>JAUEPT010000008.1:600000-1161047 GCA_030435635.1 Armillaria borealis | reverse complement strand
GTGGGACTTGGTCATGAGAAGGGACCGGTGAAGAAACAACAGTGACGGACAGATTGCGGCCAATTTTCGGCAGAGGCTAGGATTTCCCGAATGGGAAAAGGTGGCAGTGTCCGAGTCGCACCAAATTATCGAGGGCGAGGGATAATTCTGTGCCATAGTCGCACGCTAGTTGAGCAGGTTCAAATTGATGACATCATAGTACTCAAAGGAGTAATCAGACAAAAACACAGTAGTTATATTGGAATATACGCACGCGTAATCAATACACTTTCGATTCAAAAAAAAAAAAAAAAAAAAAAGTTAACCGTTTCTCTTACTTTTCCCCATCCCAGAATGACAATCTGAATGATCTAGCAGATGGTTCGAAGCAGAAATTGTGTACAAGTTCCAGTAATACTCAGTGTGGTGCAACAGGTGCTCAGCCCCGCCAACTGCGTTCTGGTCGGAAGTATGGACCCAATAAAAGCACTTTAAGTAAAGAGACTGCTTCAAAAGAGTCATCGCCTCGCGACCGGGAATCACCCGGGTTTATCAGAGCTGCGATATCAAGCGCCGTTGATTCCGGGTCAGACGAACCCAACAGGCTCAGTAAGTGGTCTTTCGCTGGACCCCCCCTGGACTCTCATGCTACCCTCAAAGGCACGAGATCCACTCCAAGGAGAACGTCTAGCCCAGATGTTCAGCAGATATCACATCTTCCTGAATTAACTAGCCATGTGCTGAAATCAGATCAAACAGTGTCGTCGTCGAAACGAAGGCGTACAGCCTATCGGGTGGTTTCCAGTTCGGAGGATGGTATGGACTAGCTTTGTTCTGGTTAAACCGGTCACTCAAGATGCCAACTGACAGGATCTCGTTCTCCTTCGCCCGAAAGGCCTGCTCGTCGATGTGAGTTGTTCAGGTTCGTACTTCCCAGGGTTGAAACTCATAGGTTTCCCTTAGTCCGACGATTGCGGAGATGGTCTGAACGCACCGCATAATCATTTTCTAGCGGTTGTAATAGTCTGAGATGCATCTTGTTGTGCTGTACTTGTAACGCTGAGATATATGTTGTTGTAATACTGCAATACTTGCACTTTCTCTTGATCCCGTGGCGTGATGCTTTTCCTACACATTCCGGACCGAACCTCCCGTGGGAAATACGCCTTTCATCTCTTCCGCCACCGACATAATGTCTTCCCAGCATGATCCATCTTCGCGCCCCCCAAAGCGCCAGAAAACTTCATCAGATGAACCTTCAAATACGTCTTCATTTGAAAGAGACGCGTCTTTTTGGTTCGAGGACGGGAGTATCATCCTCATCAGCAATCAGCGAACCGGGTTTCGCGTCCATCTAGGTGTACTGTCATTGAATGCAGAGTTTTTTCGTGATATGTCTGGGCTGGCTGTACCAGATGCAAAAGGAGACACGATGATCGATTTGGAGGATTCAACCCAGGACTTGACGCACTTTCTCCACGTTTTGTACACTCGCTCGTCAGTGGCTCTAATCCTTATTTTTTCACGTAAAAATCGGTGTTGAATGTGATATTTGTTAGCAGGTACTTCTGCGCAGGGACCCTGACTTCTTACGATACCCTTGAATCCCTATTACGCATGTCTACCAAATACCTGGCGCAGCAGCTCCGTTCTGACGTGATAAAACACCTCACTATGATATACCCATCGGAACTAGCAGACCTGGGGAAGCATACCGACCTCATACTCCCATGCAGTGATTTACACAGCCTGCGCGCCATCGCGATGGGGCGCGAACACAATGTACCCATCATCCTTCCTGCCGCTTATTACTATGCCTCGACACTACCGACCACTGAGCTCGTCGCAAACGTCAAGCCGGACATCCTCGCCATGATTCTCGCCGGTAGAGAAAACATCGTCGTTGCTGCGTACAATGTTGCGTGGTCCTGGCTTTACCTGGAGTCCCGGGGATCAACCATGTGTCTTCACGTCAAGCGGTGCTATAGAAAACGATTGGGTGTGATAAAGGAGATTGCAAAGTCCCCAGGAACCGTCCATTGCCTACTCCTAGATGCCATGCCACATGATGGGGAAGGGGAGAGAGACGACGATGTTGATTTCTCTGGCTACTATTCCGACGATTTGGATGAAGAGAGTTTTTGTAGGCCTTGTCTTCTCGATTGGTGCTCCGATGAGGACAGAAGCTATAAGCAACTTTGGTACTCTTTACCTTCGTACTTTGATCTTCCAGAGTGGGAGGTGTTGCTGAAAGGACAAGAGTGATTGCGCCTACGCCGGGAAGCCGAACAAAGAGCTCAATCAATAATGTGAATACAAAATCTCCATTCATTCACGTCGTTAGGTCATGATACAAGTACATGGTATGGGTATTACGGAGTAGGGTAGGGCATCCGCTACACTGTACAAAATATAATAACGATGAAAGCTGGGGTCATGAGTGAGAAAAGAGAGCGAATAACGTATCAGAATATGCGTGGGGTAACCAAATTGCAGGAAGAAAAAGGAAAGTACAAGCACAGAAAGATACATACTCGGAATAAATTAAATATACTTTTTTGTTTAACTGGGCCGTGAGGCTGAATAGATAGATATCCCCTGCGCGATCATCGGTTACGATCCACAGTTGAGTATGAGAAACACATCACCGAGATAACCACGTCGTCTCAGCGTCTTGGTCCCATACTTCTGCTTCGAACACCATTCGGTGTCGAACATGCTATAACTAGTGGAGGCGTAGCATACAAGCCCGGTGGAGACTCGAACTTGGTGTGAATAACGTCAGCCCATTTGGTGGACGCCGGTGGCGAGCTTTCCGCTCTTTTGCTGGAGTTGGATACGGGGAACACTTCTTTCGCAATAGATGAGCGTGGCTCCAGGGTATCCCATTCATCAGCAGCATCAAGCTCGCTGGTGGGTGATAATAAGGGATCGCGCGCGTTGTCAGTATAATGCTTGCGACCGCGAGATGGTTGTCGTTCCAGCTCGCTGATAGGCAGCATGGATGGCATGTTATAGTCAGAAGGAGTCGTTGGGAGGATACAGGGGCTATTGGATCGTGAAATGGATGTCACAAATGGAGATCTTTTTTGTAGGCCACGACCGCGTTCAAGAGAATGGGGTGCCGATGACGGTGGGGAAGACGCTATTGAGGACGAGGATTGCAAGCTCATCATGGAGAAGTCAAGTCCAGGAACCGCATGTCGCGAGATGCTCCGTTCCATGCTCCCCATATCCGTTAGTACTGGTGCGCGAGATAGTGAGCGTCGGGCACGAGATGTAGACCGCCTAGCAGCCGTGCTCATGGACGGTCTCGTCGGCCCGTCCTCCTGCTCCCAATCCTGAACGTCGGCGCTGCGGGGCCGCGAATGGGATTGAAGAGTAGTTGGAGAAGCACGGTGAGCTGAAACGTCATCGTCAATCTCAGGAGGTGCAATATCGTCACCTTCGCTTCCTCCTCCTACACCCCACGCGACCTCATCCACCATGGCAATTGTCCAGCGCGATGAGACGTTTCGGTCCAGACATCCCCGAAGTACTCGTTCCGTACTGCGACCAACATCAGATGGAAAGTTGATGTCACCTGTAAACGAACAATCAGCCAAGCGAACATGTGGAATGCTTCAAACTCACTATGCCGGATCTTGATTTGTAATCTTGGTTCAAAGGAGTCCACAAAGGGGAGCCTTCCTGTCAACAGCGCGAAGAGCATGATACCGAGGGCCCATATGTCCTGAGAAGGATCAGAGAGGCAAGGGAGAGTTGACAAAAGTTCAGGAGCGGCGTAAGGTAGCGAGCCTGGCTGGAACGAATGGACCTTCTCAGCGAACTGAGCCGAAGTTGTGGTCGAGTTGCGGTGTCTTGGCAAATGATGGGCCAGCAGCGCCGCTTTCAGATGTCGTTTGGGTGGAGTCGACAAGGACACTGACACAGCCCGGTGGATGCCCGTATTGGATGCCTCGTGCTCGTCATCCGTCTCCACAGCGTTCTCGCCCTCGCCTATCCTCTTTGCCATGCCAAAATCTCCAATGCGGCACGTACCCATGTCATCGACCAAAACATTTTCGAGCTTCATGTCCCGATGAACGTACATGGCGACCTCATGCAAATATCTCAGTCCTCTGACCACTTGTCTGAACATCATACCTGCTTCATCCTGCGGTAGAGTCCCTTCTCGCTTGAGTATGTCGAAAAGAGAGCCGGCGGGGCAGTGGAGCATGAAGAAGTAATCAGCAGTGGGTTTATGCGCCGTAGAGAAGAGAGGTAAGATGTGCTCATGGCTGAGCGACGCCCAGACTTCCGCTTCATGCTCGAGACGCTTCCGGGCCAGTGGCACTTTGCCTTGACCGAGCAGATCTGAATGGCGGACAATCTTGACGGCAACAGCACCACCTGACGTGGAGTAAGCCCTGCGTATCGTGGAGAATCCGCCATAGCCGATAATCTTGCCCAGAGTGTAACCAGCCACGACTTCGTCACCACCGATCGAGGGTGTAGGACTAAAGGCGGACAGAAACATGGATGCAGGCGACGCTATGACCTCGCTGGGACATGATGCCGCCTGAGTGTGTTGGATTCGCGTTGAGCAGGTCACGTCTTCACTCTCAGCATCCTCCGACAACAGCTCAGCCGATATCCTTTGTTCCGCAGATAGCGTTGCATCTGAGTCGTCTGTTACAATCTTGGGCCGCTGCCGTGGGCCTTCAAGATCCGATTCCTGCGTTTGTGCACTTGAGAAAAATCTGTCAAGTAATGAATATGAGGTTGGAAAGGCTGCAGTTGACATTCAAAGAGGGAAAATACAAAGAATGGATAGTGCAGGAAGAAGAGGTGGTGTTGGTAAGAGAGAAAGGATCACCTGGACCGAATCGTTCTTGGCCCTTCTTAATCGGGCCGTCACGAGTCACGCGAGGTCACGCGGTGCCGCGGCTGTCCGTGAATCATGTTGCTTGGATTTGATCCACATCCCGTCCGCGATCTGGACATGTCGGACGAAACAGAAAAATAAGCGCGACGGTAAGCGTTCAATGTTCGGTTACTAAATTTGAACGATTATTGCAGGTACCCTTACGTTCATCATCAGAGAAGCTCGGACAAAACCTTCCGAAAATACGTCCACGCCGCAACTTCTTACGTTGCCTCTGTCGGCAATTTCGCGGCAATATTCTTCGTGGCACTCTTGGTACTACGTGGTCGCATTCTGTTACCGAAGTTGACGCTGTTCAGAAGAATCTGGACTCAATCTGGGCTGGCGTTAAGGACCCACGGTATATTACTTACCCAGTCTTACGGAGGCGAGGCATATTACTTCTTAGCCTCGTTCCAGAGTGCCGTACGGTTCAAAGCCCTTACGGTAACTCATTCTGGAGATGTCATTGTACCTTAGGCCACTGTACTATCACTACGCTCAGGGTAAGTAGTACGGCCTGAAGTGTCCGTAAACTTGGTCCAATGAAAAATCAGAAGGACACTTTCATTGCAACCTTTATCAACTGGCACTGGTAGCGTATGAGTTTCTATTCACGCACAAAATCATCAAGGATGTATCTCCTCCTATCTTTCGAGCACAAAAAACTTCCCTTGCCTCGATATCTTCATGTTTGAAGATCTACATTCTAAGTCCTGACTTTTCTCTCTTCCGGGCGCCTCTCTCACCCCGACGATATCTGGATGAATTGATTGTCTTTCTCGGTGCCCTTTTCTTATGTCCGCCTCATTCACATTCGGCGTACTTGACCAAGAAATTACTACTTGGACATTCTCCGCTAGGAGGATATCTGCCTCTACAATCGCCTTCTAAGGAAGACAGGTAGTAACGGGTCTCTGAATCAAGCATTGAGTAAGCATCCTGGAAATTCATTCCGAAGGGGGCCGTAAAACGTGCCTCTTGAACCTTTGGACCATTCGACCATTGAAGATCATGCGTGCTGTCCTTAAGTATCTATAAGTATCTAGCACCCGTACGGCGTGCATGACTTCCCAATTTCTCGTGATTCAATCTTCCGAGCCAGACAATTTTATTTAGCCCATCAAGGGTAACTAGCATACCTCCAGTTTTGGGAATAAGCTCTTCTTTTGTTCTTCTACAAAGTACCTAAAGAGCTGGGACATCTTTCGCGTCATGTTCTCGATTCATCTGTTTGTTGATACACTGTTCCTCTCCTGGCAATCCGAAGTTTGTGTCCTGCTTGTCTGATACAACTTAAGACCCACTTAACATCGGTACATAGTACTTTTCATTTCCTTCCAAAAACTTCCAGAAATGCAGTACAGCAACGTACGTTACGGTACGTAGCACCCTCCCCCTCCCCCCGGCGCCGAAATCATTTCAAAAATCTAACAATCAGGCTAACGTACGCCCGCTGCTCGACAAACGAACAAGAACATTTACAAGATGGCAGTTGGCAGATCCAGGATATGCATCTCGAGCGGAGTTCATGGATCTCAATTGCAAGATGATTCTATGATACAGTAGAAATTGGACCAAAAAATCTCCTGATACCTTGATTCTTGTTTCCCCCCAGGTTCTCTCTTACGGCCTTGATCCACCAGTACTTCCCCTGCTTGCAGCTGGTCGAAGTGAACGGTTTGGACAAAATGATGACGGGGTTGACGGTTACTGCGACCCTTTTTGAGCGCTTCCGCTCCGGGGCCGACCATCGGCCAGGCACTTTCTGAGTGACATCGGACTCTCGCTGCGGACAGAATTGCTACCGCCCAGCATTTCGTTTTTATGCTACTCTTGCCATTGAACCACGACGTTTCCGTAATTCAAGCGTAGCAACGGCAGTCACAACAAAGGGTAAGGCGTCTATTCTGTCGCTAAGCGCCCTTTGACTTTAAAATTTTTTCAGGGCATTTCTGACATAGCCTTGCGTTTTGGAATCTAGAATTCACCGACGACGTTGAGAACTCATTCCAGTTCCATCATGGTGTCCTTCAGCCTGCCTTCGACATTCTCCCCCTTCCTGCGATTCCTCACCTCTATATCCTTATCCATTACAACCATATGTTTGGTGTTCTCCGTACTCAACGAATACGGCGCGCAGTCCGACTACCTAACCTTCGTCGCCGTCGCCGCGACCTACGTCTACCACACCACCATCATCGTCATTGAAGTCAGGAATTCACGAAAATCCACGTTCCCCACCTACTCGCGCAAGGCAGCTATCATCACCGGTTTCGTGCTTGCCGTCCTTTGGGTTGTCCCTCTGGGAGTGACAGCTATGCATACCATCGCGGAAGAGTTGACAGGGACGGTGTACTCGTCTACGGAGTTTTGGAAAGGTGTAGCGGAGGCAGTGGCCTGTTTCTGCGAAATGGTAGCCATGTTTGCTGTTGCTGGCCGGGCGACACGAGAGAGACTGGATATCTCCACCCAAAAGAAGTGGGAATACGTTGATATCGAGACCAGGGCAGATAGGCTGTCTTTCTCGTACAATTAGGTGCGTGTCCTTGGTGGCCTCATACGAATATTCACTGAATCCTGTAACAGAAGTTTTGGGCTCTTAAGGGGACTATTGTTTATTCTTAACACTGTACAATATCTGGACATCTACAAGCCGTCGTTAATTGCTCTGTACTCCGCGTGGAGGTTCTAGTCCGTCGTCGTAGATCGACTATTTCAAACATTTTCACTGCCACGGGAACGACAGATTGACACACGGTCGTCATATACATCTCGTGAGGCAGAAAGCCTTCTCTTGCGACGGGGCTAGCTCACAGAATTTCAGATGTACTGGAAGACGAGCCTGCCATTTTCCCGATCTTTGGACCAGTTTGCAGTCAGGGTTTGTAGTCGCCGTGCTCATTTCAGTATGGCTGAAAATTTTCTACTTGCGGTGTGAAAGCACATAAAGCCTCTAAGGCATCGAGATCAATCCATTTTCCGCCTTCGTCTTTCTTCGCTAGCCTGCAAGTTTCGCATTCCGGCTCGACAGGATCATATCGGCGTTCCTCTCCGACTGATCATATAGTGCATGGTCCCCGTCAGACCATTCCACGCCCCGCGAACTATTTCTGGCCGGGTCACGCGAGAAAGGCTAGATATTTCCGCCCGATGAAATGAAAGTACGTCGATATCGAGACTCAGACTAGGGCAGCTAGATTGTTTCTCTCTCTCATAGTTAGGTGCGTGCCCCTGGTCACCTCGTACGAATACTCACTGATCTCTACGACAGATGTTTCGGGCTCTTCAAGGGGACTTTGTTTATTTACGGACATCTACAAGCCATCGGCAATCACTGATCTGTACTCTTACGTGGAGACCCTAGTCCGTCGTACAAGATCTGTCAATATCAAACATTTTACCGCCCCGTGCTCCATAGTTTGATACGCATCGATGCGTCTCATGGAAGAAGAGGAGAGGAGAAAGTTTACGACCACAAGACGAGGCTTTCATTGCCTCTAAGGCATCGAGACCAATCGGTTTTGCGGTTTTCTTCGCTTGCACGTAGCATTCCTGCTCGACGGAGACAGTGCGGCCACCCTCCCCGACTGATCGTATGGTGCATGATCCACGTCTGGCCAATCTGCGCCCCGCAAAATTTCATCCCACAAGTCAAAGAGACCTTGATGGGTCTGCATCTCCTCGGGTAACGGCGTCCCCTTACCGTCAACATAGGAGATCCACCTCCATGCAAGGTCCATGGCGCGTACAAACCACCCATTGAGGGCTTGGCATCTCGAGAACGCAAAGTCTGGCCCTAGGACCTCGACACCACTGGAAGCAAAAAGCCGTCGCTTTCCGAACCCTCCTTGAGCCTCGCCATCGTGCGTCTGAACCGAATCGTATATCTCGTACAATATACCAGGTAGGCTGTCGACTTTGTTGTGGCGGACGTAGCGGAGGCTGTAATACATGACAACATGTATGAAAGACTCCAAGTCGTCCTGTAATTCGTTGATCTTGCTAGGGCAGTTTAAAAGTCTTGTGGACGTGTATCGCCAGGTGCCCTGAGGGCTGTCATTAATGAGGGTACCGATACGGGATGATCTGAACACTCACTGTTCGCACTAGTTGACGTCGGTCTGTTTGACATTCATCCATGTGGATGGCAAGGTCCCAGTCATTCAGCATCCCCTCGCCGTTGGATAGTATCAGAATGTTACCACCACTAACATCCCGATGTAGCAGTCCACATTTCTCAAAGGCATCGCGGTGAGCTTATTGTTACGACGTCAGCATATATTTCTGCTGATCAGCGTACAGAATAAATGCTCACCAACAAAAGCGTTAAGCGTTACCTGCAAGAGATGTTTCCCAGATTGAAACGTTGACAAATTCTTGCCAATCTCTTTCGTGAGATTCCTTTGCCGTCGTCGGACGCATACCGATGTACTCCCACAATTCCAAAGGGCCTCCGCGTAAACGTGGTTCGTAGTAACATGCCCTGGGACATTCCCGCCGCATGTCAGCGTAGGAACGTAACGGACACCATTGTCGTTCAGGGTTCTTAGGAACTCAGACTCCTTGCCGTGCATGGTTTCATCGCGCCAACCGTCCTTGAGGAACTCTACTTGGCGCGTGGCCACATTATACGCAGGAAAACCAGTCGTACACCGGCCCACAACAGTGGTGGCCTCAGCTATCGGTGGTCCAATTATAACATCGCAACCGGGACCTAGTGTATCAGGGACATGTATTTTGAAGAACTGGCAAGGACGGAAGGGGTTGAGATAGTCTCTAAGAGCACCACGAGCCAAGGTCTTCTCTTCCGCAGAAGCCAAGGTTGTGGTATTGTCGTATCCCATCTCTGCAGGAGAGAGCTCAGCGAAACGCGAGAGGAACGCGATTAGGAGGTGCGGTTGTTGACGATAGGGAAACGAACGCGAAACGAGAACCGTGCCACGGTCCCAGCGGAGGAACCGGGCGCATATTTGGCCTATGAGAATAGAATAGAGATGAGATCTGTGTTGACTAGCGTATAGGTCTCTAGCATGCTCAATCATTCGGCCGCGAGTGGAGGTAGCAAGTGGGGTGTCGACGATCCATGGGTATTGTTGGCTAGTGTTGCGGGCAGGTGGATCGTTGAACGGTTCTTCTTTGGCGACATCAAAGTTCCAGTTCAAGTGCCGGGTTTTGGACTGATCAAGTAGGTCGACGTGGCCACGGTTTCCTGTGCTTCGAAAAAGGGGAGAGAGCAGGCTAAGCTGATAGATACCCGTGTAAGTGGTCGCCAATCATCGTGTTGGGGGTGTGGCTCACAAATAAACTCTGCAGATCCTGAATATCTGCAAACTCTTGAGGCAAAGAATCAAAAATCCCCGTGAATTCTGGGCTTGAGCTTGATTCCGTGTCAGAAGGTAAGGTCGAAATAAATTCTTCCGGTGGCATAGGTCCTATCCAGTGGCTCTCCATCGATTGATCCAATTCTTTGAGTGTTTGTTCGATACAGTCGAACAAGTTCTTGTCTGCGCGACCACCAGAATACGCCGGGAACGGTGGGAAGCGTGATATACGATTCGCAGCTGGCATCTGTGAAAACTTGTACTAGTAGGCAGAGGAGTATCGCGCTATCGAGGGGATGAAGGTCGAATGCAAGGGCAGTGAAGTCGAATGAATTATAAATGGAATTCATGGACAAAGACTACTGTGCAAGACAAAATATGTATGTATGTAACCACCGGCGACTCGGTTGTCTTTATTTTCCATCGCACATCACGCAGACATTTAGACGTTTAGAGCCTGTGATCTGGCGTCAAACAGGGCTCCTAGAAGTCACTGTGTATTCCACGGCTCTGCGATCTGCACTCGGTATGTCAGGGTTATGATGCCACTCATTGCTATGAGGCGAGAGAATCACCAAGTCACTCAGGAAATGGGTCCCGTAGGCACAAGTAACTGAGAAGCTGATTTTGACATCGGGCTATGATACACGTAGGGTAAGACCTTCACTCCGAATCCTTCAGCAGCACCTCCCATTTTGGAAGCTTGAAAAACGATGGCAAGCTGTTCCAGACCTTCTTATAATTCTTTTTTTCAGAAGAAGTCCAGGCGTCCAAGCACGGGCCGCAAACCCTTTCTTCCTCGTACTCAGAATCGGAGTCGCTGGACACTGAGTCTCCTCTCCTCTCCTCCTCACTTTCATGTGGCATGTCATCCAGGAACAAATAAGGTACATCGCGCGGTCTCTGCGCGATCTCCTGTACCACGCTCAGACGCTTTTCTTCGCATAGATGAGTGTTATAGCACATGTCCACTGTGAGCCTCTGAAACAGCCAAGACCACGCACATTTGTACGCTGCCCGGGTAATCTTTTCCCTGCCCGCGAGAATCGTGGCGAGGTCATCCGGTGCCGGCTTGGGGTGAAGCCTGACAAGCCGGGAGGGTGCGATGACGGATGCAAAGTAAAAGGCCGTCGGAAGGATCGTGGGAACGTCGTTTTCTCGCGCCATCGCGATGGCTCGAAGACTATGGGAATGAGAACGTAGGGTTCTGAGGTGGCTGTATTTATGAAGGTCGTTCATCTTAGAGGGGTACATCATCATAAGATGTTTGATTACGTCGGAGCGAAGCTGCTGTGCTAGGTATTTGGTAGACATGCGTAACAGAGATTCAAGGGTATCGTAAGGCGTCGGCTTTCCTGCGTGAAAGTAGCTGCCAAAATATTGTCATATTCATTTCCGGAATCAGAGAAAGGCAATGAAGACTGACGAGCGAGTGTACAATGCATGGAGGAAATGTGTCAAGTCTTGGGTGGAATCCGCCACTTTGATGGTAGTGTATCCCCTTTCTTCCTCATCTGGGACAGCCAGCCCAGACATGTCACGAAAAAATTCCGCGTTGAATGACAATACGCCCAAATGGACGCGAAATTCGGTTCCCTGATTGCTGATGAGAACGATATTACCATCTTCGAACCAGAAAGTCGCGTCTTTTCTGTGTGTAGAAGTAGATGAAGCATTTCCAGAGGTCTTTTGACGCTTTGCGGGACGCGAGTCTGGATCAGGCAGGCAGGTAGGTAGGTAGGTAGTATCAGAAAGCATTGTGGTGACGGTGAAAGGAATCTTGATCCGCTCTACTAACGGTCGTCTGAGCAAGGTTCGGAGTTTGAAAAAGATTTATCCACTCGAACGGTTTATTTATCTCTTCATTGAATGTACTGTATAATTTCGACCAAGTGTTCAGTAACGGGTAACGCTCCCCAAAAACCGTTGGTACCAAAAATTTTCTTTCGATTTTTCCGATTTCTTTTGTATTTTTTTCGACCAAAAATTTCCAAATTTATGAACACTTGGTCGAAATTATACAGTATTATTCCCATGCTTGCTGGATGAGCTAAATGCCCTCAGTTAGAGTTGGAGCCAGCCATGTTATGTGAAGCCCTAGACCAGGTATCGGTACGTCGCTGTCTGACTTCCTTTTTCTTTCTCTATAGTGGTCAAGATGAACTTGAAGGTGCTGATCGTGTTATTTAGGTGTGGTTATTCTAGTGCACGGCGGACAACTTAGTACACAAAGACAATCCTCAGTGATGCCGTTTAGCTACGTCGTGAAATGTAGGCTACGAAATTCCTGAGAAATACATTTATTTCTATGCAGGTGCGAACCATTCTGTCATGTGACCAAAATTGGAGAATTGGCCACGATGTTCCTCTTTCATAATCCTAGTCATATTGATTTTGTTTCATCTTCTGAGTGTCGGAATTCTTCATACTGATGACATCCGTGCAGATGTGGTACGGCGCCGGCTCGTGCGTCGAGCTTCCAGCTCTCCCACAAGACTCTATGGCGCACCCCGTCTATGCGGCCTCAGAAAAGCGGCCAAGCCCTATCGCTATTTGCGGTCGCGTAGGACTTGCAGCTGTATAAAAGATCAGGGTTGGATTCTGCCGAAATGGACACGTATGGTTCAGGTGCATATTCTCTTTTGTGTCAATCCGACGCAAGTTACTGACCAGAGGCATAGGTTTTACATCCCAAGGAGTTTTCTCGTCGTTCACAGTCTGCGTGGAAAATATCCCTGTTTGCGTGTATCTGCAATGCCATACCTTCGTTGTCTTTCTTCTTTATTTGATCGCATGGTCTCCCACATATTCATGGTATTCAACCAGCCACCAGCAACGACACACCACTAGCTTACATACCGTGAACAGTCAGAACCTTGGTTCCGTGTTATCCGGTCCGTCATCATCACCCATTCAGACCCATTCTACATGCCGTGACCGTGCTCATGCTTAGAGCTAGATTATACCGGCCCATACTGAGGCCCAGCCCCGACTGGAAAGTAAGAGTTGGTGGAAAAGAATGGTCTATTTACGTGCTCGACGCTCGAAGCCTGGCGGGTTGAAGACTCTGCAGACATTCAACCCGAGCATGGATGGTTCAGGTGCATATTCCATTTAACTTTTATGTTACATAACACGACGCAAGTTACTGAACAGAGCGTAGGTTCTACATCTCAAGGAGTTATCGCCGTTGGTAGCTCCGCACCCTGTTTGCGTGTACATGTCCTTGTCGTCTTCTCTGTATTTGACTGCATGACCCTACTTGTGAGATGCAACCAACCAAACTGAACGGTCTTAACTACGGCTCTGTGACGTCCCAATCATTTACCCGTCATGCGTACCATGCTTGCTAAGAGGCTTCTTTACTGGTTGTACAGCAAATCATCGGACATCTCCAAAAGCTGCTGACGTGAAGTATTCCTCGGCCCGAGTCCTAGCACATACCACCGCGGTATTTTGCTCTCTCCACACGGTGCAGAGCCGTCTTTGATCAACCCTTGCTCTGTCAAAGGTGGAACAGCATCTCGTCTTTTGGCGACCATAGCTCATAGCTTATACATCAAGCGTATTGTAACTTGTTGAATACCATCTCTCTTTCTAAAGCTATATATTCCACTCGTCTTCGATATGTTTCACAGATGGGTAACTCGTTCGGTCCACTACGCACAGTCCATTTCTCAACTATCCACCAGTACTCCACAATCTTTCGGACGCGGGAGTCAGCTTCTATGCTATCGATCTGAAGATTCCGGCGTCTGCCAATACCAATTGGCTCGATGAAAACGATAGAAGCCTCATTGACAATGCTTTATGGGTGGGCGTGATTCCCACTGTAGCGTTGTACCTCTCACACAGCAGAGCCTTGAATGTTGGTGAACCGCATGCATCAGTTTGTCATCATCTAGATTCATCTGACATTTTACCTCAAGGTAGGCCAAGAACTGCCTAGTACGGCACGTCATGCATCCATACACATTCTCCAGAGCGCTTAAGCTAACCATGAATCAGCTAGAAAAGTGCTGAGCTTGTGCATTCATCGATCTCCATTACCGCCATGTCAGTGTCGAGATCCATATGCCTCTACAATCCTTGTCTTCCTGACATTACTCAGGTGCATCAACCTGTTGGAGCTCTCATCGAGGACATCAATGCTTTTGTGAAAGAGCCATTCGCTAACCTACGAGGCAGCGTTGGTCGAACGGAGGGACGACGGGTGTTGCTTGAAGAGGGACAGTAGGAAGAGGAGGGAGAAGAGTTTGAATTCCGAAGAAACGAAGAGGGCGAGGACGAAGAGGCCACTCATCATTGGTGCCATGGCAAATCTTCAAAATCCAAGGTCGTCTCCACGACCCAATCACTGCTACAGACATCTCCCGACTCTAACCTTCGTACCCGGCGCTCATGGAGCTCTTTGACTACTAGAGCTTTCGTATCACAACAAAAAAGCGCGACGTCATTATATGGTGTACCAAGCTCATGCGGAGCGACGCCGATGAGCGCGTCGACGTATACGAAAAGGGCGTGGGTTGGGGATCATCAGACGAACGCTCGCTCATCAACCATTTCCAAGCTTCATCACGTTTCAGAGCGAGCCTTATACTATTGCGTTTGGTGTTGTTGGTATGCAGCGTCTTTGAGGGGATGACTGTACAGAACACTCGATACTCGAGGCGGTGTCGATGAGCAGAGCCCTCCAGGTCAGAAGGTTCGGGAGCTCGCAGACGAGTTGGATGAACTTTTTACTTCATACCGACAGGCTTGTGAGCAATTCATCGGAGCTAGGCGAACAAACCAGTCCAAAGAGTATGTCATGTTCGTTCTATTATCTAGATCTGCTACTCAAATTGAGAATAAGTAATATTCTATAGACTCTAGAACTACCACACCACATGTAATTCAAACAAGAATATACCGACGCTTTTCAGTAATATTCAGATCCCACAACCGTCTGCCTTCTTCCTCAGTAAGTTTGACTACAGATACTTTCTCAAACCTGTTCCCCGGTAATGTCCTCCCAACAACCAAACAGTTCCCCGAATCAGGGCAAATAAGTGTATACATGCCTTCAGGTATCGGGTACTTGTGTGTTACCGTGATCTTTAACCCACGATCTACCCCATCCCCATCTCTAACAATCAACTCCCCGCACTGACTCCCCCCATCCATTACCAACCCCCCCTCAATACAATCCACCGTACACCAATTGTCATCCCCCTCCGAGTTAACGTGCGCCCCAAAAGTACTAAAACCCCCGTCCAGAGGTACCCTCATAACCTGATTCCACGAAGGTCTCCACTTGGTACCAGCATCCCCCGGTTCAGGGAACCAAGCGAACAATACCCCCCGAAGCCCCATATCCATCGAATTTACCAGCGCAGTCCACGCCTCCTCGAGACTCTGGCTCTCGTAGTACGCCGGTATCGTTTTGGACCCTAGAAAACATGCCAGTCCCGCGACTTTGTCCACTGGATTCGTAGACACCCTACTCTGCATACTCTTCAGAACTGCAACCACGCCTTGACGGGGGATGTTATGCACGGACTGTAGGTGCTTATGGAATCTGGTCAGGAACTCGGTCTGATAGTTCCCGACGTTATCTATGGGTTTGGCTTGAAGTGGTCCGTCCAGCGTGTCCCCAGCAATCACCCTCTCCCAGCCAACCTCCTGTAGCGTCCAAGCACGTCTAAACCAACTGCGATCACTATCCAAGTCGCCCTCCTTCAAAGTCAAAGGCAGGCCGAGCCCATTCAGGTATAACACCACACGGGTCGCCCGGTACACTGCCCCGATCATGGGCACGTCCAGCTTCCACTCCTCTGCACGCACATCTTCCCCTGGCCCGCCCACCTGTCTCAAACACAAAACGTCCAACCACGTGTATTCCAACCCGAGATTGAGCATCTCGATGCGGATAAGGTTGAGGTCACTCTCTTTCGGGACGGGAACAGGCCATTCGTATCCGTTGATAGGCGTCCACACGTCGGCCCTCTCCTTCTCGTCCACCCAAGCGTGCGATATCGGCTGAGGCCAGCGGAGTTTCCCATCAACGTCTGTGATCCACCATGGTACCACCCGGTTGCTGTATAGATCCCAGACGCGTCGGGGTGGTAACCACGGATTGACGATCCGGTTCCCGGCAAGTGCTCTCCGTCGTAACTCCCGGTCTTGTTCTTCCAAGTCTCGTGTGGTGCTCCAATCACGGGTAGTGTACCATACCGGGCGGAGGCGACCGTATGCTGTGCCAAAGTCGTAGTTGTTCGTGAGGCAGTCTGAGAGGAGGGAAGAGAGGGTGGGTGTGTGCAGGGTGTGGGATGTTCCGAGTGTGGTGTTGAGTTGGTCCAGGAGGCCTTGGATGCCGAGGGTTGTGCAGGGAGTGTCGGCGAGGCGGGATGGTATTGCGGGCTTTGTACCGGTGTATGCTCGTTGTAATGGAATGGGGATCGACGATTCTGCTCGACCCGTCTCATTGAAGGCGGAGATGGTGACTTCAGGAAGATCCTGGAAATATTATGTCATCTATTTCTCCTTTGTTGCTTTGGTGACTGGTGACTTACCCTTGGAGGCCGTAGTCCATCGTCATCAGACTCGAGATCCACAATAGAGGGACGCAAGCGGGCGACGAGTCTTGACCAACATCCTCTCAAGTAGAATTGGCGTTCGGACGTGTTGTTGTTCTTGTCGCATTCGGCAGGAGACCGGGCAGTCAAAAAGACGAATCGAGAGCGTATGTGGTTCCTAATCGACATCATGCCGCCGAGAATCCATTGGTACAAGGCCGTGTACAGCGCTAGTATTGTCGTAAGTACTCGAAATAAGAGGGATGAGTGATACGTACCGATTCCCATTTTCAGGCCTTCAGAAGAATATACAGTCGAGGGAATGCGAAGCGGAAAGGTGTTTTCCTCGAGGTAGTGTTGAATTCGGCTGTAGGCCTAGTTGATGCGAGATCTCTGTGTGAACGACATGGTGGGAGTCTTGGTCCACTCGAGCCGAGAAAGGCTGTGAAGCTTGTCGCGAACCGTTTTCAGCAGCGCCTCCTCTTTCCATTGGCCATCGTTCGAGTTTACGCACGTTGCACACCGCATGCATCTGGTTCTAACGAAAGTGTCATATGAATGAGGCGGCACGAGCCCGAAGGCTGATCAACGCGTAGATAGGGAGAGAGTAACGTCACATTTTCCCACCTCCCTTCCCCAACGATTACGTGCAATTTACAAATCACAGTAAGCGATTTTTCTTCTCACTTTATACAATTCTGACCTGTTACTACAGCTGGCCACCGAACACTCGAGATCAAGAAAAATCTTTACGCGACAGACGCGCACTCAGAAAAATAGATGTCGACGGTGTGGAAGATTTGATTCTGGAGATGATGGAATCCCTGCAGACATTCAACCCGAGACCACCTCAGGATGTCCATCGAGTTGCCTCCACAGTACTGCTCAGATTTTCCTCGTCAAATATGGCCACTTGTGGAGGACGAAAAGACTGTATGCTGCTGCTCTGCGCTGGCCTTCGCCTTGTCTCGCTCGGTTGCTGGTCTTGGGATTCACATGATTTCGTGACGGCAATGGGGTCAGGGCATATATAATAAGGAGAGCGGGAGGGAAGAAATAGTGGTATGTCGCTCTCTGTATCCCTTCTTCGCCCTTCAATTTACCGGGAAGCTGGACGCTCAGGTTAGGCTACTCTTAATCTGAGCCCACGGAGGCATTTGGCAGGTCACACAGACCAAATAAGACACAGTGAGCTCATCGAATAGGGGTCTCAGTAAGCTCTCACCTTCCTCGGTGAGCGAAAACTCTCTGAGCGTCTGGCTGTTATCTAATCGCTCAATAGCCTCTTGCCATCACCAAGAATCATGAGCTTCCTTAGACCTGAAAATCCACCACCGGAATCCCTAATCCATATCCTCCGTAGCAACGCCACTCTGTCTGATGAAGACCTGTCCCATATGCAGGACGCCGTTTTTGCCTCGGAACAAGCCATCTCTCATCTGACTGCACTTCTCACCGGACAATGCTCGCAACTTTTAGCCAAAGAGGCTTCACAACTCAGTGAACGGCATAAATCTCTGACACAGTACGTGTCAAACTGTCGCTCATTGCTTGCACCCATTCGTCGTCTTCCGCGTGATATCCTGGAAATCGTCTTTGCCTTTGTGCCAAGTTCAGAAAGTAGCCTTAACACCCGAAGTGCACCCTGGTCCCTCGCCCACATCTGCTACGCATGGAGGGATATCGTGCTTAGCACCCCGTCACTATGGGCCAAGATCAACATATGTCTTCCATGCACCCGTGGCTCATTGACGATATTGGGCAGGCGCCTCCAGCTCTCCGGGGAGTATCCCCTCGACATCTCGATTTCAGTTCCGCACACATTCGGGGAGGACTACAGTAGTATCCTTAGCCCCATCCTCCAACACTCTACCCGCTGGAAGCGGATGCAGATCAAACTGTATGTTTCAAGAACTGAAGTTGACACCGTTATGAGCGAACTATCGACTGTCGCTGGAAGTCTACCCTTACTGGAAGAAGTATCCTTCCTTTCCGTGGGACAGCTTGGAAGCGCCTACTACACCGAGATGCTCGTTGCGGCACCTTCCCTTCGGAGAGTTTGGCTTCTTCCATTCAACAGTTTTCGTCAAACGCCTTTGAACGCGAACCTCACTCATTTCTCCGGTGCCATCACTTGTCTCGGAGATATTCAACATATCATGAAGTTACCGACCCTCATCGAGTGCCACCTAAGGCTCACGGACAACGATTGTTTAACACGCACCACTCCTCTGAGGAACGATCGTATACTGCGGTTTTCCACGAACACACCAGACATTTTAACAAAGCTCACACTTCCTTCATTGGAGGAATTGCGCTTGTCTAACCCGTGTCACAACATACCTTCCCTGATCGCATTTTTCATCAGGTCATCGTGCAACTTGAAGAGTCTGCAGATTAGTTGCTTTTGCTATGGGAATGCACATATTCCGTCGGACTATCTGGAGTCATTGGAGTCATTGACCATCGGTGCATGCTGGGAGGATGTTGGGATGGTCAGCTCGTATCCTAACCTGCGACAACTGACCATCAGGCTGCTATTATATGATAGACCTTTCCAGAGTGAAATAAAGGCCGTCATTACTTGTTTGCGGAACCGACTTGGTAAGGGGTGGAAGGGCCGGAGAGTAACCTCCCTGCGACTTTCGTGTGGGCGTATGGAACATGGATCCGGACTTGATTATCTCAAGGCGCTGCGGACGAATGGGCTTGACGTCCTCGAGGGTGAAGGGCTTCAGGTTTGTGTTTATCAGGACGCTGGGATTTGGCTGGATAACCGGTTCTGCTAAGCTCACATGTCCGTACTCTATGTTGAAGCAACAATAGCAATCAAATATCCGGATACGGAGTTGATTATACAAGAATAGGATTTCCTAGAGACTTTGTCGAATGCGGCATGGTACTACGAGAAACAAAACGTCAACCCAATCGCTCATGAGACGGAATCAATCGAAACGTCGACTACGTGCATTACTTCATTACGCGATCAATCCTCCTTTCCCTTCTACCACCATCACGCCCGTCCTATTCGCCATCGTTGTCACCCCTCTGTGCATACATCCCGTATTGTCGCGGGATATGGCCTCTTACTTGCTGCCGTAGCCTCCCATTGGTCCTTTAATGGCAAATTGACCGGGTGAACGTCTGTACAAACCCGGTACGGCACCGGCTTGGTCCGACTCTACGACTCTATACCACTCATCCGGTGTCGAGAGGTGTATAGTTCAGGTGGATCTTTTCTTTTCTGTCTAGAGATGTGAATGATTAACTGGTAGCGTAAGTTTTGTATCTGATCGTCGTTCACAATCCCTACGGCCAAGCCCTATCGTTATTGGCGGTCGTGCAGGACCTGCAGTTGCAGAAAAGATAAGGATTCAGGACTGGATTCTCCGGAGACGGAGGCAGATGGTTCACGTGCATATTCTATTTTTTGTCGACACGACGCAAATTACTGACCAGAGGCGTAAGCTTTACATTCTATGAAGTTTTCTCGTCGTTCATAGCCCCGCATTGAAAGGCCTCTTCTTGTGTATACCTCCAATGCTATGTCTTTGTCATTTGCTCTATATTTAACGGCATAGGCCTCCTCGTATACGTGACATGCGACCAACCAACCAGCCAAACCGTGAATAGTCTGAGCTTTTGTTCCGGGGCATGCCATCTATCATCGCCGGCCATCTTGCATACCACGCTTACCCAGAGGCCTTATTACTACTAATCGCGCTCTGTCATCTCCAGACGCTGCCGACGCAAAGTAGACCTCAGCCAGTACATACCAACGAGGTATTTCGCTCTCTCTGCAGAGCAGCCTTCGATCATCTCGTGCTCTCAGTTCTGTTAATTAGGATGAATGAGCAGCGTCTCCCATATCTTTCGGTTCATATATCAGACACCGAGCGCATTGTCTCGTCGAATGTCATCTCTCCGTCTAACACACCTACATTCCAGTCGTCCTCTCCAATATGTTTCTCAGATGGGTAAACCGTAGGATGTAGGGCCGAGTCTGACACACTGACAACGTGCCTACGCCAGTTACAGAGCCTCGTCGTCCGCCTTCCGTGGTTCTGAATCATCTTGCTTCTTCACAACTACATATAAAATGAGCACAGATACAAAGCAACTAGGGTATACAACAATTACAACAATATAGCAAGATATGGAGCAGCGCAAACAGGACAAGAAACTATGCTACAACAAGATAACAGACAAAAAGCCATTCGACACACTTATCATGGAATACGCTTAGGATACGAAGCACAAGCCTACATTCACCGATGATTTCCCAATTAGCTAGGACTCAGTCCACCGACGTAGCCCCCGTACTAGTAGAGTTCATAAATAACCCAGAGATAATGAACAAATGACAATGCTTACACTTCGGCGGAGACCTCTCTGGAGAAGGAGAGCGCGAAGGAGAACCTGTGACTGATAATTCACCGATAACCAAGACTGGCAGTACACTCACCTTCTGAGCTCGAGACATGTCGGCGAATTGCAGATGCACGTCTTCGCTTAGGACATGGGGCTATGCAACGATATTTTGAGCCTAGGAGCAAGAAAGAAGGAAATTACACATACGCTGTACATCGGGGTCAGATTCCGACAGCCCTCTTTTCCGCCGTGTACATTGGCTCTGCCCTTCTGTAAATGAATGGTCAGTTGATGACTGGCACTCCTTTGCAGAGCGAAAAAAGAACGTACTAGACTCGTCCTGATCATCTTGTTCAGACTCAGAGTCCGAACTTATCACGATAACGCCAGACTCTTGTTCATTATCAGAGAGTAAAGTAATGACGCCTGACGATAGTTCGGTTGCAATGCTTGATAATGAGGATTTCGCAGATAGTATTTCTTCCAAGACACAAGGACCATCGCTAGGGGGAGGTTTCCGAGGACGCAGCTGGCGAGGTTCAAAACCTATTGAAAATATGGGTACCCAAAGAAAAGTGGATCGGGAAGGCACTCTTACTGTTCTCCATGTCCATTGAAGTGTCATTCTGCAGAAAGAATCAGAAGGAAGAAGTCACGGAGGTCCACATACGTACCTCTGTGGTGTTATCAATATATTCGTCGCTTCCGTCGTCCTCCTCTCCTCCTGTGGACGATATGAAGTCCTCGACATCTGACGCAAGTCGTTCGCGCTTTCGTCTGTGGCTGGAGTCGGCTTTGATGGGGCTGCTTTTGCCATCATTTCGGGTCTGTCGCTGCCTGGTTTCAGGACGCTCCGTTTTGCGGCTTCGGCTCTGCTGTCTGGCTTCAGATTCGTTCTTTTCTGCGTCATCTAAATATTCTGCTACAATGTAGAAACGCGCGTCAGAAACAAGATGTGTAGGAATATCTGTACTCACGGTAATCTGAGGAGTCGACACTTGAAAACTTGCCCTTACGCGGTGAAGCTATAGAGAACCCTAGTGAGAACCCTAGTGAGATCGGATAGCGAGGCACGATACCCAGCATACCCTTACTGGCAGAGTTCACTGCAGGAAAAAGCGTCAAATAAGAGGAAGACCACAAGCTTGATGTAATCACCCTTAGACAGTGGGGTCGGAGATACCAGTGCAGAGTAGGCGTAGAAATCCGGAGACGCTCTCCGGCGCTTGCGAAGCGAACTAGCTAGCGGTAGCTCGGGACCTGATGGACTTGTAAAAAAAATCAAGTTGTACCATTCATAGCGCATACTTGGACTAGAACTGTCGCGACGTTTTCCGAGTCTGTAGGCGGAGCCCAAGCTCGCGGTGCCATTTAGAGGTACCTTGCGAGGTGGAGTCTGTACGTATGGCTCTGAACCGAAGCCGTCGCTAACATAAGATTGCGAGCTTTCCGCTTCGCTTGGTTGGGTGCTCTCCTGTGATACGTGAGACATCGCTGAGCACGAGCGGATTCGTAGGGCGTACCTCTGTACTGCTGCTCGCTTCGGATTCATCCGCAGCTTCACTGCTTTCTTCTTCTTCACACTCGTCCTCGATATCGCCGTCGTCTATAAAGGAATTCATTTCGGATTCGTCGTCCGAGTCCGATTCGACAAGATCCAAATCGTCTTCATATTCAGTCGCGCCGAGTAATTCACCGATGTCCCTGTTCGCGGTATAATGACGTGGGTCGTCAAGGAAATACTGAACTGCTGTAAAGTAGACAGTATACTGGAGACGTATAAGTCAGAGAGCACTACCCCAGAGACATGGACACTTACCTTCTTGGTCAAGGACAGTTTTCTTGTTGTCCATTGCACCCAAGGCTTATCCCGGCACTGCTGGAGTCGCTTCCCTCGATGCTTCGCTCCAAAAGGTATCACAAACTCTGCATAGTGGTTCACCGCATACTCCATCAGACCTTCAAAATACACGTCAATGGCGTCAAAAAAGGCCCCATGAATCTGTGAACTGCAATTCAGTCAAATAAAAAGGAGAATATAGAAGAAATCTTGCACATTCTTGGTATACTCGTTGCATTTGTCCACAATGTAGTGCAGATATCCCATGGGTGTTTCATTCACCGGTCGATTTCGGTATTTTTTGAACTGGTATGGGATGGTAAAACCTCCACCTTGAGGCCCTTCATACCACGCGAAAGCCTTGGGGTCATTGTCGATGTCCTCTTGAGGTATTACAACAGGAAGCCTTTCGGCCTCGTCGCGGTCCAGCATGGTGGACGGTGAAAAGAGGACTAACCCCGGTGGCTGTGCAAATGATTTCGTGTTTTATTTTCAGAGCGGCAACTTGAAGCGAGCGGGATTTCCGCCGGACCAATTAGACCTAAAACGCGGTCCTTCTATTCAATGAGCAAGCGTTGACTGTAGAAGTATATTCTGACTATCAGAACTCGGGGCCTCAATAGTACTGAAGGATGGTTCCACGATGATATATATGCACCCACAATGGTCTACAACGGAATCATCTCTTGGCATCAGTAAATAACCTGGATAATCATAGCCCCGAATCAAATACTAGTACTATCCGTTGCCTGAGTACGTAGAGCTGTAGCTTACTTCCCGCTCCATGTAGAGGAGTACTACATCGCATAAAAGTTCATATTGGGCATATAGGCATATTCCATACAATACACATTCGCCGTTACTAATGTCCAGATCGTACTAGCAACACATGCTACTAGTGATGACCACCGGCCTTCGACATAGAGCGAAGTACTCTAGTGGGTGTGACTTGACGCAGATACAGATACAGTCAGCAAGTCAATTGAAAGGAGGACCAGTCTGTTCATACCATCGGGAGTGTCCTGCCCGATGACCATCAGACCAGTAAGATCCATCTAAGAGAGAATATTAAGCGCACCTCAGCATCCGACGGCACGTACTCGTCACTTCCATCCAACTCGATATTCTCTACGACGAAAGTCTTCTTGTGGCTGCTTCGCTTGCGCTTCTTGGCGACAATCTTACGACCACTGACTGATTTCTTCGACACTGTTGCCTTCTCGGTGGTCTCCTCGACTTGAGAGTCGGACACTGTTATGCTTTTTATCATTGATCGGACAGTACAGAAGATTTGACACTCACCGTGATCATCAGCCTCCAGAGCGGAAGAACCAGAAGAATCTTCAGCTTCAGACTCGGACGTAGATACAGCCCTCTTTCTTTTGGAGCCAAAACCAGAGGTACGACTATCTTTTGAGGCGCCTTGGTATGAATTGCCTGATACGAAAAACTGCTCGCGGTTGAATATATGGTCCTTCGCCGGATCGTAATCGCTTTCTACCAGTAGCGGCTCTGAATCAGATTGGACGAAGCCATCGTTGGTATCATAGGTATCGTTGAATTCCTTTTCCTCGTCGTCGTCTTCAAATCTGGGATCGAGATCGTTCACATATTCGACTCGTTCGCTGGTATGATCGCATTCAAGTTCAGGATTTTCGAGAAAATATTCCACGGCCGTGAAATAGACGGTCCACTAAAGAGATCTCAGGATCAGGACCTGGCGACGAGAATGACACGTCCATACCTTGTCAGTGAGGATAGGTTGCCTGATGGTCCAGAGCATCCATTCCTCATCACCACACTGGTCCAGTCTCTTCCCTCTGTGCTTGCGACCGAAGGGCACCACAAAACTTGAATATTCATGTTTCGCATACTCTTTCAATCCTTCGATGTATATGTTGATAGCCGAGAAAAGATCCCCGTAGCGGGTCAACTAACGGAAAATCAGAGATCATCCGAGACGAAAAGAATCTCGACACACCCAGAGACTGTGATCCGACTGGCGAGATTTCTTGACCAGGAAGTGTAGATATCCCATAGGAGTGTCGTTGATGCAACGAGAATTGTATTTCTTAAATGCCTTGGGGATAATGAAACCGCCACCCTCAGAGCCAGTGTACCAGGAAAAGCCAATAGGATTGCCATGGATATTATTTGGGTCTATATCGACAGGTCGACGCTCCGCATCCTCACGATCCATAGGGACAATCATTACTAAGCCGTACGCCAGTCGGCGCAAGCGACAGATCCCGCGGAAGTACTACCAACTCGAGGGAACCAAATTTGTATCTAAGAAATATCAGTCGAGGCGGAAAGTGGGGTGGGGAAGAAAGAACTAGCCCAGCAAAGTGGGCCCCTTATATATGCAGAGTTATGTAAGCACCTATATAAGGGAATACGCATCGTTACGCCGTGACGAACCTGTCTGCCCAATACCACCACCACCATATCATACTGAAAGGACATTTCTGCCGGACATCCATCGCGAAACCACCTCAAGATGTGCATCGAGGATCAAACGTTCATGTTTCCTACATTACTTGTGATTTATGGTACATGGTCCGCTGCAAATGGCCACCCATGACAGTAAGGAAAAACTGCAGCTGATTAGAATGCAGCTGCACTGCGCCGGCCACCTCTGTCACTCCTAGTAGCTACTCCTACGGTAACTCTCCAGGACGAATTGGGGCACTGCAAAGCATACAGTTGCCAGTGCATCGAAGGAGGTAAAGTCAGGCGACACAATGAGGACCTGGAAATCCAGAGGGTTCGACTTGGGGCACCTCAAAGATTTGTGGACTAAGTGTCTATGCTCCAGCCTAGTGCTAAGAATACGAGACCATGGGGAATCAGGAACAGCGGTGTGCCGCTCCTCATATTACTCCTTCGTCATGAAACTGACCCCGTCACTTTCTTGCTTGCAACGACTAGGGTGAAGTACCAATGAGCTCAGCGTCGGATATTTGCTGTGGTAGCAGCAGCGGCCGGCGTATAAGTAGGACGTCGATTTGAGGGCGCGAGGAAAGTTGAAAGAGGAGGGAAGTCGGATCGGAGTTGAAAACTCCTTCCCTCGTTCCACGACGACCTCTGCATCCCGCTGATATCTGCAAGACGACTTAAGCTCAGTGATAACAATGAGTATTGACTATGCAAAGACTGCGAAATTTAAGATCAGAGTCTTTGCATGTAGCATTGGCGTGCCCCGTAGGTGTGCTCTTTGGTCATAACATCCATCTTTCCCTTGCGTTTTGCTGAAAGTCCACATGATATCGTGAGCTAATCGTTCTATTTTGGTCATAAGATGATACATATCGACCAAAAACGGAGAATCGGGCTATCGCCCACAATGTTCCTCTATCATAATCCTAGTTATACCGATTCTCTTCACCTTCGGCGTGAATTCTCCATACTGACGAACGTCTGTGCAGATGTAGGATGGTGCTAGCATCAGGCATTGTTGCCTGGCCGCTCAGCACCTCTTCTAAAGCGACTCAGCGCTTCAACGTCCCCATCTACATGGTATCAGGAAACCGGTCAAGCACAGCACAGATATCGACACGTTTATCGTCATAATGCGTACAGTTCTCAAGTGTTTTACCTGGCTGAAGGATATCGGGATATGATTTTATGAGATGGAGGCGTCCAGTTCATGTGGGTCTTCTCTTCCATGCTGTACGGCATAAGTTGCTCACTTGAGGCATAGTTATCAAGTCCCAGTCGCACTTAACAACCCATCTGCTTGACCGTACTCGTGATGTCCTCCATCTGCATATATCATAGGCAGGGAAATAGGAACTGATATCATTTTAGCAAGGTTATCTGAGTAATCCGCACAGAACGCACGGTCTTCGTCGGATAAGCTGTCTATTGTATCCAAGCATCGTCCCTGAACTGACGAGGTCGCCGTCTCTTGTGGTGTCGTGATGGCGACAGAATAACCGTACGCCGTGAGGCATTTTCCCGTGTACCACTTACATACTAACCCGACCTCAGAGTACGCCTAGTTGGCAAGTGAAAGCTGCGCCCACCTGCAACTGCCTTGATGCACCGTATGCATTTTGCGGTAGGACTTTAAAGTTTACCCTCCTTGTAAGATTTGACAATGTTCATGAGTGTTTGTGCTTTAACGACTGCTATTCCAGGTGATAGCGACCTAATCCTTGGTAACCAGTTAGATCGCTGCACAAGTTGGTTCACGCAACGATACTACCCTGGATTATGTTTAAGTCCGCGCAAGCAATCGCGATAACTATTAACCATTCGTTGATGATACCCATCCCGCTCTTTTTGGAACGGACTGCGGTGTCAAATTTGACGTGCGATCTTTCACCTCATGGCAGCACTGTCTTCACTCGTTCTGAATGAATGAATGAATGATGTTCGTTCCAAGTTAATTATGTAGGCCATCCCCGGCGGTGTATCTAGAAAACGTCCGATGGAACACCAGACAGATTGTGTTATGAACATCAAAATTCTCATAGAGTTCTCGTCAGCCTCCCCACGCGTACCTTCAACTTATCTTTCTGATGGGCGGCAGAGCATCGATGTATATCTCACTTAGCACTTCTCAGGCCAATCTTCGCTGTACAGATAAAGGCGTACTCGGCTTCAAGCTGAGCTTCAATATTTCATAATGGTTATAAATACTCAATCGCCTTAAAATAGCTACGACGGAATCAATCGCTCGCGAGTCGCCCGTCGGCTGTTTAACATTTAGCCTTGGTTTCCCCCAGGGCCGCTTCGGGTAGCCCTTATCTCGCTTCTTCGACTTCATACGTTCTTCTTTGTTCTTTTTACATCATGATAACTTCAAATATCAAACTTAGAACGCTCGTCGCTGACTATCTGGAATATTCACGCTAAATGGGCACCTTCAAAACTAAAAGCGGTGCCAAATTTTACCTAGGATTCTCCGTAGCTGGGGCAACTGCTGGTGCTAAACATGGGATACGGATGTACGAATGGCGGGTGGGGGGATGTACGAGTAGCAGTGTCGTCACACTGTCGTGCGCCAAAGCACACAAATCTACGCTCTGGAGGTTACATTTGGGTAGCAACTATTTTGTGCCTGAGCAAACGTTCCCGCGCGATCAACTCATGCCGGTATTGATGCCAAGCTTCGAAGCTCTGCAAAATAGAGTGTGCTGCCCCAGTCCGGCGGTGACCATGCGAACGAACAACATCCGCGTAGACAAGAGCTGTAATCGTTAGAAAGCCGAGCGGCCCAAGCGTCAGGATACCACAGCTGCCTGCGCTTCTTTTCACATCGCCTGACCTGCGTTCTTCTTTTCGGTTTAAAACCTGTCTTCAGCCCTTCATTCTCCATTCTTCCCCCGGTGTTATAGACTCTGACTGTTCCTCCCCCTGGCTCTTATTTTTTTCGCGATGCCAAGTTCTTCTCCGTCCTCGACTTTGGGCGGGAGCGATGCAGAAAGTGCACCTCGACCTACTGTGAGCGTGTTCGCTCGTTATATTCATGGCTGGTCCTGGCAAGCGGTGAACATATTTCTTTGACGCGTTTTCATGTTGCAGGTCCTGATTGATATCTGTAGTTTCCCATAGGGATGGGCACAGGCGCGGTATATGTTACCCTCGCCGGTCTGGAAGATCGTTTCAATGCCTTGACGGCAATCGAGACGGGGTTCTACTTCATAAACATGGCTCTTTTCGTTTTCAATGCTGGCACACTTCTACTACAGACTATCCGTGCGTCATGTTATAGAGGCTATATAGTATCTTTGGTTACTCACCGACGTTCAAATCAGTGTACCCTCGCCAAGCCTGGCGACTTGTTCAGGACCCTGTCAAGGGCATTTTTGTTCCACTAATTGTTCGTCGAGCTTCTTGCCAGTCTTGTTGAAATTTCTGATTTTCGCGTCAGGTACTCTCCTTTGCCACTATCATCATCGGAACCGTCAATTATGCCTTTCCCTCGGGGCATGTGAGTGCGGGGTTCATATACGCGCTATTCTGGTGAGCGGCCCTCCTTGTTTGTCGCCATACTTCCTACTTACTTCGTCGTAGGGTTTATGTTATTGCTGCTCTTCTGACTTGTTTCCCTATGATCATGATATGGTTCAACAAGCCTCACGATCTGATGCATTTCACTCCTGCATATGCTTTCCTAGTGAGTCCTTCTGAGATATTGCTTCGGCTTGATCTAACTTGGAATTTAGATCTTTCCTATGGTCTGTTTTATGCCGCAAAGGTGACCGTTTTCTGACATTAGATTAGATGCTCGTCGGCGTTGTCTCGTTCAATGTTTTGAGGGTAATGGATCCAATCGACCCAAGAGCGTTAGGCGTCCTTCTCGTCGGTTATTTCTTCCAAGGTTTGTCCGCTTCATGCCTATCCTGTATCGTTACGAACCAGCTCCGTAGGCCTGGGGTCTTTCATGACCTTCTTCTACCTCTGTATCTACGTTATTCGGTGCGTTGTCTCCCTGTGTGCTCCACCGCAATCCTAATCGTGACTCTATTCAGCGTCATGGCTGTACGCCCACTTCATTTCCTCAATATTATTGTATTCATTGGTCTCTGTTACAGACAGGTTTTCTGGAAGGACACCAAGCAAACGGAGCCTTTGTCGCCTGTGGTCCACCTGGATTCACGGCTCTCGCCTTGATCAGATTGGCAGACCAAGCACGTACCATGTGAGTCACACCTCGTTCGCTTCAATTCGCTTTTTCACGTGGATATCAAGTCTCCCATCGCGTGGCTACGTCACTGAGAATGCTGGCGAAATCTGGTATGCCGCCAGTGTCCTTGCTGGTCTTCTGCTTTACGGTCTTGCCGTCTTTTTCTTCATCTTCGGTGTCCTGCCGTACTGGTCCAAGCTTCATAAGAATCTCAATGAAATTCTAGGCTGTGAGTCGACTCTTTCCTTAGGCGACTCAGCTTAACGCAGATTAGGCTGGGCCCTGACATTCCCTAACGTTGGCTGGATCTCGACGACCCGCATCATGGGAGATATCTTCGGCATCGAGTTTCTCTACACCATCCACTTGTGTTTGACCATCGCCATGGTCTTGACCTGGTTTACTCTATTCGTGCTCACTGTTGTTGCACTTTGTAGAGGGCTCATCTTCAAATCGAAGGAGGAGGACGTCCTCAAGGACATCCTTCCTGCTCACAATGAACACGAAGAAAATGGCATCCCTGTTGTGGCTGATGAGGAACAGGGTACCTCCGCGTCTATGAGGTCGGAATCTAGACTCGGGCAACGGTGAAGGTCCTCAATTTGAAAGGATTTTTTTTTGCCGCAGCAAATCGGGCCCAGATGCAGCAATGCAGCAACAATCTCGGGCTGTATTGAATTACCTAGACGTTCTTAGCATGTCATGACATGTATGATAGATGAAGATTTCTTGCATAGAAACGTATTCAATTGAGAGCGTTGTTATAGAATTTTGCAGTGCATACCTAACATGATCACAATACAAGTTGAATATTATTGTGCGGCGCCGAGCTTCATGAACCGACCATGCTAAGTTTGTGTTCCCCGTAATATCATGTTGGCGTGGAGACAAACTCAAAGTTAAGCCTGGATGCTGCGGACGGGCAGACCTTCACTACCCAATCGACTAGTTGCCACCCACCTACGTAGCCGCCGTACTAGCGCATTTATGAATTACACAAACACATAGAATAACTAGGAACACTCACACTTCGTTGGAGGTCTCTGTGGTAAAGAAGGGGAACCTGTAAGTGTGATAAGTGGTTCAGCGACTTGATAAACAATATCGGTACGTCTACCTTCTGGGCCCGAAACACATTGATTGACTGAGGAGAGTTGTCTTCTCTTAGAGTAAGGCACTACTATGTATTGATAATCTGAGTTTGAGAGTACGGACGAAGATGGTATGCATACGCTGGGTAGGGACGCTCTGGAGTCCTTGTGTGAATGGTAAGTTGACAGCGTATTCCCTAAAAGAAAGCGACATATTACTATGCTCGTCTTCCTCAGATTCGGAGTCTGAACTTATTTCGATGACGCTAGACAGTTCGTCGTTGTCAGAGTGTACCTCAGTGATACCCGACGATATTTTGGTCGCAATGCTTGACAGCGAAGATTCAGCAGATAGCATTCTTTTGAAATCGCAAGGACTGTTGTCGGGAGCACGTTTCCTAGGACGCAGTTGACGAAGTTCAACACCTGTAGAGAGGCCGGTGACTAGAGAAAATTTGCACAGAAAACGGTTCGTACTGTCCTCCGTGTCCGTGGAAAAGTCATTCTAGCAGAAAAAAATTAGAATCGGATGAATGATAGTCACCGGGTCCTCTTACGTACCTCTGTGGGGCTGTCAATATATTCATCGCTTCCATCTTCGTCCTCGCCTTCTGTGAATATGAAGTCTTCAATATCTGACGGAAGGTATTCCCGCCTTTGTTTGTGACGGTTGGTTTTAACAGAGAATTCTCTTTCACTATTTCGAGTCCGTCGCTGAGCGCCTTCAGGATGATCGATTTCTTTACCCATTCTGGAGAAGTAAGATCTCAGCGATGAGACGGATGGAAGACAGACAGAAGGATGTTTACCCTTTTTGGAACATGCCCGGCGACACTGGCGAGCCCGAAGAAACAGAAGAGGCGATAGAAGAATCGCTAAGCCTCGGCGCAAATGATATGGCAGCGAAGGTGGCCCACTGATAGGACCTAGGAGTATTGTCAGGGAAAGATGTAATTAATGTGTGTTTCAAACATCGTACTTGGACTCCTGGCGGCCTGGCGTTGATGGTCCAGTCGATATAAAGAGCCCAGGAGAGCCATGTCGACGGAGAGGGACCCGTCTGGAGAAATGACTTCGCTGTGATCCGAATCAACTGCATCATCAGAACCAGAGCACCACCACTGAACTTTGCAACAATCAGTGGGGCATAGTATATGCAGTCACAAAGCGTACTTGATCTGTCATTGAAGCTTGTGTCATCCTGATCAAATAGGCTCTTCAGTGCCGGCGCACGTTATTGAAACGAGAAATACGTACTTCTGTGCAACTGACGGTCCCAGAGTCATTTGACCCGTCACTGCTAGCAATAGCGCCTTCGTTCTGTATTCGACGTCTGAGTCTGTGTCGACCAATCGAGACTCATCGTCGATAGTGTTGTCCGAATGGCCAGGAAAAAGAATACATTCAAGCTCGGACATGCTTGTCTTCGAGTCTTTCCTGGCTTCGGGGCCTTTACAAGTTGCAGTCGCCCTCAGTAACTCGCTTGTGTCCCAATGGTGTCCTTTGTCCTGCAAGAAGAAATCTAATCGCCGTGAAATAGATCGGAAACTGGCACAATTTTAGCAAGGTGATGTGGGTGGTGATGAAGCTACGAATAGACACACGTTATTGGTCAAAATAGGCTGCAGCATCGTCCATTTCAGCCAAGGGTCGTCCTCAAATTGACGAAGTAGCTTTCCCAATATGTTTACAACCAAAGGGAACCACAAAATCTGCGTATTGTGCTTTGCATATTCCATAAGCCCTTCAAAATAAACTTCAACGGCATCGAAAAAACTCCTTATGTCCTGCCAAAGCAGTTAACCAGGTGTGCTAGATGGCGGTAAAGGAGGGTAAAATACAAGTTTGGTCTTCTTCATTGCTGGTTTCGGCCAGGCGATTTAGATGGTGCATAGGCGTGTCATTGATGAGCCTCCCTTTATACTTCTTGAAGGGTACCTTGAAGCTGGCCTCCTTGAAATCCTGTGACCACAAGAAACGCTCGGGGTCAATCTTGATATCTTGTGGGGGTATAACCACGGGTGTTTTTTGGGCCTCATCGCGGTCCATGGTTGAGTACATATTGAACGTAAAAGGCCGCGGTTACAAAGACGGCGTCTTGACTCTTCGTCGGGGGACAAACAAACAAGCGCGGTCAATCAGGCTTGACCCGAATAAAGCACCGTGTAGACTTGGCGTAGGCCTAAATACCGCCTTCGCGATGAAAGTGCCACATCGTGAGCTTTCGAATAGAACAATCTGAAGGCCGTGAAGAACAACGCTGTATAGCTACACAGTTACCCGTAAAGAAACTTATTCAATAAATCCCAATCTGCACGGATGATGATAACGAATACCTGGATTTTCAGATGTAATACAATGAGTGCACGAACGTCCGAAAGCTGACGATACGCTCTTTCTTAAGGTTTACGCTGTCAACGCCCGAATCCAAGGCGTAGCTGTACTTGTTCGTCGACAGTATGTCTTCTGAAAGAAACATATCAGCAGGAATACGTTGAGACGGAACAGTTTGACACGCACCAGTCTTCCAATCGCTGTGAATTCTCCCCCAATTTATCCAATTAGGGAGCTTGAAGTACGAAGGAAGCCAATTCCATACTTGCTGGTAGCCGTTCCGCTCACTACATCGCCACTCCCTCGGACACTTGTTACAAATCCAATCGACCTCATCCTCAGATTCTGATCCATTTTCCTTGTCTTCTTCCTGCAAATACTGATGGGGCATGGTGTTCAAAAACAGACGGTGTGAGTCTCCCGGAGATCGAGCAAGTTTCTGTACCACATCAAGTCGCCTCCGCTGGCATTGAATTACACTGGAGCAACGTGATCCCGAAGAAGATATGAAAAGCCAAGACCAGGCGATCTTGAAGGCATCTTCTGCTATCTTGTCCCTGCCGGAAAGAATGACTGCGACGTCGTCTCTTTTGAGGTGAAGATCGATTGACTGAGCAGGAGAAATGGTTGAGACGAAGTAGAAGGCCGCCGGAAGAATGATGGGAATGTCGTGCTCACGCGACATAGCAATCGCACGGACACTGGGAGTAATGGTCGGGAACCCTTAAGTCCTTGTGCTCCTCGAGTGCCGCCAGTTTTGAGGGATATATCATGGCAAGATGTTTGACTATATCAGCACGGAGTTGGTGTGCCGGATACTTGTTCGCCAGACGTAGCATGGATTCTAGAACATCGTAGTGAGCGGGGTTTCCGGGGTAAAAGTAACTGAAAAGCGCATATTTCAGATCTTGCGAGTAAAAACAGACAGAAAGCAGATCGATGGTACCAACGCGCGTGTATACAGAGCATGGAAAAAATGCATCAGGTCCTTGGTCGAGTCTGTCACTCTGAGTAGATAATATTCAGTTCCTCTTTCTTGCAACAAGGTCATTCCAGACGTATCGCGGAAGAAGTCGGCATTCATAGACAATACATCTAGGTGGACACGAAATCCCGCCGATTGCGCGTTGATCAGTACTGTATTCCCGTCCTCGAACCAGAACGAGCCGTCACTTCCTGATTCTTCACGCTCTGCGGGTTGTGGGGAAGAATCAGCCAACATTGTAAAGCGTCTCGCTTTGTCAGCGCCATGGCTTGCCATGTCAGGGCTGTGGACCCGGCCGTTCCTGATTGGGACCTTGTGCCGGTACCAACACCAACACCAACACACCATGGAATTTGAACCCGCGGGTACCGGGCCGTATCACGTGTCTGGCACTCTCTTCCTTCCTGACTGTCACGGTTGTCATGGAGACCCCGTACTTTGCTCTCCTCCTCGCGACTCTCCTCGCTTTGCATGGCCTGCGCAAGAAGAGCCTCTCACCCGGCGGGGCTGCCACCGCGTTCTTCGTAGGCACGCTCATGATGTCGGGGGACACCAAAGTGTTTGGTGCGGCCCTTATATTCTTTTACTTGGTGGGCAGTCGGGCGACGAGGTGTAAGTGCCAGGAATGAGCATGAATACGCGCTGATAGATGGGACCAGATGGGAAACAAAGGAAGGCGAAACTTGAGGGCGGTTACACCGAGGGCGGAGAACGGACAGGCTGGCAGGTCCTGAGCAACTCGTGCGGGGCGCTGGTGTGTTGTGTGGTGTGGAACGCGTTGTATAGCCCAGAGAGCGTGCATCACGTTCTTCTTCCTCTCTCATCTATTTCCCCGCCAGAGAACTTGGTCGAACCCGGTACACTAAGCCGCCAGCTGATCTTTGGCGCCCTGGGTCACTTTGGGTGCTGTTTGGGGGATACGCTGGCGAGCGAGCTGGGTATTTTGGATGGTGGGAACGGGCCATGGCTGGTGACGACAGGTAAGAGGGTACCTCCTGGAACGAATGGCGGCGTGAGCGTGGGCGGGACGCTAGCAAGCCTGGTCGGTGGAGTCGGCGTTGGGGCTGTCATGGCCGCATGGGGCGGGTTGGAAATGGTTTGGTGGGGTGCTCTTGCAGGTGGGCTGGGTAGTTTGGTGGATTCGGTGTTGGGTGCGATGATCCAGGAAACGAGATGGGAGGAGCAGACCGGTCTCATTGGGAGAGGGAAGAGGATCAATGGTTGGAATTTGCTGTCAAACAACCAGGTGAGTATATGCATGTTTTATTCCGAGCTGATGCTGATGGGCTGCAGGTTAATGTGGTATCGAGTTTAGTTACAACTGCGTGGATGTCACGCATGTAGAGAACAGGTAGCCTAACCTTTCGTTCACGGTTTCTCAACTTTTGACAATTGGCTTCCAGCATATCGAGGATTTGAATTTATATGTAGAATATGTGAGTATACAGTGTCTATTCATGGAAACGAAGCTAACCTTTCTTAGAGCAAACGAAATAAATTTGCATTAATCCCTCCCCTTCCTATTACATCGGTGTTCCACGTTTTTTGACCCGGATGTCTGACTTTTGCATCATGAAACACACTGATGCATGCGAATCAAGGTTTAGAAATTCCACCCATGAGCCATTCTTGGTCTGACAGTGGACGCGGAAATAATTGAGTATTCGACAGAAACTAGGACAGCAGCAGTCGATTCACTGCGCCTCTACCACCGACCATGCATCCAGTTACCTCTATCAAGCCGTGGCAGTCATTGAAACGTACGAAAACTCTACTAGGTTCAGGGTTTCTCTGTTGATCGCACGCATCACAGGGAACTTCTGGCAGAACTCGTACCTAAAACGGTGGAATTCTAGCTCGTCAGGCTTGTACCCACGCACGAAGACGTCAGTCAAAGAGAGCACAAAGTTTCCAGTTATCAGGACCAACCTTCTCGACATGCAGCAGAAAAAATTTCATATTTTTGATAAAACCCGCTACATTGTCGACCTCGAGGAGGACGCCTCCCTCCAGTCTGTTCTCTTGTGCCGGCCCCCACACTTTGGCAAAAGCACGGTGATCGACATGTTAAGGAGATACCATGGCTCAGTCTACGAGAAGACGCTGCAGGAAACCTTCCAGGTTCTCAGTCTTTTATGTATGGATCAACATGATACTGATAATCATGTAGGGCCTTTATGTCTCCGATCGGAATATCCAAAAGATCGTCCCGCCTTCTCGATGGCTCGTCCTCGACTTTAACTTTTCGCATATTGGCGGTCACGATGACGATGCCGTTCAATGCTTCTATTCTGCAATCTTAGATGGTCTGGAGAACTTTTGGGAGCTTCACCAGACACAACTTGAACTTCCACCGTGTCCTTTCATCGGCGAAACCCCGGGCCCTTGGTCAAATGTGAACGCGGCCTTCAATGTGACATTTGATTTGGTATGGTCATACTTGCACGAGAATGGAAAAAATTCCTTCGAAGGGGTAACTATCCTTGCTGATTCTTCCCGGTCTGTTTCCATTAACTTGTCGGCACAGGTCTATGTCCTAGTCGACGACTATGATGGGGCGCCAAATCAATTTTTGCTGAGGCATGCCTACAATGACGTTGCTTGGAACAGCACTCCGCTTGCTACTGCCATGGAAAACTTTTGGGGATTGCTCGAACAAAAATTCGCTGAAGACATCATCGGCCGCACTTTTATAACGGGAGTCACGCCCGTTACCCTAGACCCCATGTTCGCCAAGAACATTTCTTTCAATCCCGTATTTTCGGGACTTTGTGGACTGACCAAGGAAGAGGTCATGGACGTCATGGACAGCCTAGGTGTCGATAGTAATACCTGGATAAAACCACTGACAAAATACACCAACGGGTACCACTTTTCTCAGGCTGTTCAGGTGGAGCCAGTCTTCAATACCAGGACTTGTTTGACCGCTCTCCGGGTATGTGTGGTCTAAGGTCTGGACGACCGCGCTGATATCTCAAGCAGAAAATTTGTCAAAACGATCTGGTCGCCTCCGAAGAAGTCTTTAGGTATCCGGCGTACCTAGTACCTGAAGGTTTGCTTGAGATCGTCGCTTCGAACAGCGATGTCATCCACCAGCTAGCAAAGGCTGTCGAAATCCAAGACCACAGCTTTACACCTATAGAATATGAAGATAACAATTTTTATTTTCATAATGTACGACTGTCTGACCTGGTAGGATCTATATTCCGTCGAGTCTCACTGCTCTTTCTCATTGTGCCTTCTAGAATCATGGTTACAATCATACCATTCTCAAATTTCTCGTGTACTATGGAGTGCTCTCTTTTGACCCTCACGAGCCGACAAAGTTTCTCAGAATACCTAATCACGATGTGGCAACCCAAGTAGTCTCGAGTAGTATGGAGTGGGGAGGCCTGTATGCTACTGAGCTCACGCATGCCTTACGAGAACTCGATGATCCCATGAACGTTGCCCGAGTTCTAGACATGTATCGTGGTATGTTGGTCACAGATGAGTTCAAAGATGGACACCATCATGATGAGAAGGAGCATGCTGATGTGCTGTTTTCCATCCTCTTCAATAACATGTTATCACGTACGGAACATGAATATACTGTTACGAAGGTCAGTGGATTACATTGATGTTGGGCTATTGCTTATCATGTTCAGATCGAGGACGACAACGTTAGTTGGCTCGGTTTTGAACTTCTGTCTATCTCTTTTACTCACCCGCTCATTCTACACAGAACGATGATGATTGCGAGTCCTAGATCTCAAGAACATTACCTTTCGACTTGATTTATCTTTCCTCCTACTCTGGAGTGTACTGTCAATAGCTTCTTGGAACTCGCGACGTTTATTCGGCAATTAACAATCTTCACTTTCTATCACTAAAAAGGACATCGTCAGAAGCGTTCGGTCCTGGAACACTTGGTAAAGCATGTGTTTCGCCTCCGTTACGCAGCCACTTGAATAGCGCTGATATTCAGGAGACCTGGCAGCGAAGAATCATCTGCGTTTTACAGGTCATTATGTTGTCATCGTTGGTAGTCGACAAGTCTTAGGAGATATGACGAGGGATGGAACGCAGGAACAACTTCCATTACTAATTTCTATACAGAAACAACCTTATGGTCTTCAGCTCGTGTTGTAGACCAATGGTTACGCCAGCTAGTATATGTGCACATGCCAGTGAGATGCTGGTTTCTGCGTTTCTTTGAATCACTGCACTCATACTTTGACACACTATCGCAAAAGTATCCTCATATGACGTCTTAGCATGCGGAACACCCGCATCCCAGTGATCCCACGACGTCGACCGCATGTACTGAGCGGGTACACAGATCCCGGCTCTCCACAACTTATATAATTACAAGCACGGGGGAGAAAGAGGACTCAGACGGTGTGAAGATCCTTCATTCAACCGCAGTTGTTGACAAGTGGGAGAGAGCCGAGCTTCTCGAAATCTGATTAGTCCCTTCCAAGTTGAAAGTTCTCATGCCCAAATCACGCCGCGTCTTTCGCTCTGTTCAACAAATAGTGTACGACTGAGTCACCACTTCGTAAAAATTAGGACCATCTACTGGAGCCTCTGTCGATATCGTCTTCAGGCTGAGAATTATTTTGGATGCCGACTGCAAGCACCGGTATTATTACGATGCAGAGTGAGAACATTCCCATGAGAGTTATTCGCCACTTCGTATGGTACAGAAATGCCAAGCGGGGTTCGCACTTGACTAACAGGCGCAGCAGTGGTTTTCATCCGGTTCTTTATGTAAAGCAGACCATCTTTCCTACTCGTACTTACCGTTTGTCTTGCCAGACATGCTCCGAGTCTTTACCTTTGCTCCTTTGTTCGGTCTCTTCACCCAGGCGTTGGTCTCTCAAGACACTAGCCTAAGGGAGGTAAAACAAGCGTTCGACAACGCTAACGTGAGTGTTCACGACCAATTCTCGTTGAAATATGCCTCTATGCCTTGCTCAATGTCTCCGTCTTTTTCTTTGCAGATCCCGGAAGACATCGCTCTCCCGTTCGAACCTAGGTTCCTCCTTGAAGTCTCGCTCCCCCAAACGTCAGGCTCTGCAATCGTCCTCAAGGCAGGCGTTCAGCTTCCTCGCAATGGTACGTTCCCGGCGTAACTCCGAGATAATGCATCTGAATATACTCAACAGCGACCGTCGGACCTCCTTCGTTCACCCTCGTTGGACTCGATGCTAGGGACGGGCCATTTGTCGTCGCGGCTGTCGATCCCGACGCTCCCACCCCGCAGAATCCAACCAATGCCCAAGTTCGGCATTTCCTCGGAGGAAACTTCGAGCCATCACGCTTGGTCCGAGGTCGTGCTATCCTAACAAACACAACGGCCGCCGTTTCGAACTGGCGTCAGCCTACTCCTCCTGCTGGATCTGATGCCCATAGGTGTGTTTAATTAACTGAGCTCACTTCTATTGCCGTTAATAGTTATTCATATCTTGAAGATATGTTTTTCTGGTGTTCAATCAGCCACGGGGTTTCAATGGCCAGACACTCGTTAACGCTACTACACCTATCTCACTGTTCAACATCAGCGAATTTGGTGCAGCGGTTGGCCTTGGAAACCCCATTGCAGGGACATTCATGTTAGTAGCCCCAGATCCAGCGTAGGACGTGCTCCCAGTCTGCAGTCCCTGTAAAAAAAATGTTCAATGCAAGGAACTCAGCAAGTAGCTATATATCGAAGGTTCTTCTAAGGAGAATGTCCGAAATTTACTCAACAAAACGCAGTCCACCGTAAGAGGAAACTGCCAGCTGGTTTCGTCTCACTAAGATTCAGACTAGAAGCAAGACTTCAGAAGACCACGAACGTTAGAAGACAGAAAGATGGCTGTAACACTGCCACTAGTCCTGATTTCGACGAGAAGCCATTAAACCTGCTTTGAGGCCGCTTCGGCAAATATCATCTTCGATTCCCAAGCTAGTTCGCTATGGCATTGGGCAAATATTCTTTGGCATCGACGACTCCTACACAGTCGAGATAGCATTATGCCCCGGGCAGAGGGATATCCCATGTTCCTGCTTACCCTTCGTCAGAAGTTCTGTCACAAAAAAAAGACATAGAACCACAGTGAGCCAAATCTAAAAAATATTTCCCTAGCTTGTAACACGGTTCCGGGCCCAAGTGTGCGAGTAAGGATCAGCATTAGGAAAGACAACTTTTTGTTCCCTGTACGCTCATTCTGATAATGCTCTCACCGATTTGTTCTGAGTTTCCGGTGTATGCTTCAGCGTTAAACTGATTCGCATCTTGTCAGGAAACTTGACGGTAAAGCAACCGCAGACTTGGCAAGTGATAAATTTAAACGCTGCAGGTGGATGTCCGTACGGCACTCAAGTAGCCGACGCGGACCACCCAAACAAAGGCGAATTCTTTCCATGATCACGCCACAGAAACAAGGGTATTTTGAGGAGCCGCATGTGGGTGCTTCCTCTTATGATATTACGACGCCACACCTGTCCCCCCTTCGAGGGATTAGCTTCCAAGTCCGGATCTATCATTATCTGTTCGCCAAATAAATCAGCAATAATACACCTACTGTGTTAAGGTTTGATTAGTCCAGTTAAATCATCGTTCTCCGATAACGTAGATACAGTAGTTTAGCAGCTCATCGAGCAGGTATGTGCGCGCGAGCCCAATTTGAGGTCTCTACACGAGCGTTAAGGAGGGGATCGAGAGGCTCGAACGCCCATGTCGAATCAGCCTCTGGGGGATACATTGACAAGGCGGCGAGAGAGAGATAAGTATGGTATGGGTCTAGAATCACGAGGGGTCAACACAGTGCACCAAAAGTATCTAACGGGGATTATCAGACCTGGATGTTCCCCTGGCATCTTCGCGATACCGCCATACTTGAATTGGCAGCTCGAGAGGAACTGACCAAGGCCTCGCATGTTCACTAGCTCGCGAGCACCAAGAATCTGTAGGAGAACTGGTCGGTAAAATAATATATGGCCGTAAAATAGGACGACACTAACCTGGAGCGCAGCACCACACCAAAAACAGTAACAAGCGTCCGCCTCTTTGTTGGTGCGGCCAGTAAAACCTCCAGATGAGAGTTGGTTCTGGACCAGCCACTGTATGGTCTTCTGCCGTTCTGCGGGAGTCAACCGAGTAGATGCAGATCCAGGAGCAAGGTACAACGACGCAATGGAGATGTAAGTCGTCCCTCCCTGTGCCTCGCAATTCGGTGACTGGCCGTAACCGCCTTCATATGTCTATGAGAAAGATTATAAGGATGTTGGTCCCTAGACAGGAAAAATACATACTCTACATTTCGCGACAAATTGCAGTGCAAGTTCGACGTTAATACCAGACCAATCATCCAGCATGCTACTGATTGCAAAAGCGCAATACAGAGTGCGAAGATCAGTGTCGCCACTCCCGGTTACAGTAGAAAAACTGACGGATGGATGTTAGTAAGATATGACATTGGATAAGCCGCAGAAGATGAGATCCATGGGGTAATATTTACGCCAAGGAGATCGTACCGCCGCGGGGCAGTTCCTGCGGTGTTCAAACATATCTATGGGAGCGGATCGGATCGTGAAATTACCTGCCATCGTCCCGCTGACATGACTTGAGGAACTTGATCAGTCCAGGTCTATCCAACTGGGCAAAATCGTCCCGCAGGATGGCCAGCGATAGGAGCGCCGTATACGACATTATGACGTGAGGGCCATCGTAGTTTGTACAATCTTCCTGGTAATCGACATGTAATTAGTACCAAATCGCGCGATAAAAGCGGCGATCCCACCTGTGCATTTGGCGGCCTCTGTGGAGTCATGTAAGTGCTGGGTCGGAATCCAGAGCCATTGGGGCCGTCTACACGCTTGAGTGAGCTTCATATACGGGGATTACTGATCTCACGTACAAGTTTGCTGCTCCCATACCCAATCGCGCCAGGACTGCCGGTCCGTCTCGGAGGTCTTCCCTTGCAGCATCCCAAGGAGATCCAGGGTTCCAATGCAGTAGAATACGACTGCCATCCTACAGAATTTACATGATAAGCATTATTCATCCATCAGACAGAGACACGGCTCACGTTGAAGCATCCAACTCGACCTGGGAGCCCGGAAGCCCCGCGAGACATCGTTTGGCGTGTCCTACATGTCCTAAACGACCACAAGGAGGCAACGGGGAGTCGAGCATCGTGAAAGTAAGAAATCAAGAGCGTAAGAAGCAGGATTATTGGGCATTCATCGTGGTCACTCGGTAAGGAAGTTCAAAGGGCGCTCGATCATCAGCGAATATCTGTTACAGAGTGCCAACTTAAAATTTATGAAAAGATGGATGGCCTGCCGGGCCAAAGGATAGCGGATCGTTGCGAAATTTAGCGCCAAATCTGCCAAATCCTTGCCGTAATACCCATTTTAAACCACGCCTTGCGTCACCTGTTTTACAAGTAACAGTAAATGGATAAAATGTAGAACGTTAAGTAAAGGTACAGTTCGATGGACCAGCAAAATAGAACGTGAAGGACGAAGATAATAAGTTCGATGTATGTGGATGATATGGCGATATGATGAGGACGAAGTAGCCACCGAGGAGAATGCGTAAAATGACCAATTAAATCATCAACTACCGATTACAATGCCATGCCAGCCTGTAATGATGCTCCTCGTGTTGTCTGCACCGGTGGCTGCGCCACTTGGGGCGTCGGCGGTGGGTTTGCCAGGTGTATGCCAGGACCTGGAAGGAAGGCTGGTGCGTTCTTCTCCTCCAACTCGTTGTACATCACAGTCATATCCTTGCGATCCTTCACCCAGTTCTCAGCGTCCCAAACATGATACTGCCCCGACTCGCCACCGGGCACCTTTTGCGAAGGCACCATGCCTGTCTCCTTGGTTATCCACAACCGCAGATCTTTGTGAAATCTCCAATTTCTATTCCATCTGTAACAAGACAGGTCATTGTTCCACCATCATCGGACAGAAGACTCGAAGTCACGTACAGTTCTTGGGCCGCTATCTCCTGCAGTGCGTCCTTTGGACTTGAATAGAACATGAAGAAGAGCGTCTCGTCACTGAATGCGGTTACTTTGGCAGGTCCGGGCGGTGGCGGTTGCACGTTGTAGCACGCAGGTAGATGGAAGTCCGGTTCGACGGACCGTGCTGCTGACTGGTCTGCCCAAGGTGTTATGAACGTCGAATACAGATTCCTGGCAGTCCTTGAGCTGACAGAGCACCTACAGCCAGATAAGGACCTACCCTGCATACCCCATATCTAATCCCATCGTCCCTAGATCTGTGCCAACCACGCTCAGTCCTTGATCTGGATCTTGGCCTGCATTCTTGATGGACAATAGCAGTCCTAATAGGCCCCATCGGTCGGCGGCGCTGACAAGTACCTGTTGCGCTGGCGTTTGAGGATGCTGTAACCCATGTGATGATGAGATTTGATTGGAGTTCGTATTGGGATGTGATTCTACTGCCATGCCGTTCGATGTATAGGGTGGAGGGGCCGAGGTGTTCGTTTGCTGCTGTTGCTGGGCAAACGAATTTGTTGACGGTGGAGGAACCCCGGGAGGCGCGTTAAGGGCTGCGGTAGACGAGTTTTGGTGCGTGCCGTTTTGCTGCGATGATGCTGTTGGTGGTGGGTTCACAAATGATCCCGTGCCCAGCTGAGTTTGTGCAGAGGGTCCTGGATTGATATTTGGGGAATTCCACGCGGGGTGTGAGGTCTGGTTTAGCTTCAATGCGAAATTGTTCTGAAAGACACGCAAATTGAGCTAAGAATCCAAAACAAAAAGCAAAGCAGCCCTGGCTTGTCACCATTGCGCGCCAGTCAAAGGATGGAACGACTCGAAAAGAAATAGTACTTTGCTTCGTTTTGACCATAGCAAATCTGTCGGAATTGACATCGCCAACAGATCTTGCTATGTTCAAGGTACCAAACAACAGGCTATTCTTTCCAGCACATTCCACGCGTATTTTTCCCGGCCCGAAAGAGGGTGCATGTCCAGGTGTGAAGACCATTACTCGACATGGGTATTGGGTAATTGCGACAGAGAAGAATACGCGGCATGGGGAGAGACGAATTAGATGGTAAGAGTACTCACCCGTTGCTGCTGCTGCTTCTCCGTGTCCGTCTGAAAACCGGGATGAATATTCCTCGCTTGTGTAGGAGCGAGATTCAGCATGCCGGGCGTCTGCAGCCCGCTCAATGCGCCCAGTAGATTCTGCCGGTGCTGTTGATGGGCATGATCCGAGTGCTGGAATCCGTTTAGACCTGGCGGGTGCGAAAGGCTTTCCTGGGACTGGCTCTGACTTTGCGACGCCGGATTTTGCCCCTGGCCCGACTGCCCGCCTAGCGCTGGGAAGTCGTCTGGCGTGAAATCCCTCGGCTGGCTCGTGCTGTTCACCCCTGTTGCTGTCCCCAGTGAACCCGTTCCAACACCAGCGGCCGACAGCCCTACGCCAGTCCCTGCTTGACTTGCATAGCTCGTCGCTGCGCCACTACCAACAGCCCCATTGTTGTTGCTACTCGAGCCATTATTTCCTGATGTCGATCCAAGTGCCGGAAAATCGTTCGGGTCCAATCCCACCTCACTTGTCGACGATACCGAGGGCGCCCCAATACTAGATGGTGGTAGAGGCGTGCCATTTGAGGATGACTGCTGCTGCTGTTGCTGCGACTGCTGTGACTGCTGGGGCGGTTGTATTGACGTTGGATGATGCTGGAGCCCTCCACCAAACGCGTAACTGCTCTGCCCCCGCTGCGAAACATATGGCGATGGCGGCACTATGCTGGGTGTCTGTGACTGCTGCACCGCCGTCCGATGGTTCGCTGGTTGTAGTCCTGGGACGTAGCCGCCCGTCTGTATTACACTTCGCGGTGGCATTCCAAAGGGATATGGAGGTCGAAATTGGCCGGCAAGATTCGGATTTGGAGTAAGGTTCGGTGGTCGCTGGTTAGCTTGGCCTGAAAAGGATTCCTCAGCTGTCGAAAGAAGTGGCCAGACGTTTCACGACCGAGGTATATCCTGACCACTCACCTTGTCGATTCATGCCTTTTGTATGCCCAAAGAAACCGTAAAAAATCTAGGAAAAAGATGAAAATTGGAAGAAGATGTGAGAATAAAAACGGCGAGACATACGGTTGGTGTACTATCGCTGAAGATACAGTCGTAATTTCGAGGATTGTCTCGCTCGCTGTACGTTTCCGAGTTGTGACCTCTCTTTCTCCCACAAGGGAACGCTTATGTAAGCACCGACCATGGAATTATTTTACTATTACTTTCGGCTAAATATTATTTTAAAAAATACCCAAAAAGGAGAAGAGGCTCCTATCTTCGCGCTCGTAGTCTTTCCAAATAAAACAGATGTATATGAGAATAAATTTGCGCCTATGTATTCATATTTGAAACCTTTTTCATTTGAAATTGATACCTTACGATTTATCTGACAGAACACAAAAAAGATTGTATACCAAGTTTGCAGAGGTACTGAAAGCTACCCCGGACTCGGACTGTTCGCACACTTGTCGGCCCTATCAGTCTTATCTCCACTAACATACAAGTACTGGTCGAGAACTCGTCTGGGGCTCGGCGGTGGATTCTCATAGTCGAGTTCGTTCGTTTCCCAGTAGTACACATTCCGTTGCGAACTCTTGTCGGACCCTGAAAATGTGCTCTGCAACTTATTGAGCTTGATCAAACATGCAGCGGCATAAACCAAATATCCACCTTGCTAGCAGTTCTCGGTCTAGGCATCATGGGTATGTTTTGTTGAAGCAGCGTGTCCCTTGAGTTTTGTCTCCAATTCAAACTTGGCGATATGTTAGCATCCTATTGACTTCGCAGTGTATCAGGCGAACGAACCTGGCAAGAAGTGTGTTGGTATATGCTACAGGAACCATCGTGAGTATCATCATTGCAGCCATGTGTAACCATCCGTCACCTTTGCCAAGGAGGAAATTCATGGCAATCGAAACCATCGTCTCTGGTGCAGTCAGCAGGCATATCAAAGCGGCAAACGCAAGGATGCTATATCGCGAAAACCGTCAGTATCCACAGCGTCATCCTTAAAAAGATTGTATGAACCTCGACAAAGCACCGTTGTTGATCGTCAAGATGATGAGCCGGTTCACAATGCCATTTGTTCTTGCCAAGAGATTAACTCAGGATCAGGTGCGCTGTGGAGATGATATAAAATCCCACCTGGCGATACCGGATTTATGAGTATGAAGGAAATAGCTCAGGCTAAGCGCGATGAGAATATCATTGGCTGCTGTGATCGCAAATGCCGGTGGAGCGAGGACCTACGGTGTCATAATCAGCAGCGGAGCAGAAATAGAGAATGAATGACCCACCTTGAATCTGTCGTAAATGGCATATGCACTATGCAGTCTGATAGACGCGCAGCATGAGAGGTGATCCGGGGTATATGAATATAACTGACCCTTTCGTCATGACAACTGGATGAAAATATATCTTAGCGTGTTCGTCTAGTGGGGGGAAACGTAAGTCCAAGCTTACCCACGGCCAAAACTTTTGGGTGTTAAATCAACGCCAATTGAGTCGAAGGACGAGACATGACCAGGAGCAGGCGTACCAAACTGAGCGATAGACATCAAGTACTACGACCATCATGTCAGGACAGACTAGTACAACAAAATGGAACGGAGAAACGCACGATAAATCCCGTTATGTATATATTCTTCGAGCTCACTAGTGTTATCATCAGCGAACTCATGATAGTCGACATCGCTGAGAAAGGACTTTACTGATGTAAACCTGTCTCGCGAAGATCCTACATACATGTTGATAACCAGATTAGAGAAAAGACTAAAACAACTCACACTTGTATAATCAATGCTGCAAGACCCTGCCATGACAGAGGATTCGTTTCAGTGCCAAAGACAGTTAGACAAGCTAAACTACACACGTTAGTTCCAAACGGCACCTCATGTTTGGCGATGTCAGATGGGTGGGACAGGCCAGACTAGTTGGCGGTGAACTCACCACTAGACTCCAATTGACATCCACCAAGGCGAGGATATTCGTCCGATTACGAATAAGATAATAATATAGTGCATAAATCATCATGACTTGGCTAGCCGTCTCCGACAACCTTGACAAGCGGGTTTACAATGAAGCCTTATGGTAATCAGATGGCACTCACCAAACAACGCCCACCTAACCGAATAATATAAAGTCAAAATCGCAGAGAATGTCGCAGCAGTCTTACAGCAAGCTTCAGACGGGTCGAATCCGACCTGTACCGTTGGTAGTATCGGATTATCTGAGCACATGTTATACCGTATATTCTACGAGAGAAAATATCAGTGAATCTCCAATATGAGCAAGTAAGAATCCATCTCACACACTCGAAACAATTAGGCCGATCAAGAGTGCTCCCAGAGTCTTATGGGGAATCGAAATCGGCGCAGTTGAATCAGACATGAACGTGAACCTTGAGAGAAAGTAGCCAAAAAACGAGAGTCGGGAGGCGTATACACAAGCGGTGAGAACACAAAGGTCAGATTAGAAGCCGTATGAAGTTTATATACCCATCCTTCGATGATGTCGAGAAGAGAAGACCTTCGGTTGATTTCGCATGGGCCAGGGTTACCCCAGTAGATTGACCAAGGCCTCCTAATTGAGACAGAGCGGGGGCGTATACGAACCCGCGACGCGGACTATGATGGCTTCATACGCTTCTGCCAAGCTGGTAGAATATGATTGATGGTTGAAACAAGTATCCTCGAGGTAACAAGGAAATTCCAGGAGTAGAGTAAGGACGAGGAATGGTTACACTTTCGCTCAGAAGTTGAAGCCAAAGATGATACCAAAACATAGTACCACCATATCGTCCAAAAGTCAAGCGCTCCCAGGCCCTTGAAACATGAAGTGAACGAGAAACAAGGAGGCGTGTGAATTTGATTTACAGGGACCACTTTCCCTTTTAAAACACCGCGTAAAACCCGACGTCGGTCCCTTTCCGATCGAGGAGGTAATGATTGCCGCTCTCAGCGATCCCTCGCCAAGGGCCTGGCCAGTGAAGATAAGTATTGAATCGACGAAGACCGAGAGATACACTGTGGGACACAGATCTCAATTATTGATGTAGGTCCTAGCCGACGTACGGCCTCGTGTGTTTGATTAACATTAACCAATAAAATAAGCTTTTCGGTACGGCAAACAGCCATACTTCAAGCGCTCTAAGACCTGAACAAAACAGAAAAAATATGACAACGACAGACTCAGCACGGCTCCATGTTCCCGGAGCTGGGAAGAATGGACGAGACTGCGAGTTTAATTTCACTGAAGTTGGAAGTTGATTGTTTCAGGTCTTCGCGACGGTTACAGTCTGTTCAAGCTCAGAGCAGACATCAGTCAATTACTGGAATGACGCGTGCCAGAAAGGATGACAGCAAGCCACATAGCAAGCTGAATAAATTACGGGAACCGCATACAAATAGAAGTACTTCGACAGTTACTCATAAGTACATATACTAAATGCTCACGGCCATAACTTACTCACTCTAAAAACAACTGCACAACTACAGACAACAGTAACCAAAAAGAATGACGGGTAGTAAAAGAATGTGAGCGTTCAAGTTATTATATGTATAGTGTATTTTCTCTCTGGGGGTGGGGGTTGAAGGGGGGAAAGCCAGCGGTGCGCGGGATGATAGATGTTCGATAGAATGTCCAGTGTCCAAGGGTATGCCAGATGTGAGGGGTGGTAGTACAATGCAAAAATGTATAATGCGAGAACGAAAAACGAGTGCGAGTGCAAGAAAGCGTGCTATCTGGCAAAGACAGCAACAAGGACGATGAACGGAACATACGTCACAAGCGAAACGGCGGCCATGATTCGACATCGCTTGCGCCAGGATTTTGCGTCTGTTTTAACGGTTATTCGAAGAACTCGGCATGCACAAATCGCGTAGCTCACCATGCTCAACCTGAGGGTCATCTAACACGACCCCTTTCTCTAAGGTATCCGCATCCCCAATCCGCCGCGTCTCTGGTATACGGACCAACAAACCGGCCACCCACCAGATTGGAAACAACACGAAACCAAAAAAGAAAAGCCAAGCATGTAGAGGGCTACCTCCACCATCAGCCCATCCGACTGAGTGGGCCCTGTTCTCCTTTTTCCACCACTTCCATCTCTGAAAGTATCCAACATCGCCTTCCCCTAGAACAGGAAAAGATAACGTCCAGGGTGTCGGCTGAACCCGTGGTGGCTTCCGAGGGTCGCGCATGTGATATATCGTCGACCGCTGTGATATGGATGGTGCATGAGGGGAGATAAGAGCTGAAATCGGTATGGAGGCCTGCGAAATACTTCTTCTTGACGGGGCCTGATGGGAACCAGCGATCGACGAGGGCTTGGGGCGAAAAGAAGATGGGCGAGATTGCGTCCGAGGGTGCCCTTGTCTTCCGCTGCTACTACCTCTGGACGCAAATGAACCACTGGTATTGGGATTGTACGTCTGATACGTAGATCTATCTTCGCCAACAGCTGACATGACACCGGAAAGTCTAGCACGTTTGTGCCGATGATAGGATTGGTAAGATGATGGAGCATACGAAACTGTCGAATTTCCGGAAGCGCGATGTGCTGTTGAAAAAAAAAGTTAGAGCGACTAGAGACAAGGGAAGAGGCAGACGCACGCCTTGGGTCCTCTGCAGCAAAGGTGGTCTTATTATTCTTTTTGGCCTCTGGTGGTGTCCCGCCGCCCTCAACTTCATCGGCCTTGCGTTTTCCTTTTGCTTTCTCTGAACTGGGAGGCGGCGTCCTAGGCTCGGCAATAGGTGACGGTTCTGGTGTTGGCCCGGTGACCGACAACAAGGGTGGTACCATGAGGCCGGATGGCTGATCAGACGTCGATCTAGGTGAAGGGATGGGAGGAGCAGCAGGAGCAGCAGGAACCGTAGAAGCTCGAGCGGTGGAGGAAACCTGAGGCTTGGCACTTCCGCCTTTACGACTCTGACTCCGAGTTTTACTGCTTCCCGCGTTGGAGATACCGGGTACTGCATCAATAGACATGAGGTTTTCTTCAGAATTTTCGTGACTTGGTATTGAATGAGCGGTTGTGTCGGATAGATTATGAGGATGGGAGTAAGCTAGGATCGTGAACACCACTAATTAGAGTCGCCTGCGACGTGACAGTGGGAAGACAAGGGAACACACCGGCAGAAATGCCTTGAAGTAAGAACGGCGACCCCAAATTAAACACCTGACTGGTCTGCGAAGCGAACAAAAAAAAAAGAACAAGGACGAAACGATACCCCCAGGAGAGAAAAGAGCAATAAGACAAACAATACAAGGACGAAAACGAGGACGGGACCCACACTGTTCCCACGTGCTTGATTACCATTCTCGGAAGGTGTCACAACTGCACGCCTTGATCCTTGTCCGGAAATGTCATATCTTTCTCCGCCACTTTTGCCATGTTTTCTGCTAGAACTTGCGCTTTTTGATCTACGTCGGCGCTGACTGTTGGACCCTCTGCTGGCGATGCTCCGCCTGGATGTCCTACGCGATGTTGTCGGTGAGGAAACGGGACTAGAAAAGATATCCTGCAGTCTCGGTCTGGAGCTAGATTCTGTCAACCAGCTTGAACTTGGTTGCGAACTTGATCGCATGGCAGGCATGGAAGATGATGGCCTGGGCCCGTGGTCAGAAAAGAATGCCGTCTCCTCGTCCTTCAAGTTGTCATTACCAATCGCCACATTGCTATTGTTCTCATCGAGGGTACCAAACGCTGGATGGTCCAATGGCGGTAGCGGGGGCGGGGGAGATGATCCTAATGCTCTTGGCCCCAGCCCATGGGACCCGAATGTGAAGCCAGACGAAGGAGATGAAGCGGGGCCAAAAGCACTCCCAGGCGTATTCTCCGGAGTACCAATACGGGACCGAGTCGTCGATGGGGGCGTATGGCTGCGAGATGTGCCGGTACTGGAAGGGCGCGAACTTGTACCGACATCTGTGATGTATGAAGCTGACTGTCCTCCACGAATGACTCGACGACCGAAAGTAGACCATGATGAGGGGGGATTGGGGGACTGAGTCAAGGGGGTGGCGGGGGAGCCATGAACAAGGTTCGTCAATCGCGTAAAGACGCCGAAGGTCCCTGACCCAGCAGGTGAGTTAGAATTTTCGTGAGATGGATCTGCTGTTTCCTGAAACGAAGATGTTGAAAGAGAACTAGGTGAACGCGTAGTGTCATTGCAATCGTTGGAATAAATAATATCATGAGTGATGTCGGATGCGTCGGGTAAAGAAGCTGGATGTGAAGGTGTCCGTGAGGGATGAAGGTCGTCGAAGGGCATTGCTGCCGTCGTTGAGGGTATGGCAGATGCATTAGACCGACACCTGGTTACTGCATGCACGGCCGGGGTTATTCCGTCGTCGTTATCGCGTGGAGAGTCAGTGCTTGGACTGACTCCTTGGCTAGAAGCTTGTTGGGTGTCACGGGGAACGTCGGCTGCATCAGGTAAAGCTGGATGGGAAGAGGTTGGGGATTCAAGAAGTTTTTCTAGTTGGCTTGCCGCTTTCGTTGGTGCTATTGAGATTCGTTTCGCAGAAGTATCGGATGAACGCCGCCTAGTCCTTCCAGCGGGCTTCAACGGAATAATTCCATCGTCGCGTTCCGCGGAAGTACTGGGTCTTTTGGGTTCAGGAATAGGAGTTGGCTGGGAGTAAAATATGGAAGGAAAATCGTTAACGAGTTCGGCCAAATTCGGGTGTATCTTCTGGTCCAAAACGGCTTCGCTCTGCGAAGATGAAGGCCCCGGTATCGCAGGCTGTTGCTCCGCAACCTCTGTGACGGGCAAACTGGTTGCTCTCCTCCTGAAGCGCGACAAAAGGTTGGGCATAGTTTCAGGTATCTTTCAGTATACCTCCTACGTCGATTATCAGATTTGGCTGCAGCACATGCGCCGGCCACGCACCTGTCCAGCCGAGGATCTCAGTATGGCATGAGTAGTGAAGCTCCAAATGCCAGGGCTCTAGAATCCTTCGTCACCGTACTTTCTGCGCTGCCGGTGGTTGAAGATGACGAACGGCAGGCCTCGATTGGCCTGATAGGGAGGCTCGTGGGTGTTCGCAGCAGAAGATCCTCTCCGTCCAGTTTGGGACCGCGTCACACCACGTGATATAATGATCGAATTACCTCCGCTCAAAATTGAAATTTCATATTTTTCATAAATTTTTGATCAGAATTCCAATTATAGATGCTTCCATCGTGCTCCCTCAGCTAGCGGCCTCCGCGGTATAGCACATTAAGCAAGAGCACAAAATTCCTCATCACGAAGTACTCACTGAATATTGCGGCGGTAAACGTTTGTTCCTAGTGCCAACAAATCTTCTACTTGCTACAGGAGGCCTGAGTCTTCGTCATCCTGATCATGTCCAGGGAACAATCCTTCTCGGTAAGTTAGGAGGGATATCAGTTTAACCAGGGCGTGTGCTCCCGGCGTGGGCCCTGACGCGCTAGCCGACAAGGTACTCTTCAAATCTATCAAAGAAATTTGATCGTCGTCCTGGTGTACCACGCGCCTCATCGGCGGAATGCAAGTCGAGTTGGGGTTCATACTGTACTCTTGAAGTTGCCCGCTTTATGGTGCGGCTCTGCCGCACATCTCCAGAAGTTCCGCCGAGTATTTAGGCACGTCACCCTAAATGATTTAATCCAAATTTAATCAAGCTTGTGGCGCAAGAAATCTGAGTCGGTCCCGACAGCCAGCGCGAAGCGTTTATCGGACTTATATTTCAAACTTTCTTGCTTCTACACTCGTAATCAGAATTATGAGCTTATTCAAACGGTAGCTCACAATTTCAGCGACTTCGACTTCTCCAAGACCTCCTCTACATATTAGGGGAAGTAGAAGACGTCTGTCCCGTTTTCCCGACCTAGCGCGATCATGACACCGATATATCTCTATTCTTTTGTTCTTCTCTTGGCACATTGCTGAATAAAAAGAAGTTCCAAACTCATAACTAGCTAGTCAACATTATTATCAGTCGCTTGTCATGTACATATCCCAATCATATTTACATATAGCATGCCAATTAAAAATTCAAACCACCGTTGATAGCAATCCCAACACAAGCTCATTGATCTCGTCGATCCATCTCTTTCTCCCTGATGCAACATATCGTGACGTGCCGATGAGGCTCATGTCATTCGTGACCTTGCTCGAGGCATCCAAGAATGCCTGCAGAAACGTCTCCAACACCTCCCGACTGTACTTCTCCTCGCCTTCAGGCCGCTAACATCCTCCCTTTGAACGCACCGCAAGTATATGTATACCTTGAATGTGTTCGACAGTTTTAAGTCCCTTTAACAAGACCCTCAGGCACGCAAATAGTTGATGTCCCTTCGAGCATCCCGTGGACGTGGAGCTCTGTAATAAAATCGAGAAGCGTCATGGTGGTCTTGACAAGAATAGGAACGCGTCTTGGAAATAAGGCGACTGCCTTTGGTATTTTCTATAATCGAGCAATCAGCAAAACACGCATATCTCATGGATCCAACAAACATACGATATCCCATTTCGATAAAGGTACGGACAACCAAACTAGCCAGTTTCTTACGGAACAACCAAGCTGCGTGGGGCCCGAAGAAAACATGTATAGTCCGGTGAATTTCTGTGGCAAACGGGGCAAGAGACTCAGGACCTCCTCCCATTTCTTGGACTCGGGCCCGCTGACAGAACTTAATGCTGAGATCTTGTTTGAGAGAGAACCACGGCGAACAAACGATTTGAGAGGCGTGTCTTGCCACGTTCCATTTCGCGAACGGATCTTCTAAACATTCAGCAATGAAGGCAGAGTTCCACGTTGGTTCTTCAGAATCACGCGAGTTTGCTTTGGTTTGTGCAATTTTTGAGGTGTGAGTTTGAGATTTTGGTTGTAAAAGAGAGTGTATTGAATTTCTGGATACGAAAGGAGTGGCAGTTTGGTTGAGCGTAGTACTGTTTCGATGTGTCGACACATTGGTAGCTCTCGGATGGGTGGCAGCTTCAAGTCCAGGACGAGGTGTTTCCCAGGAAGAGTCGACGCTGGTTGTACCGCCGCCGCTCGATGAAGTACCAACACGAACCGTTGTCGTCAAAGAAGGAGTGGCATATCCCCGGAGATAGTAGTGGTCCAGCATGAAACCTCCCGAGTTCAGGAGCACCGGTACCGACACGTTCCCCAGCAACCATCAGATCCCTTGGTAGGGGAAAAAGGGCGGACGTGCAGACATTGGTGTAGAACGACTCAGATGCAAGGCAGCGAAGAAAACACCGAGGAAAGCAGCAGAGAACCCATAGCAGCCTTTTTAACCTCGTTGGAAGGACGCTGACCAAAAAGACAAACAATTGGTCACAATGGAGGAAGACTGGATTAGGATCAACATGAGAGGAAAGCAATCCTTTGGGTACAGCCTTGCGAGTAGCTGTAGGAAGTAGTAACAGTCATTTCTAGGAGAACCACCGTCTTTCAGAAATTTCAAGATCGGTCTTTGATCATGAAGTGTTATCAGTAAGGGCAGCCGAGCGTATATGAGTGAGTGGTGGACGACATTGAAGATCCGACCGCCACATGCTTCACGAACATCTTCTGAATTTGACCATGATCAGAGGACAGAACCAGTGGTTGTCTATCTCTAAGGGTAAAGATGAATCTATGTACACAAAGGAGAGCGAGAAAGTTGCGCTAAAAATACAGACAGACTTTGCAGATAAAACAGAACACGAAGTCTTCGTGAAAACAGCTACCCGCCATTACTTTTTATATCACTACTCCCCTGAGGCCGCTGTCGTATTGCCGGAAGCTTCATGTTACTAATTCCCGCCGTACCGCCGTATACGACCGGCACAGGATGAGGACGCTGACCATCAGGCACACTGAATAAACTCTTCAGATTCTGCATCTGCTGAGCGCTCAGACCAGCTTCGGGAAGTGGGGAAACGCCATTCGGTATCGGAACTTTTGGAGGAGGGGGATGGATAGTGGACTCCACCTTGGTAGTGCCAAGATAGATAGCTGCACGGCCATTTGTGCCATTCGCTGCGGGAGCATGTTGGAGTACACTTTTGGGAAACGGTGCTGAGGATACGGAAGATGAGGTGCTTGGCGGGATGACGGAGCCAGATCGAGTTGAGCCATTGGAGGAGATACGGCTGATGCCAACGGTACTGTTGGTTGTCGGGCGTGCAGAAGTTGTAGAGACATTCATACGTTGTGAAATAGACGGCGTCATCGGTGGAGGTCGCACAATACTGGACAATCCGAGTTTGAACGGTATGATAGTCTCTTTCCGACCATTCTCGAGGTCGTACTTGATGATTGAAGGGTCGGTGAAAAGGTTCGGGTCCACTTCTGATAGAAGGTGGAAAGCATGTTGCAGATAGCTGCAGGGACGACACTCAGTAACCGTGGCATCAAATATGATAGAACTTTGCTCACCTCAGACCATAGTCGTCCACGAGCGAGCGATCCCGCTCTTCAGAGCTCTGTCCAAACGGCGGAGCATCGTCCGAGTCGAACCTCCACCGCTCTTTCAAGCGCCTAGTATCTTCATCGGCATCTTGCATATCTCGCGTCATGGGATGTGCGCCCCGGCGATCCAGCATCATACGCCCACCACGGCCACGACGCAGCCTCACGAGTTTCCGTTCTGGCGCTCCCGGCTCCGGCTTGGGCCATGCAGGTGCGTTGGGAGCAATGAACTTGAAAAGTCGAGAAGAAAAAGGTACAAGAGGCGGAACGTAAGAGTTCTGCAGATATTCAGAATTGACCGATACATGGAGGAACGGGAAACTCACTTCGATGGTGTCTTCCCATTGCTGATCTTTCTCTTTTCGTTTGTGCATTCCGTGATCGATCTTGGCTTGCAGCTTAGCTATCCTGTCCCTCGGGCGTATAGCCGGCTCAATGCGAGCTTGAGGGGCAACGAAAGGAGTCTCTGATTTGATTGATATACGACCGACGCGACTAGAAAAAGATCAGTAAATATAATGTAATGGCCTAAAAGGACTAACACATCTAATTTCTTGGGGGGTGGCTCTCTATCAACAAGCAACTCTTCGTCGACTTTATCGCCGGCAAGCCAAGGGTTCTTGCGTTTCAAATTTACGATTGCCACCCGAGCAAACCAAACGTTATGCCATTGGCGTAAGGACCGAAGCTTTAAATCTTCTCGTTGGCGAACTTTCTTGACCAGGTCACAAGCATCCGCAAAATGGCTTGTCAAGACATCAAGCTTCTCAGAAATGTTGGATTGCGAAGCACGAGTCTTCCGAGTGAGCTTTGATTCTCGCCTGCGGAAGCAGACAAATGATTCGTTCGGGGTATCTGTCTCATCGCCCTGTTCAATTGTCAGAGTAAGAAGGTTTTGGGACAATGGCGGACGTACATTAAGTTGCGGAATGACTCGCAGACCGCCCCGTTCCATCCGACGAATCCTCCAATGAGGATAGATCAACTGAGCCATAGGAAGCAGTTGCTCTAGAGGAGGTATATTTTTAGGAACAGCATAGGCTGCAAAAAAGGACTTCTCGAGAGGATTTGCAAACGTGTCTTGATAGTTCGAAAACTCAGGGAACATCATCCCATCCTTGAGACTCTGTTCGAAAGTCAGTGGACAGCCTTTATGGCCTAAAGAAACCTTGCGTACATGATGTAGGTATTCTGTTTCCTCGTGAGTGATCAACTCAAATAACCCCATTACCAATTCGAAATCATCCTCTTTGACGCTGATAGGACTTGATGAATCTGCTTCCCTACCCTTACCCTTTGTACTTCGTCCTGATGTCCTAGCGCTGACACTGAGTGCGGCCTGCGCACTTGTCCCTTCACCCCGTGCTTCCTCGTTATTTCTCTCCAGCCACTCCGCATCCCGCTCATCCATAAAATACGTGCATCCGTGAACTAGTCCGGCCACAAGCTGTTCCTCGACGGTCTCGGAAGAGGAGATATAAGAGGTTGGTGTTGTAAACTTTTTCGCCGGATACAATTTGTCATGGTCCTTGACAAGGCCAGTGGAGTCTGGAGTTGGGATATATGAAGACTTCTCGTATGTTCCTCGACTGCTGCGAGGAGATGTCTGGGCGCGCAACGCAGCTTCAGACAACACTTGTTGCAAATGGTGTTCCTGGAAAAGTGATGAGTAAGCAAAACCACGGAAAGCACTGCCACATCCCGCCAGATGGGTGGCAAGAGCCGATTGGCCAGCAGGGTACTCACATTTGCGTCGTCTTGATCAACACCAGCGACCCTCTGTGCCAAACGGTTCTTCTCCTCGTCCTCATCGAAGCTGAAAGGATCGACTTCGATATTCCCAACGTAGATTTTGAGGCGAGTTTTGTTGGTAATCCGGTTGCGAGTTCTCGGAGTCGACCCCGGTTGGAGAGAACGCATGACATATAGGGATTGGGCGCTGGTATAATATCGATTCTATCGAGATTGCTCGAGGTCATCGGCGACGCTGATGCCCACGCCTTCGTCGTTGTCGGATGTCCGAACCGGCGCGGGACAAAGACTTTATCTTGATGTTGTAAACATGTGACGTCACATTGCGGCACCCGTGCAGAGGTTGAATTCTCGGTTATGAGTATGGGAAGCGCGCAGGTATAAAGGAATACCGGAAGACAGAAGTTTCATTCACATCCTGTAAAAGAAAGTTAGCTGCATTTCCACACACAAAGTCGTTGTGACTTACAGGTTTTTACAGATAAAGATATCCGTCCAAAAAGGTTATTGCTGGATGCAGATCTCAAACCGAGGGCCCGGCCTACAAGGAAATTCAATAGCCAAGAATGAGATGCCGTGTACGAATGATAAAGTCAGGCCGGGCTACCTTGGCCAGCAGCCGTTTGATGTAAAGTCGCTGCGGCCGTTAGCCGCCAGGCGGAGGAAGAGAGCCGACGCCGCCCTTTTGAGTGGTCCTACGACATTGAGGCGAGCGACGGAGGGGCAGATGAAATGCAGCATTGCCGAGAGAGACGGTCAGAAAGAGTGAAAAGTGGTCATGCTTTCATAGCTAGGAAAGCGTTGCACGTCAACGCGTATTATTGGTACTGTAGCGCGAATGTCCAGAAGCTATCTGCCGAAATACCATAGGCGTGTCCCTGTAAAAAATATGAGCTATTATCTGCACCAGATAAGATTTGCCTTACTCTTGCATAAAGTTATGCCGAATTCAAACGGCGATTCAAGTGGGTGAGGAAGGTCAATAGGTTTGACCGAGCGCAAAATTTGCTGCGTGGAAAGGCATATTAGTACCAAACTTAGTACTGCGATGAAATAAGACCTGCTTACCACCACGGTATAATTGACAACAGTGAGTCTCCACCACATGTTTCTTCTCATCCTCGACTTCAATATTTCCGACGTAGATTGCGAGTGTTGGTACAGTGGATCTGAGTTCTTGGAACTAAAGAATGTTTCTTATAAGACCAATAAGACTATTCAGTTTGACCACCGCATGCAGACAATCATTGAGCCAGCAGCGTGCCTGCAAGAAAGCTCATTGTCAAAAATCGAGAAATGGTGAACGACCGTTTAAGCTACCTTGTTCATCTAACTGCACTTGTTCTCTATGCGTGGTAAACAGCTCGATACTATATTCACCAGTTGCAGTCCATCAGCATCAGCTTGAAATAAAGCACGCATACACATACCTGGCTGCTCGACAGAAATTCCCAGCATTTAACCTCATGCCGTCATTGGTTCCAAGCGGGAATCTCTTATCCGTTATCACCAAGCACGCCGTACCCTTCCCACCACCTAAAATACCCAGCTCACTCGCTAGTGTGCCCCCCAAATAGCAACCAAAGTGACCCAGGGAGCCAGATGCAAGTTGGCAATTTAGTGTACCAAGTGACAAGTGCGATCGCGGGGGAAGAAAAGCATGATGCATGCTCTCTGGGCTACACATCGCGTTCCACATTGTGCAACAGGCCAGCACCGGCACGAGTTGCCGAGGATCTATCCTTTTTTGTCCTCGTGCAGCTATCCTCAAGCTTCGCCTTTTGCTGCTTCGCATCTGGTTCCACGTCAGCACAATTCATACTCATTTCCTGGCACTTACCGTGACCTCGTCGCCCGACTGCCTACTAGGTAAAGTATATGAGCGCCACCTCAAGCACTTTGGCGCCTCCTGTTATCATGGGCGTGTCAAAGACGAAGGCGGCGGTGGCCCCGCTGGCTGAGTCTTCTAGTGCGTGGTCCATGTAGAGCGCGAGAGGAGGACAAACTTAAACTTGGATAGAATCTTCCTGAGTCGAGACACGTGGTCCGGCCCGGTAGCTGCGGATTCAAAGATGCTCGAGTCTAAGTGCTAAGCTGAAGTCAAGCTGAAGTTTCACAAAGTTCAAAGTTCAATGCAGCAAGCATTGTCCACGATGATTCTCTACGACTCGCAGAGCGTCCGGATACGGAAGAAAAGAGCTCTCCTATTACCTTTTTCTGGGGAAGGAACACCATTTAATGGTTCAAGCTTTTCAAGCCTCCAACCCCGGCGGTAATTTCAAGGACTAAAATATTATCTTCAGCTTTATCAGCGTCGGACAAGCGTACTATGGGACTCAGGTACAACTTCTCAGACAGGATTCTTCTTCCTCCATGCGGTACTGTCTACGAATGTGGATTCCCTTCGTGACATGTCTGCACTGGCGGTTCCAGAAAGTCAGGCGGGAATTCACTGCACTCAGTTGTGATGGATGACTTGATCCACTGATCCAATATCAATAAACATAATGAACGAACATCAGATTTGAGCAGATAATCAAAGTGGTACTGGTCACACCCTTGCCAAGATCAAATTGGATTCGCCAATAAGATCTCTGACAAGCCATTGATAGCATCGCTGCGGAATGTGTCCTGCGTAATGGTCAAAGGCAGGAGACCATCGTTAAACGTGAGTAGATTGGGAGAGCTGTTAGTCCATTGGGGCCACTGGATGCCGGTGCTGCCACTGGGGTTCAAGGTAGCAGCAAAACGAATGAGGTAGTCTGCCATATCTCCACCGAAATAAACGTTGAGGATATCACTGGTATGGAAGGCCCCTAAAACTGGAACGACCTTCAAGCGTTTACTCACTATAAAGAATCAGTCACCGCCGAAATATGTAATGAGTTCCTTACAAAATGCCCATATATTCTGCTTGCCGGAGAGGTTCTGTAGGAAAAACCTTCGAGGTGCCTGGAATACCGCATCGCCCTGGAACGATGCGATCCTCTTGAACTGGGGAGTCAAGATATTCAATAACCCGGTATCATACGGAGAGCCTTCAAGAGGATCCGCAGGATAGAGCTCCAGCAGCGTGTCAAGATCTTCATCTGATATATTTGGGAAGATCACAGTCTTCAGATATGTCGTAACCTCTGCATCCGTCCTGTGGGATGTTAGCTAAGTCATAGTGCAAGAAAACAGTCGGCCCACTTACGTGACATTGAGCGACGCCAAGGAAAACAATGTTCCCTCATCATCACAGTCGCCTAGTTAAATTTATGGTCAGCGATAGCATTTTCAGCCTTAATGACACATACCGCTCACTATGGGAAGATTAGCAATTTTACCTTGTTCTACGAGTCGCTGTGGATTATCGGAGAAGAGTACGCCATCCGCCCGAGGTAGCCACGCCAAAATTAATGACTGATGAAGGTTTGTTCTGAATCATCGAAACCTTTGACAGACCACCCACCTGGTAGTCAAATATGAAGGGCGAATTGTCGATTGCCGCTTTCAGAGTTTCGTATGAGACCGTCCTCAAACAAGCGAGTGTATCGTCAGAACCAGAGCAGCCCGTCTGAACCACGATGTCGTCGTAATCTGAAGTAACATGAGATAAACAAGAGGGCTTCTAGAGGCACGCTGCAACGCACATTTCTGGCCTCCTTCAAGATCTCCAACTGGGATCGGAGAGCCTGATTGCATGAACGCCGCACGGAAAAGACCTTGCGTATCACCGTCGTAGGCAATCATATGCAATGCAGCCGAAATGGCTCCTGCAGATTCACCCCATCTATCCAAACGGATTATCAATTAAACACCGCAAGTGGATGGATGTTGACCCACATTGTCACTTTCGTAGGGTCACCACCAAAAGTAGCTATATATTTCTGAATCCATCTCAAAGCCTCTCTTTCTGTATGAAAACGCATATCATCTAGTCAATTTGCACAACAAATAATATGACGTACGGTCATGGAGCCCCAGGTTTCCAACAGCAGCTTCCTTGACTTCCTTACCCGCAAGAAAGCCGAAGCCTTGAATAAATTCATGAACGAAGTTATGGAAGACTGAGGAGCTACGAGCAATGACGTACCAGAAACACGATAGTTCATCGAGACATATATGACTGGTTCATTCAGAGCGATGGACCGAGAAACAATGCTGGTGCCGTCGTACCTGTAAAACGAAAGATGGTGAGCGCCGCTGACGCATCTAATTGAAAGTAGATACAAACATAGCCGTGCCACCAATCTCAAAACCACCTTGAGATAGATGCCGTCAGAAAGTTTTGGGCAACACGCAGTGGCGACTGTTCTTGCCTCCAAAAATCCACTGACGAGACGTTGATTGAACTGATGATTCCAAATCGTGACATATTACGCACCACAACGACAGGAAGCATAGAATTTGAAGTAGCGCTCGTTGGCTTCAGAACGTTGATGGTCAAACCTAAGAAAGATTGTCCAGATATACGTGTCAGATGAAGACGCGTACTCACAATCCTCATCATCAGGAAGAACGACATCGTAGATGGAGTCGACAAGGTAATCCACAGCTTCTGCCGGTATACCTGTGAGGATCGGCAGCCTGATAGCCTGCTGTGGACAAGATGGTCCAAAGTCGCTGGCATCATACGATCCATTGTACGCTGGAAGAGTTTCTGGTAGCTGGAAACGAAGATCTCCCGTTCTGAGGCAAGGAATCAATACCCCCTGCACTATAGTTCAAAGGATAACGTACGGAGGTTGAGCGAATGGGATGCCCAAGAATTTCGAGACGACCCCGGAGGTCGTCCCTGTGAACGTCCCAGAATCAAGGGTCACGGTGGGACCGACACGGCTAGAAATAATCGCGGAAGCGACGATACAAGCGTGAAGCCCAAGAAGGGCTAGGAGCTGAGAGAGCATATCAGTCACACAAAGGCCTGGGACTGGACGCCTTACAACAATACATTGCAAGGCATCTTTATAGCCTCGAAAGCAGGGCCAACTATCGTCGTGCCGGACAAATCATGGGAACTTGTCACGAGAAGGTGGATCTCCATTTTTTGATTCAATTGCCTCAAAAAAAACATTTACCTCTTTTTTGATGCCCGAGGTCTTGATATCTGACATTCGCCATACTTCGCAACGCTACGAAGGGTGCTTAGCTCGGTCTGTACTGTGTGGGGCCCCACACTTGAAGCCGGAAGTATTTAGCATAGAAATACGCGCGACTCATGGAACGGAAAATCGTGAGCACACATCCAAGGACGCCTGTGCAAGTACTGTCAGAAATCAGAAGTAAAGTAACGAATTCGATTGTTACCGGGTGCTATAGATTTGCGCAGGCCTTCCAAATGATGACAATTTGAGGTGAACCTGCAAAGACCTCATGGCTGCTTCCCTGAAAGAACGACAAGTGCACACGAACGTGATTCTTTTGCAATGTGGATTGCGCCGGTACCGATACCAATTGGAGCGAACATCGGACAAGATCGGTTTCGCGAGCTAAGTATAAAGCCATTCTCTCAAGCACATAAGATCACTCCGTAACGGCGCTGTCACTTCATGAGATTAACTATCATTCAGAGAGTCAAGAGGCTGGCAAAGACTAGTAGTAATACTATGGTTTGGGGATTGCTTGTCAATCCGGCCACCGAATTGGAGGTCGAAACTTCTCCTTGTGTTGTATTGGCCAATAACGCAGGGCATTCGGGTGTCACCAAGACACCTCCGTATATACTCGCGACCCAGAGAACGACGCCATTGGTCCATCCAAAGCCAGCCTGTACAAATGAATTATGAGCTAGCAGGTTCCAAGATGAGTCGGGCTGGATCACCTGAACTGTATATTCCCCTCCACGACCGGCAGAATCGATGTCCAGACTCGAGAATTTCTCAAACATCTGAATATTGTGAATATGAATCCGGAAGTTCGACATTGCTCTGGACGACTTACATTGCCGGTATTGTTGACACTCTGTGTTACATTGAGTTCAGCGTCGGAAAGACGGGGTAAAACATTCGGTATGGCGCCGCCTGTTGCATGCCTACGACCGGTCAGCAAACCTCATGACGCGGCAAAGGTCCACGCACCAACTGCAAAATGCGCTAGCAAAATACCTATTTGCGAGTTCTCTTTGGAGGGTCTGGGCCCAACCTTCGCTGTCTGTCGCGTTCCCGCCATTGAGAACCGTTCCATTTAGAGTGTTGATGTCGGCCTCGGGTCCCAAGTTAGTCGCGTTGACGCCTGACAAAAGCATTTGGCTGGGGAGCTGAGATTCTGAAATGCCAAGTTGATCAGGAGGCAAAAGATCAAACGTAGATTTATTAGAAGACAGCGCGGAAAGGGTAGTGCTGGTGATATTGGAAGGTAGAGCACGAAGGGCTTGGAGGATGATATACTGATGGGGTGCCCATGTGTTAGGAAAATCCCTTGCTCAGCAGTTGGTTACTTCACATAAGTCAGATCGAACGATCAATACATACCATTGAAGACTGGTATCCATGAAGGTGCTCGGAAATGTGCCGTTGTAACGTTTGAGGACCAAGTTGAGAGGTGCAAAATATTTGAATGCACCCTCTGCGCCGCTCAGAATTTCTGTAGGAGCAATGCCAGACCATACTGGATAATACGAGGCAGCAGAAAACACGCTGTTTTGCCTTCCGGATGCGATATTAAAGTCGTAGAATCCCATCTAAGAATTATCAATATCTTCGAACACGATAATCGTTATTAGCGTGCTTGCCTTCGTCGAGTTCCATAATAAGTCAAGGACCCCTTCACGAATAGAAGCGGCCTTGTTGCGGTGCCTCACCGCCGCAGTTTCGTTGTCTGAGTATAGTTGTTCCATGATTATATGGTTCCTATCTATAGGAAGGACTAAATTTCGCGCCGGATGCCCATATGAAAGGTCGTGACGTACACAAGATACTGTTCAAGTCAACAGGTATCGTGTTTCGAACGTTCAACTCCTTCAGGTCCGCATTACCCGGGGCTGGATTGCTGAACCAACGGGAGGTGTAATCCCATCCTGTTGTCAAAATCAGTATTATTTCGAGGGCTAAGAACAGATAGCGACCTGTTTCTGCTCCGCTGGCAAGTTCAGCATACAGAGACGAGCGCTGACTTTCATTTAGTGCGGGCGAAACATCGGCTCCATTAGCAGTCAAGTAATCTTGAAGTATGCATGAATCAATCGTCTTCAGGAATGTTTCTTAAAAGCGCACCAGTGAGGTAGGACTCGGGCCTTGGTGCTGTGTTGTTGACAGCATACCGGGCCATCTCGTATACTTGATTACTTGATGGGCTCGTCACATTGACTGTGCGATTTTCTTGCCACCAATCTAGTTCTTTCTGTAGAACATAATTTGAACCCAGGAAGTATATATACAAGTGGATAACGAGACTATACCTCAGCGAGTGGCAGCGCCCTGCTTAGTATGCTTGTATCATTCGCCACAGTGAGATAGCGGAACAGCATCTACAATTCGTCCGTGATTGAATGAACATCAACAAATTGGTGACATACCTGGATAAATAAAGGGGGTTGAGACCTGTTTAGGTCTGCAAACTATCTGAGCCACTGGTGGACGACCGCCAACTTGTTTCTTACAATATATTCGTCCGCCATTCGGAATGAACCCGATGGTATCTAGCTCGTCCATGAAATTTTGCAGCGTATCATTGACTATGTCGTATAATTGCGACTCAAGAAGACCTTCGACAATCCAAAAACTGTCCCAGTAATATTGCTCACGGAATCGGCCGCCTGTACGATGACATCAGCACTCTTCTCCATTCTAGTCACAAAACTTGAACGACCTGGAACGACGAAGGTATGATTCAAGGGAATCAGAGAGCTCTCGCAACTTGTTCCTGAACATAGAACGGAAGAATTGGTTGTGCGAATCAGCTGGAGCCAGTACCCATGAACAGTTTGCGCCCAAGCTCTCAGTAGCGAATCAGATACATTGGCCAAGAACGGAGGATCTTCGGCAAAATTATCCAAAGTCAGCGCCTCCAATTCCAGACCTTCCCCACGGAAGTCGGCATCGACGAAATTTAGAATTTGGCCCTCAGTAACGCTGCCGCTCGTTATGTTTTCGAAGTCGGACAGGACATCCTCAGCTGATTTGTCCGTGGGCTTTAAAACGTATCAATGGAAATAATATGGGGCTAATTAGAACGCGCACTTTGTCCACAAAGGTCTTGGGATCGGAATACAGTGCGGCGAGATTTACTGTCTGCAGTAGCTAAACAAGATGTACGCACTGAGCTTAATTTAGTAACCTTCCACATGGGAGCAACTCACTGGACCAGCGCAGAAGATTTCAGATGGACACCAGGCCTGCGTGGGAGGAACCGGAACTTGTGAGGGCAGAGGAGAGTCAAGCGCCGCAGATGGGCTTGCTACAGCCGTAGAGACAGCTGTCTCAGACGATGACTGGGCCAAAATTCCCGGAAAGCATAGCGTCACCAGAATCACGCCTAACGTTGCCATCAAGGGGGACGTGGTGGTTGTAAAGCCGTCCGTCGCCTCTTAAGTAGTATCGAGCCACATCATTCCCGTATAGGATGTTCCGGCTAGATCAAACAGCGAATCATCAAATGACCGCTTTGTAGTCCAAGTATTTCAAAGCGGGCGGCAAACGCGCACTTTATCACATGGTTATTCCAGACTTATCCTTTCCACCTTTATGAGGGTCTACAAAGCGACGTCTTTTCTTTCCCGATAAACACGGTTCCACATCTTTCTGCTTTCGTTTAATTGGTGACACACCTCCGAATGGGGTGAATCAGAAAAAAGTAGCCAAACGGTAGGGTCATGATGCTATCACCTAAAGGTGCTGACTTTGGCACACTTCGATCAAATAGAGAACTGCAAGTACTCATCGTGACCCGGCTAGATCTCAACAACCGAACGTGCTTGGGATAAGAAAACGCCGAAGATCTTGCGCAATTGCAGAAGTAAGGGAAAAGTGAAATATCATTATGTTTCGCGGATTGCATTCAAATGGCGAACTCACGACATGTACAATCTTCCATATAATACTCCTCCGCGACTGACCAGCGCGAGCAAAATTCGTTAACACTAGCAGTATCTCACGGTACACCACTCAGTAGACAAGAATGCCCAGCACACAACGCACCTGCCCCGAGGTTGCTTAGTCAACGAATAACTTCTCGCTGTGAAGACCTTCGCCGTATGCCATGCTCTCGAAGATGACTTGACGCCAGACACTGATCACCAGCTCGATGGCCTCTTCTTCCAGCACCTAAGGAGAAGTCAAGTCAGTCACGAGAACGCTCAACCACGTCGCTAAGCACTCACAGGTTCAAGACCTTCGACTAACTTTTGTGGACCTTTATGATCCTTTAGATGCTCCAAAACGAACATGATTAGATCTTCCTCTTCCATCTCACCAAGATATTTAACCATAAGACGTTTGACAAGTGGCTCAAGCTTCCTATCAATCATTATCTTCAACGCCAGTCAGCAATGGCTAGTAATCTTAAACAAGGGAAAAAACGCACATCAGACAGACCATCCCAGCGCACCTTGGCCTTGAACAAGGTTTCCCTATCATGCGGTACGGACTCCTTGATCTTCTCCAGTCTTGCCCTAGTTTGCTCACTGCTCTCCGCGACACTGAAATCGAGCTTCACAAGAGGAACTTTCCTCTTCTTTACTTCATCATCATCTTCCTCTTCTTGGACGAACACGGTTGCCTTCTCCTTGTTCCCGGGCTCTTTCGTAGTTGCAGGTGCGAGTGACACGTTGAGCTTCACCGGCGCGCCATCATCTAGTAACAACCCTGCTTTCCTTTGCTCTTCAGCCAACGCCTGCATCTCATCCATTTGTCGCGCCAAGAAGTCTTCTGACTCTCGTCGGAGGTTTTCAGCTTCTTGCTCTTCAAATCGGCGTGATTTGTCATCAGCAGCTTCTTCTGCTTCCAGCCGACGTGCTCGACCTTGTCGCCATCGGGTCCTGGTCACAGTGAGTACTTGAGCAATGGAGTTAACTGTTATCACATACCTATCAACATAGAACAGCTCGTCACTCTCATCATCATCCCAAATGTCTAGCCGTGCCCGCATTTCAATTCTATCTCGTTCTTCTGCATCTTTAGTGGCTCTCTCGCGCTGAATAGCGCGTTCTAGAGCAAGTATTCTCGTTCGCTCTCGAGGCTCATACCGCCGTTCCCGCTGTGAACCAGTCTTAGCAACATCAGCAGAAAGAAGCAGAGGACTCACGTCTCTGAACGAAATCTCTTCTTCGCGTTTCCGAGCTTCCCTCCTCTCAAATTCCAACTCCTCGTCAGTCTTAGTAGTTTTACCGGGCGCGGCCCGCAAGTCATCCAAAGATCGATCCTCTCCTGCTTTGACGAACCCCACCGGTTTACTGTAACCTTGAGCACCCTTGCCGAAACCTTGCTGCTTCGGTGGCGCTGACGTTGTAGGCTGTGGCTTCCCCCATTCTCGCATTTTCGGCCCGCTCGGCGCCCCAGATGGCCCAGAAGCAGCCTCTCGCAGCTTTTCTCGCTCACGCTTCGCAGCCCTCTCGCGAAACTGTGCGATTTCCGAGATGACTAATCCTCGCTGTGTTTCCGGTAGGTCTGCCTCTTGGAGATCGTGCAGGTGCGGCGGAATCACGTATTTTTCACGGTCAATCAGGCCACTGTTAGCAGCGTCTTCTGATTTCTTATTAATCTCGTCGACGAGTTCGTCAATTTGGGCTTTGGATTCTTTCCGTCTCGCTTCATCGGTCTGAGTGGTTGTCAGTACATTCCTGTGAATAGACGGAAACAGCGCACATCGGTTGCCATTCGTTGTGATTGATATGCATCTAAAAAGCCGCGCGTTTTTTCGTCCGCTTTGACCTAAATGATACTCGACGTGGGCGGGAATGAGAGGAAGGAGACAGGTACACGCACCAGTAACTTCTTGTTCGCACAACCATCTTCCAGCGCTGGCAACTCCACGTTATTGAGCAATTCCAGGGCTCGTAAAGCGCCCTCAGGTTCTTCGAACTCTGCAAAGCCAAATCCTTGAGGCTTGTTCGCAGGTGTAATTAGGCGCTTGAAAGATTTGATAGGACCGCAAGCCTGCCACAAAGAGGTTAGCAAAGCCGGCCACCGAAGAAAAATTCGAACACGTACGGCAAGGAGTTGGTTCAAAAAACTATCCTGAATGCCTCCCGATATTGACCCGACGAACAAAGTAGTGAATTTCTGATTCGGTGGTACAAAATGCATTTGCTGCTGCTGTGCGAGAGCGGATATTGAGGGACCCTGGCCGTACGACGGCAAAGGTGGACGCAGACCAAGTCCCATTCGATTTGGCATGGGTTGCATTTTGGCGTAGGCTGTCCCGACATTAATCGATTGAACTTCTGTGACAGACAAAGGGAAGAAAGGCCAGACCTTGATGGGTTCCGACTTCAATAAAGAAGTAGAGTACTGCAGACAGTGAGTATATGTGGAATATACAGGACTTTGCACTCACGTACGCCGAGAAATTCGTCTGCCGAACCTTGACTGAAGTAGGTATCGTGACGGTCGAGAGCGGAGAAGATAAATAATAACTGAAATAAACAAACTCGTAATAAAAGTTAAATGTCTTAAAATGGTAATATGACCTTTGTAAGCGCTATATTAGACTGATTAATCTGAGTTTGAAATATTTAATCTAGACAGATTATGTGAGCCCCACGTGAAGTTGCTGTCCGAAGCCTGGTGTAGACTCTATGTAGCCTAGTCCACAAAACGTTACATTGTACACTCCCGTAGGACTGGTCGACAGAATGGTCTTGTTCTTCACATCTTCAGGTAAATTGTCCCTCTTTTGTTTACTTTGTTTAATAGTATGCTTTCAGTTACAAATCCTCCCGCAACTATATATATGGGCAAGGACAAAGTAGAAAGTGAGCAATATCTCTCTCGTTCGGACTTGACACAAATATCCTCTATAGATGAAGAACTGATAAAGTATGCCTGGCCACAGGATGTGTGGTTCCACGTCGACAAGTTGTCCTCAGCTCATGTGTATCTTCGGATGCCCGAGTCGATGCAATGGGAGTCAATACCTGAAGTATTACTCGCCGACTGCAGCCAATTAGTGAAGGCTAATTCTATTGAAGGTACGTCCGAGTATTCTTGGCATGGATTTTACCCACACCTTTGACAGGAAACAAGAAGGACAATCTAACTATCATCTACACCCCTGCGGATAACCTCAAGGTGCGCTCATTCAGTTCTCGCTTAATCATCGAACTTCCTTGTAGATGAAGGACGATAGAAAACTGGAGATATGGCCGTTGGTCAGGTGTCCTTTCACAATGATAAACGTGTTAAACGAGGTAGCCTGTTGACATCCTTCCTGCATATCGTTGATCGCTCACCTGATTGTCCAGTTCACGTCACTAAACGCGAAAATCCGATAGTCAACAGACTCAACAAGACGAAAATTGAGAAGGAAGTGAACCACGAACAGGAAAGGGTGGATAGAATGAAGCAGGAAACTGCGCAGCGCAGGGCTGCAGCTGCGGAAAAGGTACGATGTTCTTTTCATTTTGAATTCACCGATCTGAACGAGATTATTCCAGAAAAAGGCAGATCAGGAGCTGGCCCGTGCTCGAGAAGCAGAGAAAGCCGCTCGATCTTATGACTCCCTTTTCAATGTGCCAGAAGATGAAGATTCAAGTGAGCCAAGAAAGACGGGGCGCGAGTTGGAAGAAGATTTCATGTGACGGACATGGAGGATGTATTCGATAGCTATCAAAAGATGACGACAAGTTGTATTCTACAGTTCAAGACTCGCACAACGTCAAAGTCAATATCCTTGCTTCCCCGAGTCGACAGTGACGGGCAAAGCGGTATATTGTTCCCTAGCTTGGCGACGACGAAGTCGGAATCGTCGAATATGGAAGAATGCGAGTCCGCAGAACAGCACGATACTGACTGCTCCAATAAGGTGGTTCTTAGAAACCGAGAATTTGCATCCACCCTTGGAACGAGAGGGTGCGGAGGTGTTAACGGCGTCATCCATGGCCCAGCTATACACGGGGATTGATAAGTGTTTGAGCGCTATGCGGGAACACATACGTTGCAGAAGGCGCCTCTCCGTGAACTTCGAACAGCGGGCTGGTTGCAATAATATCTCGCATGTCGCTAGTGATACCCATCAACGTCAGTACCAACAGTGATCCAGCGACACTCACTTAATATCCGTGGCCTGCAGGTAATACATATCACTGCAATCCAACATTTCAGTCTCCAAGCAACTCGTCGCCCAGTAACATTGCGCACCTTTGGGTAACATCGCCATCCATTGTCCACTGCGCAGATCCACGGGCGGTCTCCACCTTCGTCGCCACCTGCCACGAATCGAGCGTCAAGTCATTCTGTAGCTGGAAAGTAATGGACTCCGGATCGCCCGGCTCTGCGATCCAGGAAATATTCACTGGTCCCCCAGCCTTGAGTACAGCCTTGGAGCCATGACACCCTCCCGGGCTCGGTTTCAGGAGCTGAAGTCCCTGGACGGTAATACTGGCAGCTAATACAAGTGCACTGTCGAGTAGTAGGTCAACCTTTTTGGAATATCAGTACAATCTGAAGTCCACGTACGCGGCTTTCAGAGAGAACATGGTGGTAAGTTATTGTGTTAGGAGCCTGATGGCTATTTAAATATCGTTGAATAATGATGCACAGCCCCTTCCCTGGACTCGCGTCCCCTCGGCTTGCCCTCACTTGCCCCCGGCGGCTTCGCCAGAAACGAGACGGAACGCAGACGCCCCCAGTTTGACTGGTACGAGAAGTATGCCCAACTCTTCCTCTCGCAAACGCCTCGTCACTTACTTGGTATCCATGACCTAGGACGCCTCCGTGCCATCGAGAAGAATGAGCTCAGTGCTCTGACTAACAAGGCGAAGATGGTACAGCCCAGTTTGAAGAAGCTGGTGAAGGTCTTGAGGGCCATTCAGGCACTGGTTGTGAAGAACGTTGAACAGCTGAGTTCCTTCAAAGTTCCTTGAGTTCTCATCATCAACTTTGAGTTGCCCGGCCCGGCCGATCGTTTTACTCGAATCCTTATACTTTTCAGATGCGAGGATGGCCTGGTAGCATCATTCGTGCCGCTACTCCCATACGATGCAGAAAAGCCATTCTCTTGCTAGCAGGAATCTCATCTTACACGCGTCCGGATCCCTTCGTCCTCCTCGCGTCCCAGCTCGCCCAAGTCCGCAGCGCCCTCTTTGACCTCCTCGGCTCCTCCAGCCCTGCCCTCGACGAAATAGCCAAATACTACTTCCTCCGGCCTTCTAAGCAGCTCTCATCGTCCTCCTGCTCGCCCAAGCGACAAACGGGCTTGGCAAAAACTGGGAGCAGAAACACCGGGAGGGCGCCCATGACTTTGACTCACCTCTATCCCGCGCAGACGTGCTCAACGACTTCAACCCCAGTATACCCACCAAAACCTCGCCCTTCTCCGAAAAATGGGATATATATGCGACGACGACAGCTAGTTCGGCATCGCAGAAAGAATGGTCCGGCGTCCTCCCCGCCCAAATGCGCCTCGCCCAGATCGTCGAGATGATCCACGCCGCCTCTCTCCTGCACGACGACGTCATCGACGAGTCCCCTCTCCGCCGTGGGACCCCCTCCGCCCCGCAGGCCTACGGGAGCAAGCTCGCCGTCCTAGGCGGGAACTTCATCCTCGGGCACGCCAGCGCCGCTCTCGCACGCCTCGGCGACCCCGAGGTCGTCGAGCTCATCGCGAGCATCATATCCAACCTCGTCGAGGGCGAGATCCTGCAGATGCAGGAGGCACCGGCACCGGCGAACGCGTGGAGGGTGTACCTGCAGAAGACGTACATGAAGACGGCGAGCTTGATGGCCAGGGGCGCGAGGGGCGCCGTGGTGCTCGGCGGCTGCGTCGAGGGGGAGATGTACAGGGAAGTAGCGTATGCGTATGGAGGAACCTGGGTATCGCATTTCAGCTCGTGGATGATATCCTTGGATTACGAATCTGGAGAGGCCACACTCGGAAAGCCCGGAGGCGCCGACCTGCAGCTTGGACTCGCCACGGGCCCCGCCCTCTTCGCTTGGGAGGAACATCCCCAAATCGGACCTCTCATCGAAAGGAAGTTCAACCAGCCAGACGATGTCGAGCTGGCCAGAGACTACGTACGCAAGTCATCAGGTGTAGAACGTACCCGCGATCTCGCTTTTGCATATGCCAAACAAGCTAGGGACGTCCTTGCTCCTCTGCCCGACAGCGACGCCAAAGGAGCACTCGAAGCTCTAACGGAACGTGTAGTAAAACGAAAATCATAGCCTTATTCCTATGGTAGTAGTCTACTCGACCGTCTAAAGCTGCGCGCCCCCTACGACAGCGACACGATAAATCTAACGCTTTCCATCTGTATCAAAGAGAGGGACCTGTGATCCTTCCACAACGAAAACGCCGTCTCCCTCTCACGTGTGCACCATGATCGTTACAATGTTACCCCAACAAATCAGTGGGTGAACGCTGAACAGCTGAGCTCCTTTCTCGTCATCAACGTTAACTTCGAATTTTTCTCGGCCTGGCCGGGGTGTAGCAGCATTTTTCTATTTGCTTAAACCTTACTGTCGATTGTATAACAAGACGCAGCTTGCCAGCTTTCTGAGAGTAATGCTTTTCAGTAAGAGTCTTCATAAGGATTCGAGTAAAACGATCGGCCGGGCCGGGCAACTCAAAGTTGATGACGAGAACTTAAGGAACTTTGAAGGAACTCAGCTGTTCAACGTCAACGTTCAACCACTGATTTGTTGGGGGCTCCCTAATTTTACAGATACAGATACAGATACACAGCTGCTATAGCAGACCTCAATCACTCACTCCTTAGGCTCAAACTTTGCTAGATACTCCTCCGGAAGACAACCCTCCTGACTTCGTCTTTCATAGACTCTCAGCCATTCTCCGTCACGAATCAGCGTCAACCTACCTGTCCTTCCCTTCTTCACAACCAGTGCCTGAATGGTCCTCAAGACCTTCACCAGCTTCTTCAAACTGGGCTGTACCATCTTCGCCTGGTTAGTCAGAGCACTGAGCTCATTCTTCTCGACGGTACGGAACCGTCCCAGGTTATGGATGCCAAGGAAGTGACGAGGCGTTTGCGAGAGGAAGAGTTGGGGATACTGCTCGTACCAGTCGAACTGGGGGCGTCTGCGTTCCGAGACGGTGGTGAGTTCGAGGATGGCACTTTGCGGGACGTAGGAACCGCCTGATTTGACTGTCAGTGAACGCGACGGGGTGATTGCTATGACAGAATTCGTGGGGGGTCCTATTTTAACTCCTGAAAGCAAGTCTGAGAGGACATCGACGGTCGTTGGCGAACTCGAACTTGAGGCAACAGGAACACGTTTGGTGGTACGGCTAGGTTTTGTGGGCATACAGGCATCGACTTCGAATCGGACTACCATTTTGAAACTCCCGAGGTCCTTTGAATCAACAATTAGCATATGCGCTGAAGGGATACTAGATGATCCATACATAAGTTATGATGCGATGGTGGCCGGTGCTAGATTCACATCCACTCGCAGGCTTAGTAGTATGATTTTCGAAGCTGTATCCATACGTGTATCCGGAAGCTTGTTCCCGATACCTCTTGTCCCACCTATTCAGAAGCACAGTTTTTTTGCCGGAGAGTTGCATGTCAATCCTGAATTCTTTCAAACTCTTCTCGTTATTTCCTCCTCCAATCCATCGAAGGAGTTTGCGGAGGCAGTTACGATCGGTAACAAAGTCGACGGAAGACCAATCGAAAGGCGGTTCCTGTTTATCTGCAGCTACAGTTTCGACAGCAACCATGAGCGGAAGAAGGATAGCAGAAGGTATCTGAAAGCCATTTTGGTCGGAAAAGAAGGTGCCATTGTCAGCAGGGACACTGTAAGGAACAGCCTTGTTCTGCCACTCTGGTGGGGAGCCTATGAATGAGATCGTAAGTGACATCTTGTGTGATCGTTGAGCCGATCTTACCAGGTACGAGTATTGTTGGCGATGGGTCCAGGACGTCAGATGCAGAGTTAGGATCCTTGATCCAGTTGTAGGAGCCAATGTATTCGACGTCCTTTATATCAACTGCGGCATCGGCTGTGTCGAGAGACGGTACAGTCAACATCTGGATACATTCGGTGTCTAAACCTTCGAATATATTCTTATCTGAGGGAAGCGGTGAAGAAGGAGCCCTGCCAGATGAATTCGGAGACGTGTGCGAGGCAGTGTGTGAGAATGCAGATGTACCATAAGGCGAACGTCCTCTGGATCGACGATTCATCGTAGCTGTGAGTGAGCTGGGGTGGACAAGAAAGAGGCCTTTATATGCCACGGGAGGCTTGAAGTTAGAGTTTGGATAGACGCCCAGATAGCAAAAATAAGTTCGTTGCGCTGAATGGACATCGAGGTGAATTTAAAAGTGCATCAGAAGACAGAGCCATTAGCCGCCAAATGATTTCACAGCGCTAGTATGTAGTCGAAAGTTGTTCAGATGATAGCCACGGACTTTGAAATGGCTGCGGAGCTGGCATTTCGATGTCTGATGTCGATTAAATAAAACGGAAGAAAAAAGGTGTGAGGTGAAATCGGATTTCGCGGTGATTTTCGTTGAGTTCGGCAAATGCACGGACATTACGATCTGAGTTTGAAAAACTGTTCACAGGCGTGCGGCTTTTGCACGGCAGCACCAAGGCATTTTCCATACACCTCCGCAAGAAATCAACACGAAATCAGCGCGAACTCAGGCTCGAAATCGGGGGTTGTCAAAGCAAAATCGGATTTCACACAAAAAAATCCATGAAATCAGAGAATCAAAGTGAAATCGACGTGAAATCGAAGCAAAATCAGCAGGTTTGAACTCCCTAATGCCGATCGCCCCGATCCCGCTGGCAAGTGTTTAGTATTGAACGTCCAAGTCCAAAACTTAAGGCCAGGAACCCCTTTACTAAACTTCCCCGTACTGAGAGCTGGAAAGAGGCCAAATCAAGGTATTTGGGGCGCCGTACTCTAGTCTCTTTATGTGAGACTGGAGATCGAAAAATTCCCCCGATCACTGCAAGCTGATACCGGAGATGATTATCTAGATCAAACTAAAATAATGCTAACATCTTCTCTAAAATGCTCTGATCTGTCCAGCGCAGTATATAGTCTGCTCGTTCCCCCTTTACCTCACTCCCATGCTCGAAACAAAGCGGAGCTAATGAAACAGGTCCATCCGAGGCCTGTTTGTATGTTAAGATATCCCTTAGGACCTCTTTACTCCCCTGTCCAACGAGAAGCCCAAATAGCTTCTTCGACGACACATCATCCCCAGGTGTCATCATCAAGTCCGGCCAGATATTACAGCCGACATGATGAACCGCGACGAAGCGGACAAACCCGTCCATCGAAGGGCCTATCGTCACGAGCGCACGAACATAAGCGCCGATCATCTCAGAGCTGCGTTCAACAGGATAGAGATACTCTCGGATATCCTGGGAAATGACAGCATCGAGAGGTACATGAATGCTCTTGATGAGATGCCCGAAATCCGACCAGAGATGTTTCCGATAATCCACAGCGTAATGCATGGACGTCGGAGGCAGAAGAAGTTGAGCGAATAAGGGATGGGCGAAAGAAATTGCGTCATATAAAGCCACAAAGTCCGTGTAATATTGGTAAAATGGCGTTCCAGCTCCAAGGAATCTTGCAGCGACCGTCTCTAGATCATCTTGTCTGGTCGACTTGACTTTCAGTTGCATGCCCACCGCATACGGAGAAACCAACTCATTCATCAGATACCCCACAGCTGGATCGCGGAATACCTCATCCTGACCCTTATCATGATCCTGTTCGTGCTCCAACATGAAGACTTTCATGCATCCAAATACTGCCTCCGGCCTGGATAACACGATGTCCGCTAGGCCGCTCGCGAATCTCAGAACAGCCTCTCGTCCTAGCTGTGCAAGTAGAAGAGACGCACGCACTATCTCGGTCTCCGATGTGTCCCAGGATGAAGGGAATGCGCCTTTTTGCTGGAATACAGACAACTCGTGACCGGAACGCAAAACGTGGTCAATTGGCGTTAAAGCCCAATCTCCTTTCAACGGAAGTCCAATGGGGTCCCAATCCGTTGTGATGAGCACAGAGGTCGCCAGTCTTTGGGACGTCGAGAGTAAGATTGACTTCGGGGTGGGACTTGTAGGTGCAATCTGGATGTCGTCTCTAGGCTGAATAACTTGGTGCAGTATGGGCTTGATTGCGTCCATCCCACCCCGTTCCCAAATGACATTCGGTATCTTCAGCTGACGTTGTTTAGCCCAATCAGCCGTAATCATCCCGAGAAGGTCGTCCATGATCGCAAGCGCATGGTCTTCATCCCCAGGATAACACCTAAGGATGATAGCAAAAGCTTGCGCCATCCACAAATCATCTGAACTTCCGGGAAGCTTTCTCGACAAGAGAAGATAATAGTAGAGGAGGGAAGCAAGAGGTCGACACATAACTCTAGCATATGCACCGACCAATCCACGGTGCTCAGATTTGGGAGGATAATTCCAGACCGGATGCGAAACCAACAGGGCGCACAGCTGCGATATCCGAGAAAAAGGGAGATCAAACGGTGATGACTCTGGTGGACCGCTCGACGAAGGTATACATGCTAACCATAATCGTATCACGGCTGTCATCGCACTGGCGCACCTCCCCGCACTCAACAGCGTCGGTAGCCACTGTGAAGGAGCTTCTCTTGACTGAAGGTCCTCGAGATCAGCCTTGAGGTCCTCTAGGGAGGCTAACACGATCTGTCTAGCCAGGCAACCCTCACTTTCAAACCCAGATTTTAAGACAGTCAAAACGGCCTCCCGTTCGGCTTGACCGCTCCGAGGACTATTGACTCGGGAACCTTCTAGCCATGCGCTGATACATCTCCAGATTGCGCTTTGAGTATCAATTATCTCCTTCAGTTGGCCCTTATCCTCCGGTAATTGATCACAGGCTTTCAATGCCAACACATCTTCGCCCCATCCCCATGCAATAACCCGACTCCACAAAATGTCATGACTGGGAGACGTCTTGTGAGGATCTGTTGCGCAAATCATCCACGTCCCTATCAACTCAGCCCATGCCTGAGCTAACTTTCCCCCTGCCTCCGTCACATAGACGGTCAGACGTATCCAAAGCGTTTGTGCATCCGTCGCGGTATGCGAATACATCCCATACCGTCCCAGAGAGGTGTAAAATCGTAGGGTAGACACCAAGAGTTCATGGGCCAACTCGGCAGGATACTGCGCGGTTCCATCAGTGGAAGGTATGGTGCTTGCGATGAACTTGAGCATAGCATCTGCCGGATCACAAAGCGATTTGGCGTTATGCCGCGAAGCACGGACGAGGGTAATGAGGCAGTGAATAGCAGGAGGGTGTGGTGTAGCAGCAGAGAGTAGGAAGACATTGACGATACTGGCAACGAGGCTGGACGTTTGAACAATCTTTTCGGCCGCAGTATTGGAATGCTTGGCAATCCGGTGTACAATGCCAAGGAGTTGGAGTTGATTTGGAGTAGGGAAGGATTCGACGGAGTTGAAGTCAGGGGGGGATGAGAGTAAGGGAGCTAATTGCGAGAGCATCTCAGAAAGAGGTAGAGCATCGATTAATGAAGATATAGATGGGAGGGGACTCGTAGTGGTGGCGGTAGAGACATCAACTGACATGTTGAGTTCGACCTCCCCAAAAGCAGCTTCTACGTCATTCAAATCAACCTGTAGGTCATCAATCTCTTGAGCTTCCCAGCCAACAAGACATTGCCAGACAACAGCAATACCTCTTGCGCCAACACTTCCCCGCTCGGGTAAGACTTCCAGACCGGCGAACAATATACGCTTGAGGAGTGTGGCAGACTTGGCGGATAGGTCATTCAACACTAGATCGTCCGGATTAGAGTTCCCGCCCTCGGTGCACTTTCTCAACCATCGGGCTACACCACTCAAAACATTCAGCATAGCGGCCCTCTGAGCGGCAACGCTGGACCGTGTCAGGAGGAAGACATCATCAAGAGTATATCCAGCATGCGATCCCTCCGCAGTGGTGATGCAAACCCAGATGTGTAGGGAGAGTCAAACTGATAGATGAAGGAATTGGATTACCCGAGAGATCAAATCGTAGTTTGTCAAGCGGTGAAGAATCGTCCGACTGGTCATCCAATGTGGATGGTTTCATCCATGCTAGGTCAGGATTGGAGGACGGAGCAGAAGGGAAATATTTTCGACGAATATACTCGGGACTGCCTTCTTCTGGATCCTCTGAGGATCTCATGTTGGTAGTGGGATACGTTCCTAAAGAAACAATATTCTCGTCTGTTCCCGCAGGGGGTGGTGGGGGCAAGGCTAGGACAGTCTTCTTGCGAGGAGAAGGTGGGGCTGACTCATAGACATGCACGTCGGTTGGCGAAAGTTCAGCAAATCTTATCCTCCGAACACCTTTGCTAGGCGTTGATGGACGCGTCGCACTCGCAGAGAGAGATGGAGGAGGAAATGATGCTAGCGGAGGAGAGACTGTTAAAATGGCGGATCAGACATCAAGGGTCGAAGAGAAGGTTAGCACAAGTAGCATACCTGGTCGGCTGGCAGGCTTTTCAGATGTTATTGGAACTGAGAATGCCGTCAATAAAAATTTAGACAAACAGACAAAAAACATGCCTTCAGGAAGCCCTTTTTCCGAATTTCGCCTTGAGCTGGTAAACAAGTCTACGCATGCTGTTAGATGGTGTCGGTATTCGCAGAGATGTAAGTGAATACCTGGCTCCTGCAATGTACCATTTTCTGAATTCTAATGAGAAAATGCGACAGTATATATTGCAGACTTCTCACCAGTTATGGGTGTGCCTTCAGGGCGTTTACGCTTCATCTCCTCAGGATCTTTCTCTGCTTGTCTTTCCCGTGCCTCTCTTGCTCTCTTTAAGATACCACCAATATCTGCCCCGAACCTTTCGTATATCTCGTTCCGTTCGCGCTCTCTCTCCTCTGCACTCATGTTCTGCACCTGCAGTTGATTCTGTCGGCTGATTTCTTCCCGCCAGTCAGCCACCGATTCTTCTTCACGTTTAGGAACGTTGGGCGTGAAGGGTTGCACCTTTGGAATCGGAACAACTGTAGGAACACCACGTGGTCGAGTATTATCCGTCTTGCGTTCTTCATCTCGCCTCCGTGCGAAAGCGCTCTTCGAGCGATGTTGTGCAGCTGGAAATCCTGTCTTTCCCGATGTCGACAGTTGGGGTGGCCGGTGTAGAGCGAGGGAAGGTGGCCGTTCAAACACCGAGCCAACTAGTGATGTACCGTTCGTGCGTTCGGGCATGGCTGAAGTGCATGGGCAACATACAGGCGCGGCTCTGCAGTGAATGATGTAGTCGTTGACAGAGCCCCTAATGGAGGAAAAGAAAGTTCGATGGGCGGTGATTGCCTAATTTGGAACACTCCGGCCGGCTCCCTTTACCCTTTTTTAACTGTCAACTCAAAAGTGCGATTGGGAATGATTGTACAACGTTCTACTAGGGGAATATGATAATGATTTTCACCGTCAACACATTATTTGTTCGATTTGCTCCCGAGAACCATTTAGCGTACTTCTCGCCCGCTCAGTACCATTGTTTTGAAGCGTGTTGAGTCAAGGGATAAGCTACTGTACTATTACGACCGTAAGTTCAACCAGTGTTAGGTGTTAGCGTAGTAGTTCATCGGATTGTCAGTTCAGACACCGATGTCAGGCGTTAGGACTTACGAGTTCAGTTCAGCCGGCACGGCGGCATAGCCTATGCAGGGCTTCTTACCACCCATAATTGACAATTCTTTGCGAGAAAGCAAGACTAGTAGATGAGTCGGTTTTAGATACAATATTGTACTTTACATACCGAAAATTCGATTTTTGAGGCTAATTTAACTCCATTTGACCTGAACTGATGTCAGTTCAGACTCCCTTGTTAGGCGTTAGAACATATCAAATAAGCTCAGTTCAGGGTCGGCTGTTAGGCGTTAGGTGAACTTATGGTCGTAATAGTACAGTATTCAGTTCAGTCGAGTTTTCCAAATCTATTCTCACACCCTCCTAGTTTTATCCTGTGTGTTTCGCCACTTTGCCCAAGCGCTCCTGGACTTCTCTACTTCCTTACTTTCCCCCAAAGTCTCAAGCGTGTCTCCGACCCTATCCAACCACCAATCACGACCCACAGGCATCAGTAGCGAGCTCAATCACTGAGCCAATCACGGATCGATACTCACGGCTCGATACTCCCAATCAACTACTAATATGTTGCGTTATAGCGTGTTATGTCCACATCATGATTGAAATAAGCTAATACATAGTGAATCTCTGCGTGCTTATCTTTCCCGACCGGCCCGGGTTACATATCTTCCCTTCGCCACTCTTTGCTTACTCAGTTGAAACCGCTTGTCGTATCACAGTCGCCATCATGTTTTCCAGGGGAACCTCAGGCTACGAGCAGTTGCCCGCCCACAACGGGTTGACAACCAAAGCACGGCACTGGAAAACGAAGCGAGTCTGCGTAATTCTCCTAGTGTTCTTCACCCTCGGCATCGGTCTCCATAGTACTAGATTTACTCACTCATTCTTGGGTACTGGAAGGTGTAGCAGGTATAATTCTTCTACAGGAGAAGGTTTGCCCACACACTACACTTTACCCTCCGGAGACAAGATTCCTTCGGTCGCTCTTGGTAGGTATCACACTCGTTCGCGAGTACTTACCAGAAGATTCATGTGCACCTAGGTTTGTGGAAAGCAGGAAAGAACGAAGTTGGAAGAGCAGTGCAGGTATGTTCTACTGAGATTAAAGAGGAATATTCCCTTACAGTTCATGCAGACCGCTGTAAAGTCTGGATACCAGCATCTTGACGGTGCTTGGATCTACCGGGTACGTGCGGTTCGCTACACACTACCACCTTCTCACTGTGTCTCAGAACGAAGCGGAGGTGGGCGCCGCTCTGAAGCAGACAGACCTCGCTCGTGAAGATATTTGGTTGACTTCTAAGGTGAATAGCCTCATAATATCGGCGCGGCGCGGATACTTATTCATCTATCCTTGTCAGCTCTGGAACTCTTTTCATGACCCAGACGATGTCGAAAGTGCTCTTGACGAGTCATTGTCTCGACTAGGGACTGATTACTTGGATCTCTATCTTATTCATTGGTCAGTAAAGCTCACATTCGTTAATCTGTTCATGGAAAATAATTCTGCTCCTAGGCCCCTTGCGCTGAACAAAGATGGGTCTGTGTACAATCAAGAACTCACCGATGATCCGTATCCTACCTGGAAGAAGCTTGAAGAACTAGTCGACAAGGGTAAAATCAGAAATATCGGTGTCAGCAAGTACGTTGTGCATGTGTAACCTGGTTCTACTTCAATGTTCTCACCTTGTAGTTTCAATATAAACAGGTAAACTTGACTGTACTGCCTCCGGATCCTTCGTCGTAATTCGCCGTTCCAGGATCCAAAATTTGACCGCTAACCCCTTGAAATATACACCGGCGGTTAACCAGGTCGAGATCAATTTCTGGTTCCCACAACCGGAATTACTAGCCGTAAGCTGTACCCACAGTTCTTTGGTCTCACGCTAACCGGAACACTAGTGGTCTAAGGAGTACGGAATATTGTTAGAAGCGTATTCCCCTCTTGGAGGCGATGGACGCGTCGGAGAGACGCTCTCCGTTCCTGTGGTTAAGGAGATTGCCGCTGAACTTGACATCACTCCCGCCCAAGTAATCAATTCGTGGCATGTTCAGCGTGGGGTATGTGTCACCGGGCTCATCACATAGAGGAGACTACTCACATATCTCCAGACTGTCGTCCTTCCGAAAAGTGTAACCCCATGCAGAGTAGAAGAAAACCTACATAGTTCGTTGTTCCATCTACTGTGTTGTTTCTTTGACTAACTGGAGTTGGACAGTCACGAAACTTCCGGATGAACTATTTGAGAAGCTGGAGACAGCCGCGACATTGCACGAACCGAAGAGAGGGGCGAATCCGAGCAAAGGCTGGGGTCTTGACTTTGACATCTTTGATTAAGATGGAATGCTTTAGTTGAAACTGGCAATCAAACTCTACAGTTGTCTAGGTTGAAGATCATGATATCGTGTGCACCAATCTTGACTAAATCGTCCATGATATCTGCAATTTTCTTCTTCTCGACCATGCTACTGACTGCGACCCAGTTCTCCTCCTCAAGGGGACTTATAGTGGGTGCCCTTCGACCGGGAGTGATTATCGTGGCTTCAGGGAGCTTATCGCGCAAGATATTGTATTGGCAGACAACATATTTGCTGGCTGCTACGACGCCCGCGATACGGCTTGTTATTTGTTTGATCAAAGGCTCGAGACCGGGATGTTTTGGGACGCTGGATTTGATGAGAACGGCTTCTGTCTCTAGAACCGTCGCAATCGCATGCAAACCAGCTGCACGCATGGTATCACCGGATTCTACGAGATCGACTGCGGTTACAAATAAGTATAGAACAGAGCATGCATCGGTTGATGGTACGTACCAATCCCGTCTGCTAGTCCCAATGCACAAGCCGCTTCTACACTCCCACCCACATACTCGATCTTCGTCCTTGCCTCGTCTTCCAAGCCCAGGTCTTCGTCTATCTTTGAGAAATACTCTCCAGACAAGACCTCGAAGCTCGTGACGACACGTTTGCCCGCAAGGTCCTTCACGGTTTTGATTGGTCCGGCTTCAGGGACCTGGACCTGGAGGGAACATTTTCCAAAGCCTAGCCGTAGGGCCTCGGTGACATGCCGCTGCATTTGAGATTCGAGGATCACATCGTGACCTGTTATTCCTAGATCGACGTCGCCTTTCCCCACGAAAGAGGGTATGTCGGATGCGGGGAGGAATACACTGATTAATTGGCTTCGGTTAGGATGGTTGGTAAGTGCCAAGAATCGTTCTCACAGGGCAATGGGATGATTCTGCACGAGGCATACGTCCAGTCTATTGTGCCTCCGGAATTGTATGTCGGCGCCTAGAGGAGATATGGGTCGTAGATGAACTGGTTCGTCGGATGAATGTGACTCACCTGCTAAAATTGATAGGCACTTTTCGTACAGCCTACCTATAGATAAAATGCAGGTTCAGTTATGTATTCTTTGTGATATTTCCTGTACGCACTGACCCTTCTTTGGAATGGCGAATAACAACCGTCCATCAAGGCTTTCCACATCTATATGAGTCATAAATGAGCATTCTTTCCCAGCGCCAAAGAGGCGGACGACACACTCATATTGCGTTAGTAGGAGTTCAGAAACCTAGAAACTAGGGTATTAGGTGCGTGAATATGACACAAATTTGGGGTCCAGAAATTTTGAGATCGTGGAAAGTGGAAAAGGGTGTGGCTGTGCTAATGATCGGTAGTTTCGCTCAGGCAGTTGCTTGTCAGCTACCACCGCATCCGAATGGGACAATCCAACTTTAATTAGGCTTTCAATGTAGACATCTCATAACTTTTCTCTCAGTCAGATGCTTTTCTTCATTCCCACAGCTGTTACTGTATTATTAAGCCTATTCACTCGACTGGACCCGACGCTTAATATTTATGGTAGCTCTGCTGAACTTTCTCGCAAGAAATGCGATTCTTCTGTTGATAGCGGACCCAGTAACGATTGTACTCCTTTCGGCTGGCCTTGTTGGTATACCGCTCATCGGACGAGGGTCTAATAGCAATGAATTGACCCGAGACCATCGTGCGACAGTGATCTGCCAGGGAAAATTTAAAAGGGATGTCGTTCTCCCGTGAAGGAGTGACTTCTCGCCTTAGTGAGACTAGTTTACGCGATATGAGCCTTCCAGAATGACAGTATTAATGATTAGCCTTGTATACATTCACGGATGTCGGTGCGGTTTTCAAGACGGAAATTACCGACTTCCTCGTGCATATCTTCTCGATAACTTACCTGGAGCTCAGGAACGACGGAGTTCGGAACGACTTTACCGATACATTTCGAAAGCCTTCGAACAGGACGTCTTTGATGCTAATCGACAAGCGCTTGTTACAAACTCAGCGATGCAACGTTAAACGAACGGTAGAATTTCTACCAGGTAAGTGCTTCTGTGTTTATTGCGAGCAGCTACGCACCGCACCGCAATCGTCGACCGTATCAGGTCCTAGGAAAGAAGGCTTTCTCAAGATGATGGGCCGAACGATTTCCACTACTACCGTTCCAGTATTTTCGTGTTCCCACCTGCGGTGACGGCGCTACAGAAATACTTTTGAGCATCTATTCGGAATAATTCTGCATACGCCTCGTTACCTTCATTTACCCACCCCTTGCATGGATGCGCAGTACCAGGTAGATTCCTAGATTCCATTAAGACATGCCGGAACCGTCGTGGAGGTGTTGACGCGCAGTGACGGCATGGTAAGGTAAATAGGGGCTACCGGCAACTGCCGACTTCCAGCGAGACATTCTTCTCCAAGGTCGCCGCAAACATCCACGACCACCGCCGTCATGGATCCTTTGCAGGCATCGTCGCTTACGGGAAGGCTCTCAGAAATCGCAGCGACCCCGCTGGAGCCCATCAAACAGTCACTGCAAGATCACGTTGAGTTCGGCTTTTTTCAGCCTGACATCCTTCTTGCAATTCAATAGCATATATCCACAGTTTCGTACCATCCAGGGTTCCACTGCAGCGAAGACTTCAAATGACGGCGGTGGCGTCGTGGTCGGTCCTGTTTGTCTTGTTGACCTGCCTGTTTCTCTACCTTTGGTACGCCACTCGCCTACAGAGAAGCGTTCACTGTGCTAACTTTATCTGTCTTATCTCAGTTCTTTCCCCCCGTTATGGCCTTTACTCGCCCTTTATCACATCTGGGTTCACTACATTGACAAAGCGTCCATTCACGGGGGAAGGCCGAGCAAATGGTTTCGTGACTTTGTCTGCTGGAAATATTTTGCCGACTATTACCCTATATCGTACGCAGTGGTATTTCTTTTCAACGCAGCAATTTCATTTACGTGGGATGTATAAAAGGCTGATGAAGGTCACTGGGCTCCGATGTGAAATGACGATGTGCTCACTCTACCGTAGGAGGCCGATCTTCCTGCGGACCGAACCTATATCTTTGGGTACCATCCTCATGGTAAGTTGACATGCTATGTTGTGTTCTTCATCTCAATTTGCCGGAATCACAGGAATCATTGGAATGTATGTCCTCATTCAGGCCCCGTTGTGGCATAACATAACGCTATTTCATTCAGGGGTGCAATGGCGACCTTTGCAACAGAAGGTGTGCTTTCCATGTGCTGTCATTGAAGCAGAATTAATGCTTCTGTGCAGCAACCGGGTTTTCGAAGGCGTTTCCGGGAATAACTCCCCACCTACTGACACTCTCCAGCAATTTCAAGCTACCGTTTTACCGGGACCTGATAATGTGGATGGGTATAGCCAGTGTGAGCAAGAGATCATGCAGCAACATTCTTGAAGGTGGTCCCGGGCAGTCGATTGCCATCGTCATTGGAGGAGCAGCCGAAAGTCTGAGTGCACGTCCAGGCACCGTTGATCTCACTCTTAAGAAACGGTACGCATAGATGTCTTCCTGTCTGTACGCATTGCCATCTCACTATCAACCAGGCTTGGTTTCATCAAGATTGCTATCCAGCAAGGGTAAGCGTCTTATGTATTTGGGTCAGAATAAATATCCATTTGACCAACAGGGCGAATCTCGTGCCGGTCTTCTCCTTCGGTGAAAACGACGTAGGGATCATTCAAATTCACACTCTCAGAACATGATAGTCATCACAACTATGTATCAGATCTTCCAACAGATGCCGAACGAAAAAGGGACGACAGTATACATCATTCAGAAGAAGTTCCAGTCGATCTTTGGATTCACTTTCCCACTCTTTCATGGACGTGGACTGTTGAATTGTAAGGGTCGCACCATCTTTAACTCATACCGGCCCTGACAAATCCACATAGATAATCTAGGTCTGATGCCTTACAGACGGCGGATTGTCGTCGTCAGTGAGTGCGAAATCTCTCCATTGTAGCCATCAGCCTGAGCGCTTCCCACTGTCTAGTCGGTCGACCTATTCACGTCAAGCAGGTTGATAAACCCGATATAGAAGAGATTAGGCGCATTCAATCCTTGTACATCGATGAGTTGACACGGTATGACTTCTCTAGAATCGTTATTGGAAGTCTTTCTGAATATATCTTATCTTCAGAATTTGGGATACGTACAAGAACGACTTTGCCAAAGCACGAAAACGAGAACTCAACATCATCGAGTGAAACTCCGCTGGTCAATGCTCAAATTTCGCGAATGTACATTTATAGATTTCCTAACGTTCATCGTGGAACTGTATCATCATGTCATGTGTAACTTCTATAGATTCGTTCCCCAGTTGATGCCACCGGGAACATGTAATGTGCGTGTTTTGTCTTGGCCCTCCCATTTGTATACTGACCATGTCGTTGCCCAGTGTAAATACTCTTACTTTAGACTGCTTTATCGTCCTAGAATAAATCGACAGCATAAGCTACCATCGATGCTGCTTTTCCAACTTCTCATTGCGACCCTGCTCCGCGAATCATGCTTAACGGTAGAGACGTCGTATCTGCTTACACATCGTACAGGCCTCGTCACTCTTCAACATACGGAGGACATAAGTCCAATGCGTGACATCTAGGGCAGGACCGCTGCTCGGGCAAAGTGAGAAACAACATCGTTGGCCAGCCCAGCGGTTGTTCCGTGGTTATCCGTTAGTCCTATCCGATTCATGCCCAGACTACACCGAGAAATGCTCAACGAAATACCAGACGCTCGCTTGTGAACCGATGGACCGGCCGTATGGCTTCGCGTTTTCTGCGCCTTTTTTACGTATCACTTATTGACTACGCTCCCTCGTCGTTCAGGATCAGAAGTCCGGGAATGTCCGCCTTCCCTCGTGAATCTCCGAGAGGAGATCTTTACCACGGAGATCATCTTCTATGCAGGCATGCGTACCTGCATACTATAATGCTAATTGTCGAGGCCGCTAGCCGGGCCGACCTTGTCGTATGACGAGACATGCAGGTCTGCCAAGAGTACCCCGGGAATGCAGCATTGGATTCTGACGTCTAGGACCGGAGTGAGAAAAACGCTTCACGATCGAATCCAACACGCCCTATTCTAATTCACACCCGCTCAAAACCGGGAGACAAGGAGAATGCCGAGCACAGGGATGGGAGCGGAGCCTCGCTGTAATATGACGCCGCCAAAATCCCGACGTAAAAAATGAATCCATTCTCTTTGCGTGACAGATTTGGTGTCTTTCTATTGGTGTGATTCCCTGACATTCATTTCTTGGGGCTGACGTCTGGTTTGCAGGTCGGATGGAACGCAGTCAAGTGATGTTCTTACGGAGTGTTAGGGAAGCGGCATGATATACCGAAGGGCTCACTGGGCCAAACACCAGGTCCTGCTGACCCTTATTGGCTAATGATTGTATGCTCATTGATTGTTCGAGGTAAACAGCTGAGGTGGGTCAAGAGATTGGCCGAAGATCGTGGACAATGTGGAGGTGATCCAATTGCCATACAAGACAGTCCGCATGTCTGTTGAAATCGAAATCCGAGCTGAAAAATCATTTCGAAGGTTTGATGCCCATATTGGGATCAGCGCGGCGATTGCCGGAACCCCTCTATCTCGATTTCGGCTGGCCGCTTTAGGCAGTCGGTATGTTGCTTCTGTGCTCACCAAGTACGAACTAGCTTGTCCGGATCTCTCCTGGGTTACAGCGCGCTGGGATCTGTCAGAATCCCAGGCGGCCCGAATATAGTTCTTTTTGGGCTGTGTCCACCTTTTTTACTATCATATTGTCCCCGAATATGAACTTGTATCCACGTTTACTGCTATCCATGTTCCATTAGCATTGCTGCAGAAAAGCCTCTCGGATTGTCACTTTCGAACCTTCACTTCCTTGTGGTTAGCCTTTCTGGTTGGTGGCGGTGGTTAGGCACACGTCTAAAGGTGCGGATTTCTGGTTGCTCTTCGTCTCTCGGATTGCTCAGGCTGGAATAATCTTGTCCCAGGGTTTGCAATGGCAGCCACAGATTGGGAATTCCCCTTCGTCCTCGAATGCCCCGTTCCAAAAGGAAGGAAGCCGACGTCTATTCCAGATACGACACAGTTTTCTCGAATCACTGAATGTCTTTTCGGAGTCACCTGTGCAACACCTGAAGAACCTTATCGGTGGGGATTCTACAATGAGGTCTCACCTATTCATGAGCCTCTTCATATCAACATGCTGACGTCGCTGATTTTTAGCTCTACCTCTTGGATCTCAATGTCCCTCTCGACCGCCAAGGACAAGTGCCAGAGAAAGTGCTAGCCCGGGTTGCTCGTGATGTCAAGTCGAGGTCGGATATCAGCATGGAATCTGAGGTATGTACCCGTTTCTCACAACCGCTGGCATGGTGCACATTGGAGACAATTTCAAAATTATTTTTAGATTGCAACGATGGTCTTTGTGAGGCTGAAGACAACCATTCCTGTTCCAGTTGTTTACGGGTACTGTCCGACCCGCCATAACGCCATCGGGCAAGCCTTTTCTATCATATCTTTCGTAAGTTCGTGATTGGTCCTTGAGCCTCGTTGTAGTGCTTATACTCGATATCCATCAGACGGAAGGATCAGACATGAACGGATCGCCTTGGGAGGACTTAGACTTAGAGCTCAAACTCAACGCCATTCGGGATTACGCTCGTATAGTGCTTCAACTCTCCCAACTAAAATTCGACCGCATCGGGTCAATCTACTTCAAGCATGACGCTGCACCACCCGACTGTTTCAGACTCGGACCCGTGGCGTGGTGCAAACACGAGTCCGCAGCTCGCAAAAGAAATTGTTCATATGATCGTGGCCCATGGAAGCTATCTGGACCGTGGCTCAGGGCGGGCCTCACGGAGGAGATTGAATTCATGGAGCGCCTGCCAGAGCTTGCCAAAACGTCATACGGGTATCGGAATGACATCAATATGAAGTGGCGGTTGGCGCAGGAGGTGATCCCCCAATTTCGGGACCGTATACGTGATGTGATCGAGGACGAACTGGATGGCTGTGCAGCGGGACCATTCGTCCTAGCCCACATGGACTTCAATCCGTGGTATGGGATTCAATCAAACTATTTTGAGCCCGACATTGACCCTCTGCGTAACAGGAACATGATCATTGCGCCCGACGGTCCTAATGCAGGGCATATCCTCGCTATCATTGATTGGGAGATGGCTATGACCGTACCGCTTTGGACGCTTGTTTGCCATCCTTTATGGTTTGAGAGCAAGGGCTGCCAGCGAAAGCGTGACCCACAGGAAACGCGGTTATTCAAGGACACGTACGTCCGGGAGTTGCAGAGGTACACGACGGAACCATTGGTGCTCCGCGTCGTTCAAAACCCGAGATTAGAACTGAAGAAGCGGTTCGCTGAGATCGCCGTCGCGTCCTGGGACAAGGCGGAATGCATGAAGGTATGGATGGATAAGCATCCGAAGCAGGAGCGATGACAGCATGAGGAGTTCATACATTTCCGATCCTGCTCTGCTCCCGCTCTCGATATTTAGTTCATGTTATCGCTTTGTATCTAGTCATACCTTGCTTTGGAAGAGACACCCTCTCGGTACATTACCATATTCACGCCTATCGAAATACGTAGATTCATAACTGAGCGAGTATTGTGTGTTCTACTGATCGAGAAATTCTAAGTGTGTACGGTATTAAAGCCTTCCATGACTAGAACCCGAGGTCGGCAGTGTATCGTGTCCGCACCATTCGTTCGACCTCGGCTATCCACCTCTTGCCCACGGACTCAGGATAATGCTGTCCTGTAGGGCTACTTTCAAGTGGAATGGATCGCGCGCCTTTCAGAAACCTAAACAGGAATTCCTCGACATATTGTAAAGGCAACAATTGCCTCGACCCATCTCGCCAGTACCCGCCGCTCGTGCGTTCAAGGATCTTATGAATGGCTTGTAGATGCTCCATATGTTCCATGGAGTCTAGTAGGATCCCAAGACATCTTATTACGTTCGACCCATCGAGGAAACCCAAAACCTGGAGATCACCCACGAAAGCACCCAGGGAAGTACCGGCTATCGTAAACAGCAACGGTTCAGGATTGCCCGTTATGATCGCCTTTGGAAGCATCTAGACGGTGGTCAATAACAAAGAACCTAGACTTTCAATGGAGAGGAACACACACCCTTAACCAGCAACTCTCGAACGAAGTCATGGCCTGCTCTATTACCTCGACGCGGAACGCCTCTGCAACCATAGGACCAAATATGGCACAGATATTCCGACGTATCTCGACAATGAGCGGGGCGATAGATGCGGGCGTCTCTCTCCCCCTCTCGTAGTCGAATTTCCTAAACGCCACTCGATGGACGCACTTCTCTGCGAGCCGCGGAATATCTTGCTCGACATCGAAATCCAGGGAGACCAGTATCGCGGCTGCGTGCGTGTGTAGGAGTCGTGGGTTAGATGATGAAGCAAGGGTGCCTGCAAAGAAATGCCTCTCCCATTCTTTATTGAGCGTTGGAGAGTTGGCGCTACGGATCCTACGCTCAACCTCTTCGTAGGAGAGAAAGGGAGGGGCGTCTGTGTGGGGTCGGTGGTGATCTTCGTCTAGGGTGTCTTTGATATCGGTGAGGACGGAACGAGGGATGACGCAGTTCGTGAGAGAGGAACGGCCCGTGGGTGATTCCTCAGCGGGAGCAGAGGTGGGAGGGCGCGAGGGAGGAGCAGCTACACCGGAATTGTTGACTCTTCGCTGCCAGTCGTGGATAGAACGCTGTCGTTCTTTGGTAAAGGTGTCTGGGCCGCTTTCTCCTGGTGAAGGATATACATCGATGGGCGTGCGAATGCTCGTCGCAGACGATGTGAAAGACGCAGACATAGTGGGAGAGCTGAATGATGAGGAAGAGCTCGACGCCCGGCGCGTCTCTTTTAAAGGCTTGCAGCTACTTGGTGGCATTAATGGATTGTCCTGCTGCTCATGTAAAGCATACTCACATTGTCATTTGGTAACAATAGCCTGACAATTATCGAAAGACTTGCACAGCGCGTCCAGGATGTGGTGGCGCGACCTTAACTAGGGAGGATACTAGGGAACATTGGAAGAAAAGACAAAGGCTCACAAAGAACTATTAGTCCAGGTAATGATCAATTTCGTAACGGTGCGAAACGAAGACGGCTTGATGAGATCTTGATCGGCAATCAATGATCCTGAGGAATAGACTTGGCTTTATATTTGCCGTTAACTCTTTTCTAGGAGGGATGCCCAATGGGATAAGATTGCATGCGTTTTTCGGTGGGTTTCGTGTCTTGCCCCGGCCTGAGGCAGTTTTAGGTGGGACTGAGTCCGATAAAAGCACGGGTGCCACGCCCGGGACCCATCGAGGGTTGACCGCCACCTCTCGGCATTCATATGTATTTCCCCCAAAGTTAGCACAGGTTGGCTCTCGACGTGCAACTCATCGATTGCTCAGCTTCGGGCGAGAGCCTAGTAACTGGTAAGAGTCCTGTACAATTCGATAAAAGCGAGGAGGGCAGTTAAGCCAGTACGCCCAGTACTGGCGCAGCCGTGCAAGGAACTGAGAATCAGACAAGTCGACGAAGCCTTACGAAAATAATCCCACCGAAAATGGGCATACTTAGCGGTGACGGCGGCCTCCTCTCTCTACCCTTCTAGATGGTGTTCGAGGTTGGAATGTTGGTGACATCCCTGCACAATAATGATATTATGCACTGGTTTACCAGATATACATTACTTAGCTTCTTCACTTTCCTTCACAATCCCTCATCGTACATCTTCCTCGATAACGCCACATAGAATCTCTCCAGATCCTTCTTCGTCGCCAAATCGTTCCGCACCTTGGCTTCCTTCACTTCACTGCAGTGACCCGAGTCCTTCTTCAGCAACGGCGAAGGAGTTGGCACTTGCTCGACAATCCAGTCAAACACCGCTGAAAGCTTGTCTGTGGATGCTTTCACAACATCGTCGTCTCTCTGTCGCTCCAAATCTCTCGCCTGCTGTCGTTCAATCTTAGTCCGGGGGGATTTCTCTGATTCCTCTTCTAAATCCGCCTTTTCCTTCCGCGATGCCTTAGCTAGCCACGCCCAGTCCCTGTTCTGTCCCTGTTCTGCTTCACCAGAACTGAAGAAGTCACCGCCGATATCTAGTCCTCTAGCACCTCGGATCTCCCAATCTGCGAAGAATTGCGTCAGTAACGATGGAGGGAAAAGATAAAAATTACTCACGATCTACACCTTCCATGACCCCAAGGAATTCCCCCCACTTTGCACTTTGGACCGTGACCAAGCCGTCGTGACCCCATTCTTCAGACTGCGACCACATGTTCTCTCCGACGTCTCGCAATCGTTCTCTCTCCCTCTTTTCTACGCCATCTAGGACCATCTTGGGTAACCAGAATGGATGCCATAGGTTCACGTTTGGCATCCTTCCAGCGACACTGAAGTACTTCACTGCAGGACTGTTGGGTGTATTCGGGTTGAACACGGTATTGAGGTATGTGGAAGTAAGGTTCGAGTACGCAGGAGAATCCAAAATGGATATAAGAAGCGTGGTGAAGGATGATGGGAGAGAAGAGAAGGAAAGTGAATAAAAGGGATTGGAGTTCGTTTTTTCGCCTGCGGGTTCTGGTGTACGCACTTCTGCAGGCAGGCTGGGCGACTCGATGGTCTTCGCGAGACGCTCCCCTTCGCGTTGAATCAATCTTCCAATGCCAATATTCTCTGCACACCAATCCATGAAGGGACTACCACGATGTGGAGTGCTTACTGTGGTCAACGATAGTGGCGTGTATTCTGACGGCTTGACGTGTGTAATAAGATGTCTGCAGTCTAAACCACCCATCGAATGTGCCAGCAAGTTGATGCCGCGGCCCACCGCCTTGTCGGAAAGCTGTCGGTCTAGACTTTCTGCTCGAGAAGTTATTGACCCGGTACTCGGTACCGCCGTGACTATGACCTCTGCACCAACGGTTTTCCGTAGTATTCGAAGAACATTTGACCAGTATTGCATGCGCATACTAGGAAAGGAAGACAGGCCACGTTCGTCAAAACCGTAGAGACCTAAGAGAAGGTACGAATATTTGTCGGAGAAAATTCTGCAAGGACACGTACCATGGCACAAAACGATGGGATAACGAGGGGTTCTGAGAGGATTGTAAAGCGTTGGATTCCGTATCAGTTGATGGATGGTGTCCTGGGAAATCGCGTCTGGTTCCGGCGGGGGATCCGAAGGAAATTTTCGCGACGGAGGCATATGAACTGGTGCATACGATTGATTCGTCCGTAGTTCCATCAGCGAGGCCAAATTAAAAGAACTCCATGACCACTGAAAGGCCCTAGCTACACAATAAACTCAGCAGACAGTAATAAGTACTAGGTTGTTAACGCACCATGCAGAATGCCCGAATCTGGCCTTCCTAGATTCCAGTACCATCGGTCACCACTCTTCCACCATTCCCAGTCTAACGACATCCATGACGGTGGCGGTTCTCGCTGCTCTTGTTCCTCTGTTTTGGCCCCTTGCTTCAGCAAGTATTGATTCGAGATAGATATAGTGGAAATAACGTTGACGAGACTTCGAAGAAGAGAAACGACACGAACTGGAACGAAAACACTGCTCATTCCCGTGATGGTGACGGTGGCAGTATTGGGGAAAGAGGATTGCCACGGTGGATGCTGATGTAATCACGACCTCGACCGGGAATTGCCGGTGGCTTTCTGTGGACCGTCACTGGTGCCCACTGCCAGTACTTGCGAGAAAACTCTGAGAGGTACCTTTTTTCTCTGAACTGAGCTGGTTGCAAAAGAAAATAACAAGTAGAACCTAGAAAATTGATCAATCTTGAGTCCGTATTTTCTTCACCCCTATGTATTATCCGGTCCGGTATCCGCATCGACATTTTTTTTGCTGATTTTCCCCAACTAATTTTGATGTCGAAAAACCGTGCATCCTATGTTCTCTCTTACTTACCTAGGTGCGTGGTACCAGCTGGCACTACGTTATATTCTAGCCACTGGTCTCGCCCATCAACATCTACCGTGACACCCTGCTCCTTCGGACGTAGTATCCTTCAAGGGCCTAGGCGCTTACTTACTCCCGACTTGAAGTTGTACAGGCACGATTGGACTTGGTGACTAATTTTAGTAGCCTATTGGTTCTGCGAGCGCACGTCTCAGCAGAGTTGTATGCGGAGTAGTCGTTGATGCCAGGGCTCCCATGTAAGCTGCCGGCAGTAGTTAGCCTGCTACTATCCGTCCTCCGAATAGTCCACCATTCGAAAAATAGCCAGTCCCTGGTCTTCTTCCTTCTTAAGATACCCGGTGGTCGAGACCTTGCATTTCCCGTAATTGCAAAGTTCTTGTGAACTGCTGGAGGCCAGTCTGACCTAGACTCTAACCTAAAGAAACAAGTTTTCGAAGCGAGTGTAATCAATCCGAACACTCCAACAATAGAAATGTGGTGGACAAAGCACCAATAGAATCCATCCATTAGACTGTAGTGATTGAGTGCGACTCACCGAGTTAAAACCTTGAAGAACCGGAACTTCTAGCGAGACCAATCAAAGGGAATAGGCATCCAGGAACGTGTCACAAGGAAGAGTGTTGGTACATGGAACTCAATCTTTCTGCGCTTTTTCCCTTCCAGGCTCCGCAAATGATTGTAGTCACCTGAGACTCACTATCTGCCTTGCAGTCACTGCTGGAGAGCCAGTACGTCTTCTCGGCAAATAAACAAGACCTCAAAATGTTGTGCCATTTGGTTTGAACTTCTAATGGTAAGGATAAGTTCACAAAAACAAGTTAAAAATGAGATAATTTCTACACTCTGTCAAATAGGCGAAGGATATCGATAAGATTCGAAAAGCAGAATGAAAAAGGTGTCCCCGACAGTCAGAACAAGGAAACCTCTCCAGAGAAAAGGAGCTGTTTTCGGTATGTGAAAGGAGCACTAAATAGGACAAACTTTTGACTGCGTTTTTTGTATCCCGTTTTTGTGCTATAACACAGGGAAAATAAAGTCAAAACATTTTTTTTGTCCTGAAAAGGAGCTGGCGCCGGCAGTGAATGGTAAACACAAAGATAACGAGCAACGGGATAAGAGTTGCCAAAACGCAACTCCACCGTCTGCATATAGACGTTCCTTCCCTCGTTTTAGAAGCTACATTCAGGCTGTCTGACCGAGACCCACTTGACGCAGACTCGGACTCTCGGCGGCAGTATTCCTTCAAGCCATGATTCGTGCACACCCGGGACGAATCAGAAATCAAAGTCCGGATCGGCGGATCCAGAGCCAGGAAAAATGGTCAGACGACCTGAAGTTGCTCTAGCTTCCAGAGAGGACGTCGTTCTCTTGATGCATCACTGACAGAGCGTGAGTTCTAGATGTTGAAGATAAGCCTGAGGAACGGTTTATGAACCTGGTGACGAGGACAAAGATCAGAAAACCGATCGGTGTCAGCATTATTATGAAGCGTGTGGAGAAATTCAAAGGTCGAGGGAACCTTGATAATTGTGGCGCGTCTAGGGTCGACGTCGTTAAATAATACTATGCTGAAAGTCTTCCCGGCGGGAAGCCGCTGGTGTATGCAAGGCTCTGAAATACAATTCAAACCCAACTCCTCACCGATATTGCGCACATGGTATTCTCCTCTGCTGTGTCCTACAAGCTACGGCATAGCGCCTGAAACCCCTACTCCAACATGTGGTTACTCCGAGTCCGTAATCCATGTTCTGGAAAGCACCGGGCTCGGAGCGATAATCATCATCAGTCTCTGTTTCTGAGTTACAGTCCCTAAATGAACTCCTAGTTTAGTTAAACAAAACTGTAAAGCGCATGGACACTGTAAGCGTACGTACTGACATTGGTGGCTTCGATGCGGACATCAGATACTCCTACTGGTGATTTATTCAGGGACAGAGGTGGGTGATCTTTGAGGTTTCCATTATCTTGAGCTTTGAAACCGTATAGTACGAGGTGAACCAGTGGTTCGCCCAGTGCTCTGGTTCGTCGTAATAAAGCGGTGAATGCTTCTTGTTGATAATTTGAATGGGGATGCAGGGTTAGAAAGAGACATCTGGAAGGAGAAGGCCAGGGCAGTGGGGAGGGATAGGAACTCGTTATCAAATTCAAGGCTCCGATGCTGGCCCCCCATCCACTCAAAGACCCACACGCATAGATGTGTTGATTCTTACGATACTATAAACGAGAAGGACGAATCTCAGTATACGTGAAGGACAATGAACGACAAACATTACGTGAAGTGCTCAAGACGGCAACAGATAATTGAAGGCGCACAGCGCCCGCAATAGTAGCCCGTCGACCATAGTCTGCCCTTGTGGCAATTGAATCACAGAGGCACAAGGTCGTTTCCTTCGTCAATTTGAATGCAGATTTCATTGAACAGATACACATGCCAGAACGTCAGTGATCGTAACAAAGTGAACAATCATACGGAACTACCATCACACCGCTCCCTCATGACACCGTTTTAACCAAACCGTTGTCGTCCAGTTCAAGACGACCGGCACCTACAGGAGACCGTCAGTAACGACAAGGGACTGGGAAGGAGAGACTTACCCCGGACGAAGCCTTCCTGATCTTCATTCGACAGCTCTTCAAGAGTCTTATTCTTCGTCTCGGGAATGAGCAGGGTCGAGAAGATACCCGTCAGCATAAACAATGCAAATATTTCCAGGCTAAAGAATCGCCCGTACACGTCAGATATGACCCCTGGGCCTTAAGCAGAGACAACCTACATGTGCTTCACAAACTTGTTAGTCCCGCCGATATCCTTCAGCCGAGCAAACCCTACTTGGGCGACAATGGCCCCGAGTTTCCCGCTCGCAGCAGATATCCCATGCGCAGTCGACCTATACCGAGTCGGGAACGCCTCACCAGGTACAATGAACGTGGTCGTGTTCGGCCCAAAGTTCTGGAAGAAGTTGGTGAGGCAGTAGAGGAAGACGAAGGCGTCTTTAGAAGACTTCGTCTTGTTGAGGGCGTCGAAGCCGAAGCCTAAATTCTTTTATGAAAAAAGGCATGCAGGTAGAGAGGAAAAATAACTACCCAAGATGACGAAGAGGACCGTGAGCACGCTAAAGCCCATCAGCTGGATAGGCTTGCGGCCCCATGAATCGATGAAGAGGAAACAGACCCAGTACCCGGGGATGAGGCCGGCTGCCGATAGGATCAGGTTACCGACTGAGATGTTCTTCAGGTTATCATAGACCTTTTGCGAACCACTGGTTAGAGGCGTTCCGAAACCTATGGCCTCAAGGATGATACTAGAATTGAGCCCAAGACCATAGAAAGCAATCTACAAAGACAGTCAAAAAGTTTCGTGTCTACCGTTATTGGTCGTACTCACATCAAGAGCGAACCAGGAATAAGCAGTACCGATAAGGATTTTGCCGTTTTTCCATTGGCTAAAGTATGCAATGAAGTCTGACCAGGAGGCCTTGGGCGTTTCGGCGCGCTGGACGATGGCGTCTGTGTTTTTAGCAGACTTTCCAGAGGCGAGGACGTTGGCAATGTCGGCGGAGGCTTGCTGGATGTTGCGTTCTATGTCCATAGTGAAACGAGGCGTCTCGGGGATGGTTAGACGGAAGTATAGGGCGATGACACCAGGAACACAGCCGATCCCGATGAGAAGACGCCACAAGAAGTCGACGTGATTGTAATTTGGAGGCGTATCGTGAAGGATAGCGTCTTTAAAGGCGGAAGTGACAATCAAAGACACCAAAGCCGCGGCTGGAAATAATACGTCAGTTTTGAATATCTGGATGCGACAGTTGAATGCATACCAAAGTTACCCCAGCCTTGAAAGGCGAAAACTGCGTTCATCATCCGACCCCGAATTCTAGTAGAGGCGAACTCTGAAGAGATGATCGCGCTCAGAGGATAATCACCTCCAACTCCTACACCCATCTGAATGTTGATGCTGTTAAATTGACTACGCGAGAGTAAGGCTTATTGACATACCAAGAAACGCCAGACAACGAGAACGCCAATGATACTCACTGCATGACCACTTCCTGAGACTGTCTGTCCGAACGTGGCTACTATCATGAGGATTAACTCGACACCATCTGCGACAGTAAGTGACTGATTATGGTAAAAGGTACGGGAGACGTGTACGTACACATGCGCTTGCGCCCGACTATATCGGCGAGCCAACCAAAGAGGAGCTGACCGACGAGGGTACCAACCGGGGTGGCGACTTTGAGGCCAAGATCTTGATTGGCGCTGAGCGCCTGGTCTGGAACAAGGACGAGTGATAAATAAAATAAAATCTGAGTTAATAACCGACTCACTGTGACCGTAGACGTATCCAATCATAGTTGCGCCGATGTTTATAGCAAATATATCATACCTGAAGCAGAGGAGAGATAAAGTACACTTTATTACCGGCTGATTCAGACTTACGCATCGGTGAAGAAACCAGCCCCCGCGACAAAACAAATTTTTACATGAAACCATCTGTGAACTTTTTGAGTTTTGGAGACAGGTAAGTAAATGTGATCCACCCGCTTACGAGAACTTGGCGTTGTCGACCTCCGCTAGAGCTGCGCGCCGACGTTCATCGAGGACATATCCAGGCCGGGCAATGGCAGGTCCGTGACCCGCGTCGCTGGAAGCTTTCTCTGAATCCATGGGATGATGGGAAGCTAGGGAACTTTGAGTCAACCGCCTTATACTCTCGGCCAATCCTGACTACCGAGCATGCTTTTGATCCTAACACAGTGTGCACGTTCGTAGGCTTGACCAATCATTAATCATTAATAGAACTGTAATAGAACGTGATGAAATTGATCAGATCACCTGCATTTTTCAATGGTGCTCTGCTAGATGGACAGTTATCCCCCTTCTAGCTGTGTAGATGGCAATTGGGCGGATCTATATGTATGCAAAGCAATTTATCCGCGGGACAGACCCATATGTTTCTTCATTCCAGTCTTCCTTTGAATGAGATACATGAAACAGACAAATCACTAGAAAGACGCGTCAGTAACGGAGAGCAAATGCGTCAATGGCACCATCTGGTACTTGTTTCTAAGGAAGCAGGTATTGATTGCGCCAAGGTCACCCCTTCGCTTCTCCCTCTTTTCATTACCGGATGGAAATGAAAACGGAGCTTGACACGATGCGGATAAGTAGTTTCAGTGTAGAGCGCTGAGCACCCTAAAACGACAAGTTGATGCCTAGGCACTGGTGCTGTTGATGAATCAATATTCAGCACGCAGTGGCACGCTCGGCCTTCTGAATCCGTGAGAGAACATTCATGAACACAGCACTTGTTCACTCAACTGAGATAGCACCGTGAGTAAACCTACAGGACCGCCATCAATCCGCAAAAGTTCTGTAACTCACTGCTTAGCGTCCATATGATCTGAATACTGATTACCTCGGGAACCATACTTTATGACTGAATATGAGAGATGATCGTAGAGACATTGTAGCATTTAGCAGGGGATTCGGAAAGGATCATTCGTGACTCGGATCAAGACCAGGTGTACAATACAAAGATCTTCGGAACAGGGTCGGAACAAGATTAGATTTGGGAGGGAACAGTAAGATTCGAGTTGAACTTGAAGAAAGGTAATATGTGTTCATAACAGATGATGACGTGACGGAAAGTCGAAGCGTGGGAAATAATCAACGGAGTCCTTTTTCACCGCTATCACCATGTTGTAATACGGCTTCGACTGGAACTGAAGCTCTGAAATCCGGACAATTCATCATGAAACATGGATGGATATTATATATGCAGTCTACAAAGCTTATCTGGCAAAAACGTGCTTGGAAGTGGGCGGGCAACTCCAAGTGTATACGGAATAACCGGGCCTTTCGTCTACAAGCTCAACAACGTGTCTGCTAATATTGACTGGTCTAGAATCGTTGTCTCTGACGTGTTCATTTGGCTAGATTTGAGTACCTTGTACGTGTTGCTACGTGACGTTCAAGGTCACATAATTCATTGGCTATCCTCAATCATTCAACAGGCTCCTTCATTCCTTGAAAGATAACAGTTCCCCAATTCAGGCGCTCTAATTCCTACGCGCCCTGCATCTCAAACGGTCAGCCTGACAGGCATTTAAAATATCTGAAGAATTACTAGCGTCTGCAGAAGTCGTTCCGACTCTATGGTTAGTTTCCTTCTCAGGGATGAAAACCAGAATAAACATCCTCCCTCTCTCCCTCTTTATGACCAGTCACTCTTGAATGTCGAGCTAAAACATCACGTGGATGTCGTCGATTGCGTCCCGACTCCCCAGTGGCGCCAAGGGATGATGATGGTCTCCACAAATTCAATTAGGTGTATATATACCTGCCAGCCTGCCTATGTTGCTGCGTAACAATGTCCTCTTTCCTGAAGAGCACGTCTGACATCGCTGGAAACGGACTCTCCCAAATAGCCCATGGCGTCTCAGATATAGCGACCACGGCCACTGGCGCCACCAATCCCAATAAACCGAAGACAGAGGTACATCCTACTCCACCCCCGGAAGACCCTCCCGTAACCACTCCGCATCCTGCAGTCACTGAAGGGAAGTCTGAGACAGTCGTCGGAGAAGCTGAAGAGGGTGAGAGAGAAGACAGTCGTGAAGCTGATACTATCGCCCAAACTTCTCAAGGAGGGGGCATTGGCGGTAGTATTGCCTCTGGGTTTTACGGTGTAGGAAATGTCTTCACTACGGGTGCTTCTACAATCATCAATCCCGCCGTCGACGCTAGCAAATTCAGCGCAGGATTCATACAAAGCGCCAGCTCCACCGGGTTCTCAATTGGACGGCAGGTAGCCAAGACAGGTCTCAACGTCACGACGAACGTTGTTACTGGCACTGCTGATCTTGCTGGAACGGCGGTGGGTGGTGTCGTCACCCTCGCGGCTGAGACGAGTGGGAAGGTATTTCAGCCTGTCGCGAGCGGGTTGAAGGCCATCGATGGATTGCAAGCGCTTGGCGAGGGCTTGGAGAAGGTGAACGGTTTGCCCCTCGCTGCTGTCAACCAACTCGGGACTTGGACTGTCAAGGCGATGAATATGAGCGGTGTCGTGAGTGTGCGACAAGTGTTTTGCGGCGTCTCGCTAATCATATCCGTAGACGCCAACGTTCTTCGATACGAACGGTGACAGTATCGTATCATTTGATGACACCGTTCGGGGGTTGATCGTACTCGGCCTCGAAGACAAGTATGCTCGATATGCTGCTTATGCACTCCATACCGTGTTTAGGTTCGTTTCCAATATTCAATGTCTACATCCTGCTGAGCGTTCTGCAGCTATCCAACTTCGGACTCGTGGATTCCGTCAGCGGACTTCAATATCCCAATACGTGTGAATAAGATGAGTAACACACGCTGGGGAAAGAACTGGGGCTCCTATGAACGTATTGAATGGTGCCAGGACATCGATATTGAGCAGGTATGGTTGATCTCTTATATTGACACAATATTGAAGGCACTCTTGTAGTTTTTCATGTACGTGCTGATGCTTTTGTTATCTACTCCTTGACTCACCCTGCGTTCAGCAACAACGAAGGAGCTTCTGGCCCTCAGAATTGGAAGGAGACGTTCAAGAAAGGGTACGTGTGACTCTTGATATTTCACAGGTCGCGCGTTGAAGTACGTATCCAACAGCCGTCAATATTTTGGCATCTTACTATTAATATTTGAATGGGGGACGACATGGCCCTTCTACATGCCGCCGATACCAGCTCACGAAATGCCTTTCAAGGATGATATTGGTCGTGTCGTACGGGTAGGTGCTCACCTTGAGATGCATGTGCTTAATTAATGACATCTTCCGTCAGACATTGCTCCTTCCAACGATACTGTCGAATTATGAACGTTCACGAGAAGGTGACGCAGAGAATCTGCCGTCGACGGATGCGAAGAGTGCTTTAGGGAACTAGCATCATAACATTGGATTCATTTAAATTGTACTTACTTTACACCGACAATGTTGTGTTGAAGGAATCAGTTTATGTACACGGGACGTTTATCCAATTTTCGAAACAACCTTCTTCGTGGATTATCTCTTGTTATGAATCATACGGTGAAAAGACGCTGAGTATGCAATGGCGGACCTATCGAGTATTGCTTTGTCCTAGTCCCTATGCGGGCAATGAGTTAGTTCCAAGGACGAAGTACAGTCCGAGTTTCAATCCGACCGTAACGTCTTAGTAGATTCCACGCATCTGGCTTTGGCATATTTTCTGGTGAATAAGTAGTGTGCGACCTGAGCACGGTTCAAAACAGAGCAGTCGGAACAACAAGGTTGAGCGTATCAGAAAAGTGTCCGTAGGTAGGTAGATGTCCAAAGCACATGCATTCGAATAGTCCAGATATCATCGTCATGCTCCCGGTGTTTCGTTTCTCATACCTCTCGTGAGCATCAGTAATAAGCTCTCGATCCTCGCTTGGCGTTCCTGAACAAGGGTAAGCAGAATTCGGTTCCCACAGATGCAAACATACCTGTAGTTCCTTCATCTCATCCTTCAATTTATGAACAGGTAGGTCGCGCAGCTCATCCACTAAAGCCTCCACCTTCTTCACAGTTGCTTCCACTTGAGGACTATCAGTCGGTCGACTAAACAGTCGTTGCAACGGATTAAATGAGCCCACAGGGGACTGCACTTCAGCCGAGAGGAGGTCGAGATTCCTTGCCCTGGGCGTCCTGGGCGAACCATGAGGCGACAGTCCCTTCGGACCTGATGCCATGCTTGCTGGCCGCCTGACACTCGACGGTCGCCTCTTTCTACTTTCAGCATCCGAAGGTAAATTCTCCTGCGAATGCACCGATCGAAGGTGAGGGAGTTCTTCTTCTTCCTCATCGAACAAATCCAAATCGCGCTCCGCGTCAACCTCGAAGATAGCTTCGTACAAGTCATTCGACGTGGATCCAACGATAGCTTCGACAAGAGGCATGCTCTTGATGTGGCGGGGGAGACTGTTGAATAGTGACTGTGCGGCACCTTTGCCCGATTCACGAAAGCGCTGTCCTGAGGCGAAGTAACGTTCGTAGACGCCTATGACAACGAGGATGGGAAAACTGGTGACTCTGGTAAGGAAGACATTGGTGGTGTGAAGAGCGCGGGGAGTGAGGATCCAGCTAGCCGGTTTGAGGATGACGAAGGCAAGGATGTTGAAAGGAGGTTGGTAAGAAAAGAGCGCGTCCGATTGGACACTACGGTTCTGTATTAGTGTGTATCACAATGTGAAAGGAAAGCGTCCGCATACCCTTCGATAGTAGATATGGCGTATTGAAACAAGTACTAGATAGATATTCAGACATTAAAGCGTGGACATGTACGTCGATGGGAGGCGAACCTCTTGTGTGGCGTTCTGCGGGAAATGGCCATCAGTACTCGTAGCAAAACGGTCAGTGAAACTCACTGCATCAATTCTTGCCACGGTATTGGACAAGATTGAAATGAGAACTGGCTGGCGTCAGTCTGGGTATCACTAAGATAACAAGACTTACTTGTCAACAAGAGAGTATTCGACAGGGCCGCGAAGCTTGTCATAAGGATGGGCCCGAATAACGGATGGAAGCTCTCAGCCTGTCCAAAACTCAAGTACGTGTTACCAAACCATATCTGTACCATGAGCCAAGCGATTTTCTTGACCGACCAAGTTCCATTTCCTGAGAAACACTTATCAAGAGAACGATCTTTGTGCGAAGAGGAAGAACATACCAAGTCTCCAAAGTGTAAACAACAGGCCGGAGAAACAGATCGCAGCAATGCCGATGAAGAACACGAACTGCGATATTATTTCTCGCAAAGACCTGTAATATTTAGATGGCAACATTTGTGTGGCTAGGGGTCACTTACAGGACAACAACATTGTTGGAAACTGCGAAAAATGCCAGCCGGGGAATCAGTATGCATGCTCCACATGCAAGCACATCGAATGCCGTATCAGAGTAGTCAGGGTTGCCTTGAGAAATTCCTCGGATCCTCAAGCCGAGATAGATGAGAAAGATAAGGATGAAGGAAAAATCGAACGCGTTCCATGTCTGCGGAAGAGATAACATAAGCTTCTATGGTGGGTCGACTCGACAGAAATACTGACATTGGCAATGTAGATGCTCCACCCATGTTCTGTCGCAGCGGTGTACTCTTCTAAAACAAAGGCAGCGGCACATACACCGAATACAATTTCCCAACCGGTGACCACATCCAAGTCCTGATCTGTATATCTGTTAGCGTAATAGCGGAAGAACAAGGGACATTTCACAAACAGGTAAGGCAGAGGATGAAGGTACACAAAAGAACAGCAAAATTCAGAAACTCTAGGATAGTCCCATAACGTGGGACGCGAAGCCTGCATACATTGAGACGCAAGCTGCGAATGAAGGGCAAACACCGTACCGGTAGTGATCTAAAAACGGTGCCTTGCGGCAATCGTATACCTCAATTGCACGCGGTTTGTAGTTGTCAGCTAAGACAGATCTGTGGGCAGCTGTCGAGAATATGACGCGTCCAGAATAGATATCGTTGACAACCTTCTGCGAGACGGGGCAAGAAAGGAAATGCTTCGACTCGGTAGATATCGCCATCTAGAAATTCGAATGAGTAACGAGATTGGCATGGAAGACATTGATGGATGGCTGGACCTCGAGAGCACTTTGCGGGGAGTTAAGATCATCGTCATCTCCCCCTAGGACTTGTCGAACTTGGTCGATGACGTCTGTAGGAGCCCCGGCGAGAGGGTTCCAAGTGGTGGTAAGGACGGCAACCAATTGAATGTAATTATTCGCAAAGTTGTTGAGGAGCTTTATGGCCAAGATTTCGCAGAGCATAGCACGGGACTGCATCAGACCAGAGTAAGCTAGATCTTCTTCGGCTTCGTTCAAGAAGTACGACCGGACAACCAGACACGCGTATACGACGGCCATGTTTTGTAGCTAATGCACGGCATGAGACGAGTAGTCAGCGAAGTAGGAGAATGGTAACCTTGGCATATTTGAACACGATAGGTCGAACAACCGCAAAGCTGATATCAGAGGCCGTTAATTGACTAGGACCTCGTCAGCTTGGAAACGGACCATGGCAATGAAGAACCTACTCCCAGCTCAGTGCAGACTCTTGAGCAAAGATCAGCTACCATGTTAGAGCTGTCTGTTCAATTGAGAGCTAACCTAGTTGTTTCTACGAGGCATGAGTATTCCGAGGAACCAAAACAATGCAAGGCGCACCGAAATATCGCTTTTGAGCGAAATGATCAACGGAAAAACTTTGACTGCTGCCAACTGCTCAGCAGTAGGCGCCAAGAGAGATGAACAGTCCTCTGGATCCATCCTGTATAGGTCTCGGATGCGTATGAGGAGGGGGGCAACCAAATCGCTCCAGCTGGTGGCAGACGCGAAGTTTTAGTAACCGGCGAATTTCAATAAATACTTGCCGGAAACCCGGCCCGGCAGCCAGGGAAATTCAAACATCGACCATGATGTCCACGAGCGAGTCGCGACGTCTTGTTTGTGCGAAGGTACAGTCCAATCTCATCATGGTCTTGTACCTTTTCCTTGCTATTATAACGTAATATGACTTTTGTCTTTGGCGCTTATACTGCGGCAATATTTAGCCTTGTGAGAAAGCTGTGCTCTCTTCGCCACTTGCCTCCAGTGCAGGCTTCAAGTTCCCCTCGGTACCCAGTCCCAGAAACAGGCGAGTGTCATCTTGCTCTATAGTTCTAGTCGGAGGCTGATTCTCAATAGTTTGATGAAGCCTACATGGCAGCCTAGATCGTGGCATGTTGCCCACAATTTCCGATCATTTCTCAGGTCAAATAGACATCCTCTTGATTCTGAGCTGACCACCATCAAGAACGTCATTGCCAATGCCCAATCACAGCTGGAGCTTATCCAGAATCTTCGCAGTGGCATCATTGGAGGAGACGCGGAGGAACTGCGTGAAGAAGAGGCGGATATCGAAGCTTTCCTAGTCATTCATAAAGGGTTTATCTCCGCCATTCGACGTTTTCCTCGAGAAATACTCTGCGAAATCTTTTGTCACATCCTTGACATGTGCAGTATGGTGGCACCGCCGAATGGGGAGGCTCTTAACATCTTCTCCCACAGGCAGTACCCATGGGTACTCGGTCGCGTCTGCAGCGAATGGAGAATGGTTTCCATTGGACTGCCGCCACTCTGGAGTCGCGTTAACCTCCAGAATCATATGATCCTACTCAGCAGGAATCCGGAGAAAATGCTCACCACATGCCTAGAGCGCTCGGGGAAACATTCTCTCGAAATTGTCATTGCATTACAGGATTACGGGATGTCGCTTCCCATGATGTCTCGGTGCAAGACTCTCCTCCAGCTCCTCTCGTCGCAGTCACAGCGCTGGAGTCCCTCACACTCTCTGATGGTCCACGATCCTGTGTATGGTCCATTATGGGTCGTTTGAAGGATGCTCAATTGCCACTATTGCGAGAACTTCATCTATTTGTCTCTCCCGAGATGCCCGTGTTGGACGTCCGATTCCCTACCTGTTTTCGAAATTGTCCCCGGCTCAAAACCATTATATTAAGCGGTGTAACTGATTCCGAGCAGGGCATATCCTACATACTAAACGGCTTGCCATGTTCCCAACTGACGTGTCTCAATTGGAACGTCGTGACCACATGGGCCGTACCAACGCTACTCTTCGGTGCTCTTCGTCGTATGCCCAACTTGGTAGATTTTCGTTGCAGCAATGGCGAATCACGTTACTCTCATGAATACTCTCATGAACCCAAACCGCTTTCAGTGTCACTTCGGCACCTTCGCGAAGTTTCTCTTGCGAACTTTGCCATTCTGAAACATATCGACGCTCCCGCACTTAAGTGTATCGAAGTCCTCTATCCGTTGCCCCAGCGGCCAGGAAGAACCTTTTTCGAGCTTTCTGGGAATTCTTCCTGTCGCATGGAAGAAGCCAATCTACCATCATTTTCCACTTGCATACCCATTCTGTCCCTTCCGAATTTTCAGGATATCGAAGAACTAACACATACCAGACCCTCTGGTCCTTCTGGTATCAATCGCCGCATACATTTCACTGACGCCTACGCCACCCTCCCGCGTCTTCGAAAAATGAATCTTGGCGACCACGAAATACTCCGATGGATCAGCGCACCCGCACTGGAAGACCTCCAGGTCAACAATCTGGACAGCCGCCCTACTGCGTCCATATCATTTTTAGCATTACACGAGCTATCATCGTGTGTGCTCACTCGCCTCACCTTGCAAGGAATGGCGGCTTTACATGTACTGACCCCGACGCTTCTTGTTCGAGACCTGGCGAGCTTGCTCGAACTTCGAGTGTACGAGGCTCGGTATAATGAAGACCTCGTCCAGTCTCTCACCGTTCCTGAAGCTCTTCCTGTCCTGCAGCGACTTGTCATATCTCTGATGATATCACCGCATCATAGGTATGACCTTCCTGCCCTCGCCGCTATGATCGAATGCCGCTGGAGTATCAGCCACCAGCCTGTTACAATATCATTTTCTCCGCGGGATTATTTATATCAGTCGATTCTACACGATGGCGATGGAGCGTTGGTGCGTCGTGCAATGGAAGCGGGGAAACTGTTCTTTAGTTAGGGGGGGTGGGCTTTGCGTGGCGCCTCAGAGATGTTGCAATAGGTACATGTTCCGTATAATATCCGTGTACAGTACTGCTTGCTACATACAAATGAATTCGATCTAAGCCTTCGGGACAAGTCCCTGTATCATTTGCATTAGCCGAGGTGTCTCGCCCCGGAACCGCATCATGTCAGCCAACAAGTAGTTGACATCGGTCGATGATTGATAATGCATCTCCACATTAAGTTCTCATTTGTGTTGGACTTGGCGGGGCGCGGTGCGCCTCGGCTGCAGAGGAAGGGGTCAGCATCCGAAGTGTGGTACCATGTGTTCGAACAAGTTCAGGACTCACCTCAGTGTTGGGGGGGGTTTCGGAAAGTTTGATCCCCCGCATAGCAACTGACCAAGTTCTTAGCTGACATGCTCCTTGCTCAGCGCTGGCTATGATTCCATTCCCGTTACGAAAGATACAGGCGTGGTTTCGAAAGCGGCGTGGACAATCCTCGGTGGATTAGATACGTACCTCTCTCACCATGAACAATGATTGCTGATCACTGTATTTTTATCTCATATGGCGATACACCCTGCGAATGAAGCTACCGATATCAGGTACGAATACCATAGAAGCGCATTCGACCGTGGATTTCGTGTGAGGGGAGGGAGGAGGAACAATTGGCCACATGTCCGATGTCGAAATCAGACGTCGAAGACAGGGTCTTAGCGAGGTCGGGGGCGCTTGCGTCTCGGGGAAACTTGTCGTTAAAATGTGCGAGAATCGTAGGAAGCGACGTCCTGTGGTGCCAGTAAGCGCGAAATATACGTGATGCCGCCGTATCCGTGATGGCATACATACGCCCGGTAAAACCATGATGTCGATGAGAGTATTATAGTAAGCGTGGGTCCACTTGGGAATGTACATGAGGGTCCATGTATTATAGCAAAAGGGCACCATTCAGTAGGCTCAAAGGGGGTTGGGTAAAATCACCTCTAGAAGGAAAGCCAAGACCGATAGGTGCTTGTTATGCGGCCATGCTTAAATGAGTGGCAGTTAAATGAGGCGCGGTACCTGGTTTGACAAGCCCTAAATCCAGACGCGCCTAAGAATAAGAAACTGGAATTCCGATCACATAATTAATCACGACGAGTCGCGACTGAGTCCGGAAGGGCGTTTCGCCGTGGTGAGGAAATTTCAGATACCTTCTGGCATACTATGGGTAGCCAAGATACGCAAAAATCGGGACAAAACAGATTATAGAGTCTTGAGACGCGAAAGAAGCTTAAAAGAGGCAGAAAGGAAGTATACAGGGGTCACATCATTATCTAAATAAACCATGGTGAAGGAAAGCGGTATTTCCTCTGTGCGGCTTGAAATCGGCATGGCAAACTTGCCAGCAGTGAGCTCGCAGCCGAATCTATTTGGCGCGATGCCGGTTCGAATTATGACATACTTTGTAATAATGTGGTGGAAAAGAAATAAACAATAGGTTTGAAAGGGCGTCATGTCACGCGTTTTGTCTTCCATCCTTTCGTTCAAGAGCTTCTATGCACTCCGCGGCCTCAAAAATTTGTCTTGGGAATTCTATTACGATACTAGTAATGCATGTCCTTCTTCCCCACTGGGCAGCATCTAGTTTTCCACCACATACAGTTAGAGGGGGCTGCAATTACGGTAACCTGTTTTCACCGTTCTTTCACGCCCCAGGCAATGTCCTCTTGCGATTTCCAGTCCATATTTACATCACTTCTATACACATGAAATTTTCCGAGGTCCAAAAGTAAATGGACTGCGTCAGAGAAACTCGGTCAGTTGCACATTCCGATCACCCATAGTAGTACCTTGCTGGCATAGAAGGTGAGTTTAGAAGAGAGCAAAGTATCATAGCCGAACTTACCGACCACGGGTATAAGTATTTTCAAGTACAAGCTACCGAGTCGTGAGAGGCCGATACAAAGAAGATTCATTGAATAACACGTCGTTGGTACGCGTGAGTAAGGCAGCGAATGGGTGTGAGAGAAATAGAAATACCTCAGACTTCAGAAGAAAACTCGTGCAGCGCGAACCTCCGTTCCCCCGTGTTGTGGGGTCCTTTATCGAAGCTCGGGGCTAAGCGCCGATATTTGTCATAGATTAGAGATCCTTCGAATTTACATACTAGAAATTACGAATATTTGTAGATGTAATTATAACGGCACCGGTATTCATGCCGTCCTTTGAGAGACTACGGACCGAGCATATCAGTCCCGATACTGATCGAATGAAGGGTGGACATCGGGGTCCACCAATTTTTGTAGGGCGTGTAGGGCATGAGGTAAAACAGGTACAGATTGACAGGTCCACAGTGAGAGAGGTTCTAAATGTATTCTAAGCGCTCTCAGAAAGTTTCAAGGCCGTTTCCAATTGAAGGAGAAAGGAAACACACGTATGATGGAACAACATGCGGAACAGCGATGTGCCTTAGTGTCGGGGAGAACTCGGTAGAATCTGCGAACAAGCAAATACAGTAAATGTATGAAGCCCACTGGTCAGTCTTAGCAGGAGATCCAACACAAGGACACGAAATCATTGGATCCAGTTCCCATGCAAACAGAAGGACAGTTGTGATATTTCAATGATTCGAATAGAAAGAGGTCCTGGTTCTCTGTCAGTCAAGCACGAGTTGGTTGCCGGACTTGGTGTAAGGTGGGAAAACTTCGGGGGAAATAATTTCCCACGGTCGACGCGCGTCCTCAAAATTACCTTTTGGATCTCTATCCATCTTTCCTGCCATCCCTCTACACGACCTCCACTACCCTGCCTACCGCTTTCCCATTATCTCTCTACAGCTTGTCGTATTTTACTGTTGAACGCCGTATACATTGAGGAATGCCAGATATGGTCTCAATGCCAGTAGCTCAACCCCAAGAACGCCAGTTCAATCCATACAGTGATAACGGCGGGACGATTCTTGCCGTCGCCGGTGCAGATTTCAGTGTCATTGCTGGTGATACTCGCCAGAGCGAGGGATACAGCATCCAGACGCGGTATGCCCCCAAGGTATTCAGACTGTGAGTGTCCTGGTTCCCAACGCTTCCGGCGCTTACGTGCGAGTCTCGGGCAGGACGGACAAAGCGGTATTGGCGGTGAATGGATTCGCAGCTGATGGGAACATGTTCGTAAAGAAGGTCAAGCAACGTCTGGAGGTACGTATTTCTGCGTTCGTCATCGTGCGAAACGATGTGCTCATCTCGGGACCGACAGTGGTACCGCCATGCCCATTCCAAAGATATGCCCTTGCGTGCAGTCGCGCGCCTCATCCAATCTATGCTCTATGCCCGGCGATTTTTCCCCTACTACGTGTACAATATTCTCGGCGGTATAGAGGAAGACGGTACGTTCTTCCGGGGGCGCCACTGCAAATTCCGCGCTGATCCATCATTCGCTTCCCAGGTTCGGGTGCAGTTTACTCCTTCGACCCCGTGGGCTCGTACGAGCGTGAAGCATGCCGTGCAGCTGGCGCGGCATCTTCACTTGTGCAACCCTTCCTGGACAACCAGGTTAGTCTCGTTTATCCGATCCATCTAACTTCCGTCGGCTGCGGCTACGCGTTATCAGCCACAAGACCCCGTGAATACATCCAATTTCACCTCCTTGTCTCTTTCAATGCACCCCTCGGGACACACTCCGATTTCTTCCCGACTTATTCCCTCCTTTCTCGTTGACATGCCATTGGAGATGCATCTCGTTCTTGATACCCTTATCATGTGCCTTTCATTGGTGCTTATTGACCCATGAGACTGAATATTGACCCGATTTCTTTCCATTTGCAGATCTACTTCAAGAACCAGACTCCGGCGCCTGGGACGTCACATCCGGCACATTTACCTTTGACGGACGTACTAGCACTCGTGATCGACTCGTTTACCAGTGCAACAGAACGGCATATTGAGGTCAGTGTGTTTGCCGTGCTGTTGATTGAACCTCCTCGGCTTATTCTTGTTTGTCTGTCCTTCTAGGTTGGAGATGGTCTTGAGATGTACGTCGTTCTGGCGAAGGGAAGCCCTCTCCAGGGTCTAGAATTGGTTCAAGGGGTCCAAGAAATGTCAAGTACCACAGATGGCGAGCGCGTTTTTATCGTGCGGAGAAACCTGAAGAGGGACTGAATGTTTATCTCGCACTCTGTAATAAAACCGCGTTCCCCATCTTTCTCTCTTATCTTCTGCTCCCCTCATGCTCGATCTCCGCTCCCCTTTCGGTGGATGCGGTTCACGTTCAGTATTCGGACTTTACTCATGACCTTGTTTCTATTTCAGCCGCGTTGTATAGACTTGTGCACGCCTTATGTTCATATCTTGTTATTTACTGTATCGTCGGCTTGTAGAGGTTTTAAAAAAATCGAACATTGCATACTTACAACATGTATATGTACTTTTTTTGATCACACGCAGGGCTGATAAGACTTGCTTGTCAAGATAATTACGCCGCCCTCAGATTTGATGGTGAAGCTTGAAGCTTGAAGACTTGTGTATATATTAGTGACCAGGCGCAATACGCCTCGTTATGGACGAATTTGTGGCCAGCTATTTAGCTACTCATTACTCTACTTGTGCATGGATAACTCCCATGTATAATCTATTTATCTTTCTCATGATGGGTGTCGCAATTTCATATGACCATACCACCAACAGAAAAGAGAAAAAGGGGAAACATAACCCTATCGGAAGTGATAGGTGAGAAACAGTGGCCAACTCCGACTTCAAAATAGATTGAACTTTAAGCTTGAGCTTGAGCTGATGATGGAAAAGGCACCGTTCTGCACATACGGCCCTGCTCACGCATCCCGCTCGATCGACGGCTATGCCATATTTCTCCGCCAGTCTCCCCACGGGCCAGATAAGCGAAATGGTTCGTAACCGTCGTGAATTGCCGGTCAACGGTTCATGTCCTCCAAGTGAACCCTAGAAACCAGAAGCAATAGACAAAAAACAACATAACAAACTACGATTAACAACAATGGGACTGCTTGCAGTGAAAATTCAAAAGAGTGGAATGCAAGGAGTCAATTGTAGGCAAATAAAAATGGCGGGGGTATCCGAGTTATTGTATGTACTGCGTGACGACAACAAGAAATGCAAGCGAGCCAACTCGGAGTGGAGGGGGGATAATGGTCCAAAGTCCTAACGATGCGAAGTGATGTGGTGGATAGTGGTAGTCGGTGCACTCAATACCTCGATGTCCACGTATATCCCACATCGTCTATAATGCCAACGCAAGCAGGCTCACCACCCATGCCCCACCCGTCACTGCGAGACATGCCGTACTTGACACACCGGCATTAGTATTCCGGCGCAGCAACGACCGCTTCCTCGACGATGCCGTCGTCGTAGCCGCCGTCGTATTCCGCAGCTTCTGCGTGGGAAGCATCTGGGGCGTTGTCGAGACTTGGAACATGGGCGGGAGCGGTGAGCCATCAAATGCGAACAAATGCAACTTAAAGCCATCTGTAGGGTCCTGGAATATCCGCCAGCTCTGATAGAGCTCCGTATCATTGTAATTCTCGACAAAGTTGGAGATGGCGGCGCAAGGATCTTGGATCTGCTGGTATCCATCGCCGTTGGGTGTTAGGATGATGGAGCCGTTGGGCTCAAGGGAGTATGTGCCGTGCGACCATCCGACAACACCAGTGATACATCCCGGGTCGGTAGCTGTGCAAATTTGTCAATGGCAACCTGAAGGATAGCAAATTGACGTACCATTAGCGTTAAAGCGGTACCGTGCGACCTCAAACCACATATTGTCCGCACTGTGGGAAGCGTCAGCTGCTGCTGCTGCGCTGCACGGTATAAGTCAACGTACAATGAGAAAGACATCCCAGTCACGGATGGATAGATAAAAGATTCATTCGACGGGATGGCGAAGCCCTGTTGCCACAAATGAGACGTCAGACTGTCTTCTCATCCGCAGTAGCTCGAAGGCGCACTCACCGAGCCTGTCTGTACGGCTTTGCTCCCTGTCGCCCATGTACCGGTAATGACGGTCATGTTGTGTGTGGGATCATATACAATATCTTGTGCGAAAATGTGAGCCGGCAGCACCGCAAGCACCAGGGCGATGAGGGGGTTGAAGATCATTATAAGTTCTGTCCTTGCGCGCTTTTTATGAATGTGTCGAGACGTAGAGCTGGAAGTGGTATTGGCGGCGGAAATCCGCTGGCAGAGCGAGAAGAAAGCGTAGGAGAACCACGAAACGGTAGCGACGACGTTGATGGAAAGAGTGGAGTGTGGTTGTTCTTGTTTGGTCACAGCCTGCCTTTGATGTGTGGCAACGTTGCCATGTGCGTTTCGATCCCGAATAAGCCAGAACGGCCGCCGGCGCGCTCGGCGTAGTGCACTGTCCTCGAGAAGTTCTCAAGTTCGAGCACATTGCGCGCAGGCTGCGAGGCAATGTTACAAGTCGGAAATATGTTTCAACTAGATTTCGGATGTGCCTCCGTCGACGACATAGTGTCTTAGCCAAGCCAACCATTTAAGGCAGTCAGCGTCACTTGAGCGTCACCGTGACCTTACGTGACATCTGTGACAAGTGACCTCGGAGATCGAAAACTTTTTTTTTGCTTCAACCACGACGCGTACCACATCGCAGCACAGTGAGTAGACGTCCTCCCCATTTTTCCTGATGAAACTAGATACGGATGTAGAGTCACAGACTCGTTGTCCGAGAGCGCTTAAAACCATGTGGATTATTCCGTTGCCTTCCTTCTGATCCTCTTTTTCTTTCTCACTTTTTTCTCCGTGTCGTCGGTCACGGCTAATGTTATCTTCTTCTATTCAGGTGTCGGGCTACTGCTGGTCGAGTATAGTCAAGTTTTTGCGTAAGGTGAGCTGCGCATGCCATTTTCTCCTTTGATGAAAATTGTTACGGATGTAAGAGTCAAAGACTCGTTGTCCGAAAGCGCATAAAACCATGTGGATCATTCCGTTGCCTTCCTTCTGATTTTCCTATCTTGTCGCTGTTTATGAATGGTGTTGCTGACCGAAGAATTTCTTCTAGGTATCTTTCGCGGTTGAAATCTTTCCAGGTTTTCTACTGTCTCTACATGTTGCAAATATATCCTCTTTCACTACATTCCACAACTGCGGCGCGGTCACGTCAATTTCTACCCGTGTTTTCACCGTTCTGCAATATAAAATCTCGCCGACCTTGCGCCGGTTATGGAGCAAACGGAATGTTTCTCGTTCCATTATGAGGCCTTCCATAACAACCGGATGGTATCTAGTCCTGAGGTTAAGCTTTCGACCATGCTTCGTTGGAACGATAGGGCCGTCGTCGGGGAAAGTTCATCCGCAGTGTGACTTGTGGAGAAGACAAAGTGCCATAGGAGCATCAAGTTAGATGCGTCAGTTTGATGCTATAGTGCTAATGCGAGCTAGTATCTTTCTCTTCATTCCGGATCCTGAAAAGTTAACTCAATGGCTGAGTCAGTATGTTATTCTTTCCGAAGAATGAGGAAATGACGAAGGAGAACGTTCAGTTGACTAGGTCGAAGAACACATCACTTTCTGGTGCAGTCGCCGAACGCTGCCGTTCCACATTTGATCAAGGCATATCTTAATTCTTCTTGCTGACTCGATGGCCTCGGTAACCGTTCATCCAAACAGTCGAAACTTATTTGTTTTTACAAAAGGAAAGGATCGGGGACCCGGCAACTGCCGCTACTAGCTCATTGCGCGTCAATGACTCGGACCGTTCCTTGTCCACTTACAACCATGTCGAAACTGACCTACCTCAAGAAAGACATATTCTCGGCTCCTGAGAATTCCATCCTAGTCCATGCATGCAACACTAAAGGCTCCTGGGGTGCTGGAATCGCCTTCGCATTTCGGGAACGGTACCCAGAAGCTTTCATCGTGTACAACCAACATTGCAAAGAGCAAGGTCCAGCAACACTGGGCACCTGCCTTCTAATCTCAAGAGGGCGCCATGATATCGCGTGCTTGTTCACATCGAAGGCATACGGCAGACAGAAGGACAAGCCCGAGCAGATTTTGGATGCTACAAGGACTGCGATGAGCGATTTGATGAGACAGAATACCGAGGGGAAGGAGATACATGCTTGGTATTGTTTTGTGCTTCCATGACATGATATAAAGCAGACCGGTTGATTCTATCTTTGCAGTCGAATAAATTCCGGCAAGTTTGGGGTACCGTGGGTCGATACTGAAAGAATACTGGAAGAGTTGAACGTGGAGATGACAATTTACGATCCTGTGGTTCCCGTCAAGTAGAAGAATTGGACAGGCCTTGTACCGGAGCATTTTCCACGTCTTAGGACGCGTATATCGAGACTTGTAACGGGACAACCTCCTCAAATATGACATCAAGAATCTTCACCGATCTCGTTGTAATATGGAGATTGAGGTCAAACTGGAGGAATCCTGTCGGCAAAAATATGGGTTTAGGTAGGAAAAAGAGCATGATTTATTATCGAGAGGGGCACTGAAAATAAACGACGCTTGCGAGGGATTTTCCATGTGGCATAGCAAAGCGGTTTCAAATTTCAAATTGCATCGGTCCGAAGTACACGTGATTTTCACCTGACCTGACCACAGCCACTGGGCACCGGCAACTCCCGCCAAAATTCGCGCTCCGAGCGATCTCGATCAGGGCCCAAAATATGTGAGTTTCATGGATGCACCTTCTGCAGGTCGAAGGAAGAAGATTCACGAGTACTTTTGCAGGAACATTTTACTCAGGACATGATTTTACATGTTTTCTTCGAGGCATTTTATTTTTTAGACCCCGGTTTACCATAGTTTCATCTCATTTATAGCATTTAGAATGCTTTTTTTTTTAAAAGTGCTCCGAAGAAAACATGTAGTTTATTTTTAAATGATATTCTGTAATTTTTTCGAAGTGATACGAGGTCTGTGGAAGCCTGTACCAGGTGCATTTGGATGAACAAGTTTACACTATAAATAAGTACAAATAGTCGCATCGCACCAATTTTGTCACAGCTTACGGTGATTGATTGTTCCCAAATACACCATTTTAGGTGGAAAATAATGTAAATTGCTATACAGTCACTTTGGGACAGTCTGGACAAAGAGACATGACAAAATATACAGTAGCCCTGTTCTCTTGGCTTTGGCTGAGAGAGACAGTGGCTACAAGCAAGCCATGTATATTAACCATGGTAGATGATTATTACAGTGATTACCATTCTATAAAACACTATTTAACATATAACCGTGGGATATACACTTTACAGGTCCTTCAAAGATCCTTCGGAGGGTCAGAGACGAATACGGAAGGGATTTGCTGCCGGAAGGCCCAAAAAGACGCTTACTCAGCTCACGGTCCAGAACCGGGAGTTGCCGGTACCCACAGCCACCCGCGCAAATTGCGACTCGTCCTTCTTGCTTGCAACGACTAGACAGGTGGTCACCAGTCTAATGGCCAATATTATTCGCTCAGCCAAGTCAGGACACCAATGGACTTACAACAAAATGGAAGCGTATAACATCAGAATCACTTTCCAGGATGCTCAAACATTCTTCGACGAAGCACTTACCAGCTCCCTCCATTCACCCGGAGATCCTCACGGCCCCTACCGCTGACGACGCAGTCGAAGACGCGTCCTACCACCTAATTGCTCAACTCAAACTCGCAACGGGGCCCTCGGAGGAGTCAGCAGTCATTGATTTTGTCGTGGCGCTCTCCCCGGGCTCCCTTGGATATATTCGTCGTCCTCGAGCCATTCGCACACGCAAAGAGTTCCGGTTCCTCATCTGTGGGAGTCCAAGTACACCAAACCTGACGTCTGCATCCTCGATTGAGATGCGAACGATATTATCCTCCTTGTCCAAGAAGATAAACGGTTTGGCGCGCGCATGCTCAACTCATTGCCGAGACCATAGCTGCATTCCAGGACAATAACGCTCGAAGGCTATCGGCAGGTCTTGATCCACTGGACAGTAAGGTATGTTATTCTACTATTGTGAGTGCTCCCTTATTCATCTTAGACTCAGGTCATCCCCGGTATAATCATGGTCGGGACATCTCCGAGTTTCTTCAAGATTCCGGTCACCCGAGAACTGACTAGTTTCCACCTACTCCCACCATCGTCACTGGGCATGTCCCTGATATCCCACGTCCCAATCGCAGGTTCAGCGAGGGCATGAAACCACTTGATAATCGACGCGCCATCCTGCAATGTTATGAAGCTTTCAAGAAATTTGTTGCTTGATCAGTACTAGTATGGACGCTGCAAGTGAGTTTCACTGACCGTTTTGCTACGAGTACTGATAGTCATTTTCTGCAGAACGCCACACAAGAGGTTCGTCTCCCATCGACGTACATGTCCACGCTTTAATGACTGAATATCTAGTACCTGTTCCAATACGCGATATCTACTATCGAGGGGTATGCAGACGCGTTCCCTTCGCATGGTGATACGTACTAATACAGAATCGTAGTGTCCAGACGCGCTCTTTTCTTACCAGCCTCCTCTCCTTCGTCACCCTAAAACCAGCTGGATCGTCACTTCCCGCGCTCTTCACACCACCAATATCTTCCTCACAAGAGTCACTACTTTTCCTCGTTGTCATGGTGTCTATGAACGCTACCTCGCCTCAGGACAGTGCTTTCGTGAATGGGGCAAAGGTGCTGCACACTCAAAACGGTGAAGAAGGTGGAGGCTTTAGTGGATGAGCTGCGTGACCTGCCTGTTCATAAATTGAAAGATGAGAACTACAGGTATGTGTGCATCTCTGGGAAGCGAATTTTGTTTATCTTTGTCTAGGAACGCCAAGCGAAGATCGAGAACTTATTACTGATGCTCACGAGAGGTACGAGAAACGACCGGGCGTATGATGATGATATCTGGACTATTCGAATGCATCTGCTTTGGACATCTACCTACCTACAGACAATTTTGCTGATACGCTCAACCTTGTTGTTCCGATTGCTCTGTTTTGAATGGTGCTCACTTCGAACACTACTTATTGACCCGAAAAATATGATGCGTGGAAGTCTCTGGTAAGACATCACGATCGGATTGTCTCGGATTGTACTTCGTCCTTGGTATGCTACTAAATCACTGACTGCATAGCAACTGGACAAAACAGGACTCGACAAGATCCGCCTGCTATTATAGAGCATCAATAATGTATCTGTGCATCCTTCCCAAGCAGCTGCAGTCGTGGAAACGTACGGATCTCATGTGTTGAGTTTTCCTGCTCACCAAATTGCAGCGAGGTCCTGGAAAACAATAAAGCCTTACTTCTCCTCAAGACGATGGGATTCTAGTTCGTCCGGTTTGTCTCCCAGTACAAACACCACAATTCCACTGGGGATTTCTACAGGGGTCAACCTTCTTGAGATGCGACGGTCGAATCGCCACGTCTTTGATAACACACCTTATATCGTCCATCTCGAACAATCCCGTCAGTATTTCGCCATGTTCTGCCGTCCAAAACGCTTTGGCAAGAGCCTATTGATTGACATGCTCAAATCTTATCACGGGGTAGCGTTTGCGGACTCCCTAGAGGAAACGTTTGAGGTTTTCAGTTTCATGCGCATCAACCGACTTCGATCCTGATATTTAGACAGGGATTGCACATCGGGAACAAGGATATTCAGAAGATGGTTCGTTCTGAGATTCAAATTTTCACCATTCACCGGCCACGACGATTCTGCGGTTCAATCGTTCCATAACGATCTTCTCGTTGGACTCCAGCAGTTCTGGTGGTTGCATCGGAAATGGCTTCAGGTTCCTGATAATCTCCTGTCTAATCGTCAAAGGGACAACAGTAAGTATCCGGAAGCCGCCTTCCGGGTGACGTTCGATTTGGTAAGGAAGTATATGTGGGAGAATGGGACAAAAGCTGTGAATGGGGTAATCTATCCTGCTTTTCCCCCTATGCTAGACTCTAGTTAACACGTCGTGGCAGGTTTACGTTCTTGTCGACTTGGAAGATGACTACGCCACAAACTACCACCTCCAGCACCACTCACCAGATGATGTCCGTTGGCAAAGAACACCGCTTGGTATAGCGACGGACCATTTTTGGACGTCGCTCGAGCGACACCTTGAAGACCATATTGGCCGTGTTTTCGTAACGGGAGTTACACCTGTAGCAACAGCCAGCGGAATCATCTTGACCAACATCTCTTTCAACCCTGAGTTTTCCGGGCTTTGCGGGCCAAACAGGGCAGATGTTGCTGTCGCTATGGACAAGATGGGTGTTGGTAGCGACGCTTCCCTAGAGGCACTGGTGAAGTACACGAATGGATACCACTTCGATCAGTATGCTCAGGTGACGCCGGTTTTCAACACCAGCACCTGTTTGGCTGCTATACAAGTACGTGTAACTTGAGGTCTAAAAACCTGCGCTGAATTGACGGGCAGGAACTTCGACGCAATCGCGTGGTCACTTCTGAAGATGCCGAAATAAGTTTGCAGAACTCAAAGCTATTTGATAGCCCGATTGAAGCGTTTGCTACCGACAGCAACATCATCCACCAGCTGGTAGAGGCGATCGGCACTCAAGACGACGGGTTTACACCGATAGAATATCAGGATATCTATTTTCGCTCCATCGGATCATCTGACCTGGTAGGACAAAAAAATTATCGAGTATTGACGCTCTCTCTCAATGTGCTTTTTAGTATGGTCTACAACAGACGATGCTTCTCAAACTCCTTGTGTATTATGGAGTGCTCTCTTTCGACCCTCACGAACCGACAAAGCTTCTCAGAATACCCAACCACACTGTGGCAGCACAGGTAGCCGCAAGTATTATGGAGTGGGGAGGCCTGTGTACTACCGACCTCACGCATGCCCTACAAGCACTCGGTGATCCCATGAACGTTATCCGAGTTCTAGACATGTATCGTCTTATGCTGGCCACTGATGCGTTCAAGAATAAACTCTTTACTCCTATCATCGTGAGACGAAACTGAAGGAGCATGCAGGTGTGCTGTTTTCCATCCTCTTCAACAACATACTGTCACGTCCGAAACATGAATACACTGTTAGGAAGGTTAGTGGCTTCTAGGCTTGATAGTGTTATTGCTTATCGTGCGACGTATACAGATCGAGGACGACACCGTTAGTTGGCTCGGTTTCAAACGTCTGTGCATTTATCTTACTCATCTGGTCATTTTGCACAGCATGGTGATGGTTTGAGGGTGTCCATAACGGTCGAAACAAGCACAGATCTAATTCTCCTAGTGCTCAAGCGCATACCTGTGGACTCGATTGATCTTTCATCCCGCATTTATGGCAACTCCCTGGAACGAGAGGCATTTATTCAGCAAATGCCGACCGAAGAACTCCTGCCCCTTACTATCAATCACAGAAAAGGGCGTCGCCGGAAGCCTTTGGTCGTCGAAGACTTTGTAAAGCATACAGCTGTGCCTCAGTTACGCAGCTCCTTGAATAGCGCTAATGTTCAGGAGATGGCGACGAAGAAAAATCTCCGTCTATCAGGGTATGCTGTTGTCATTGTTGGTGATCGTCAAATCTTGGTGACGAGATTGAGGAGAGACGGCAAGGATTGGAAAGTAGGGTCCATTTCTACCACGAATTCCCATACAGAAGAAACCCTCTAGTCTTCAACTTGTGCTGCAGACTCTTCGCTATGGCGTCTGGTATAAAATATTGTCGTTTAATATTATCATGGTGTAAACTTTTAAATGCCGGCGAGAAGTGATTGTGATCGAACAAATTCTGGGCTCCATGGGTAGATACTGAAAGAATATCGGAAGACGTAGTGGCAGCGAAATATAGTGCCTGGATAAGAGCCTCGTATTGGAATATTACCTGGTAGCACTACTGCCGTGGGTTTGGACACATACGTTTCAATGACATCTGGAATCTTCAACTTTATCTCCGTCGACGTCGTTGCCCGCTTCTTTCAACTTACCTCTACGCGCCTCGATACCACCCTCGTATCCAAACCACGTTCTACGATCGCAGTGAGGTCCGCGAAGTAGCAAAACAAAAAGCTGCCAGCCCGCCCATCCTAGAGACAGCGCAGCGCCTGCACGCCATCCATATCTAACAAACACTTTGGTTCCCGCTGATGTACCCATAACTTGACCCAAGAATAACTGTACGTGCGTCAAATACGCTGTACTAACAGTCGACACCAAAGGCACTCACCGAAAGGATAAACACGGCGTTCAACCTCGCTCGGGCTTCAGGTTCGATGCTACAAAAATGGGCGCTAAGCAAGCCGTCCACAGATCCGGGCCGGACGAACATACCTGAAAATGGCTGTTGACAGAGATATTTGAATCATGTTGTCGAATACATCAAGCCCAAATGTCGCGAAAATGACTGCTGCGATGTGTATGCCACCTGCGCCCACTTGGATCGCGAGGAAACACATCAAGCAGAGTATCGCCAAGAGGGTTGCATACCAAGGAACCAACTTGTCTACTGCCCGTCCCACAAGAGGTCCCATCGCTACACCAAAAATCCCAACGAGCCCGAAGAGGCCTATCACTAAACTGATGAAACCATGAACATGGCGGCGGCTTCAAGGCAAAAATGAGAACTTACATCGAATAGTTGTACGGATCCCCTCCGAGCAGGAACGTCAGAGTAACCCAGAAATTGCTGAAGCAAGCGCTGACGGCCATTTCTATCAGACACGCCTGAATGAGCAAAGGCTCCGTGATACAGAACCTCCCCATGGTGCAGAGGATACGCCAGTAGGTTAAGTTACCGTTCTTTGCAGGGTAATCAGGTAACATGAGGTACCCGCCGACGAGAACGAGACCTTGCATCCCAAGGGAGAGGTAATACACGACCCTCCAGGACGTATATTGGGCAATGATGCCAGAGATGACGCGAGCGACGAGCACCCCAAGGATGAGCCCTGAGAGCACGATGGAGATGGCTGTGGCGCGGCGCTTTGCTGGGGAGAGATCTGCTGCGAGGGGGATGAGGACTTGGGGGGTAACGGTCGATACTCCGACGAAGAAAGAGAATACTTCGAATACCACAAGATTCTTCGTTATGGCGAGAGGTATGGTCATACAAATGGACACCGACAGAAGGATGAGAATCAGCTGCCGGCGACGGACAAGATCTCCCAGAGGTGTGATGAAGACGAGGCCAGTTGCATATCTATGGGAGAGACGATCATTGTATTTCCGTTTTATTGTAACCAGTTGGCTTCCTACCCAGCTTGTATTAGCGTTGGTATCCTAGGTAAAGCGTCAGTCTTCAACAACTTGGTAAGAAGAAAGAGGCGCTTCACCTCGAAATTTCGTTGTAAGTTACGTCAAAAGATTTCGATAGTTCGACTAGGAGATCGAAGTCAGTTGACTCCTAGTACGAGCACGTCTCAACTCACTCAGAAGTGGTTGGCAGTAGTAGAGGTTGGCGACAACTGCCCTACTTCATTCAGTTTGATCAAAAAAAAGTACAAGGAAAAGAAGGCTCACCAAATGTGCACGTCACGCCGAATAAAATGTTCAATGTCAACCCAAAGTGAAAAGGGACTTCAGGATCGTATATCAGGTGCACAGGTATTGGTATGATTCCAAAGTCGCGCCCGCGACGCTCTTGATGATTTTCTCCTTCAACCATCGATGTGGATCAGTGAAAAAAAGAGCCGTGGCTACTACCCGGCACCGAAGCCAGTTATGATGTAACGACGACGGCGCTTCCAAGTATGCGACTGTATAATAATACGACATGCCCCTGAAGTCCAAATAGCTTTCGGAAGCCTCTGCACGTGGAGTACCAATTGGCAAAGGCACGACTTCTTGAACTGAGGGCAACTGAACTATTTATTCAAAGCATATATAAAACGGAGGCCAGCACATCTTGAACGAAACCTGTCAACTTCAGGCTGGGATGGAAAACCGTGGCTTTGTAATGTATACCGCTAATAACAGTCCCGCCGACGCAAGCTCCAAGACCTAAAAATGAAAAATGAGTCAACGCCTTGTTGGGAGGGACGGGACAAATTCGTACCCCAGTGAAGACGCTCCCGGCCCACCATTTATGATTTGCGCCTACAACTGCCGCTGCAATTGGTGTGCCCACAAGGGAAGCAATACCGACGGGGACGGAGGCGAGACCAAGGCGGAGGCTATTTCAATGTTAGTGTCAAACAATGTGACGGGGAATGAGGGGGAAAATGACGAACCCAGAACGGGTGAGGTCCGGATCGAGAGATAGTACGGCAGGGAAGAAGAGCGATACGCCTGGCGATAGAACGATAAGCCGTGCGTCGATCAGATGCTCAAGAAAGGCGATACATACATGCGCCGGAAAAAAACCCGTACCTAATTCATAAAATGAGGGGCATCCTATGTAATGGTCACGAAGATATGGACATACAGAATGCAGAAGATGGTAATCGACGCTGCCGTTGTGCAGACCATCATGACTAGTGCCAAGACACCTGCAGATGATCTAAATACGTGTGAAAGTGTATACCAGTAGTATTACTCACCGGCAGCAGCAACACATGGGATATACACAGGAAGTACACCGTAACGGTCGGCCAGCCAGTTTGGAATAGTTCGTCCTAGTGTACTGCTGAGATTGATGATAGCCACCAGGTAGCTCGTCAGAGTACTCGGTATATTGTTATGCTCCTGAGCAAAGAGTTCCACTGAGAACATAGGGTTATACAGGGCTAGAGAAATGAAAAATCCATAAAGGATCATGAATATATAGGCGGGCGTTCTGAGAAGAGTTGCCAAGGGCGTTGCTGTCGATGATAGAGCTGGCCTAGCGGTTTGACTCCGAGGATAGTTTGTTCGCATCAACAGATTTGCGGTGCATAGGCAAGCCAGACACACGAACGCTCCAATCCGAATCCCCCATGCGAATCCAATGGATCCATCCAAAAAGTGACCGAATATTGAAGAGAAAAAGAAGCCTCCAATGGCACTACCAGTTGTGATGATTCCCTGTGGACACATGATATAGATTATCCTAAAAATGACTCCCTAAAGTACATACCATGGCTATACTCCTTCGTTTTCTAAAGTGATGAGCGACCACAGAAGAAGTCGGCGTGTACATGATGCCTGTTCCGATCCCCATCCCAAGCCCTTGGGATAGAAACACTTGATAGTACTGTCCTTCTTTGGCTAGCGATAACATGAAAATGCTACGACAATCAATAGTCAGACGCGCTTTTAAGGAAAACTAACGAGGTGCCAGCAGACCTGAAAAGGAATAGAATAGACCCCGCGATAGATATGAAGTGAAAATGCCCTGCGTCGAACCTGTATTGCAGTTTAGCTATTCCGGCTTTCCATGACGAGAATGTAAGATGGTACAGACAGTCCTGCGACTGCTAAGCCTAGGAGGTACATGAGACATAATTGTAGTGATCCTACAACGGGTATTAGCGTCACAGAGGCAAATAGATATATCTGAAGGAATGAGGACCTATCCAGTTAATCTGAGACGGAGTGTAATCCGCGAGATACTCTCGGGCATAGAAGCTTTCCGTGACACCAAACGATAGAGGGACACCAATGATGCAAAACTGTACTAGCCATGATCCTACGACTGCTACAACGTGAATAGGGTTCGACGTTTGATAAGGATAGTACACACCAGTTCCCCACGCACGGATCCCATGATCGAAGTCGTTGCTCTGCAAGTCCAAAGACTCTACGACAGTAACCTGCGAGCCTTTCTCTTCTGTCAATGTACCACTGTCTTGATTCCTCAAAGGATGGTCAGATTCGGCCATTTCAGCGCAAGGAGGCTACACGCAGAGAAGTAGCACTCGGAACAAATGGAGCCCAATGCATTATCGGCATAAGAATGGACCAGACCGGTTCGACCGATGACTCTGGTCAATAAAACGGTGATGCTTCATTTGCATCAAAGAGGAAGAAGAAGTTCTGCATATCAAGATACGGTGCTTGTAATCCGTCTTTGATGCCTTCCCGTGTCCAATTATTCACGTTGACGATACGGTATTGGACCCGTCTTGACACAGAGGGCGCCGTACGGCGAGAACCGGCGTACTCCAACAAGAAGATCAAGTCTTGAAGGACTTTGGGCGAGTCCGACTCCAACGTGGATGAGAACCAAATCTAGCATGTGCGTCACGGTCGCGATCAAGAACTGAGTTCAGCGCTCGGCTGACAGCTCCGTGATCGGATATCCCTCAATATACTCAAAATATACTATTTCCTCGTTGCGTTTCTGTTCTACGACTAATAAAATCAACTTCCTTCCTCCACGATAGGTCTATGAGAGACTAGAGCGGATCGCTGTCTCCAATATACAAAGTAAATTACAGCATTGTCTACTTGACTAAAGTTTAGCATTCTGTGCCAGGTTCCGGGCCTTGTCACGAAGCTCTCGCCTAAGTAGTTTCCCACTGGGAGTTTTTGGAATTACATCTGTGATTTCGACCTGGTGTAAATGCTTGAACGACGCTTTATTTTCCGCAACATGCTATAAAGGCGATGAGTACAGCCACTTTCTTCGGATGCAGAAGGGAAAATACCTTTCGAATTGACGACTTAACAGCTGCAAAACTACCATCCCTTTCACCCGTTTTCATCCCGTTCTTAGTGAGAACGACAAATGCCAATGGGACTTCTCCGCTGTATGCATGGGGAATTCCAACGACACATACGTCTCCGACAAAAGGATGATCTAAGATGCAGCCCTCTAATTCGGCAGGCGCGACTTGGAATCCTCGAACCTGCATAGAAATTCAGAAAAGGCTACACGAAACAACTGATGCCTAACCTTGATTATCTCCTGCATACCGGTTGTTTAGATACTCCATCACAAAAAAAATCAGAAAGTACCTTCAAACGATCAATAAAAATGACCTCATGGTTCTTGTCGACTTTAACTAGATCTCCCGAACGGATCCATCTGCAACGAATAGACTCAATTGGAGTCCACAACGAAGGTTTAGTAATGTCGTTTCATACCCATCAGTAAACGTATCTCGGGTTCTGTCAGAAGTGAAGACGGTCAGAAGATATTCTCAGTCGCATAGTACGAGATAACGTACGCAGCATCATTGTTAAGATAACCTGTTGCAGCTGCCGCGGTCCGAATGTACAATTCACCTTCCTCGTCGTAGTCTCCCACAGTTCCATCGGCTTTGACCACTCGCCCGACAACGCCTGGCGCGAGTACTCCCCCAAATATGCCGCATTTTTGCTGAACAGGACACATGGAGACAACACCAGTAGCTTCAGTAGAACCTAGACAGACACAGTGAGTGTTGCGCACACCGTGCCAAAGCAAACCCAGTAATACCGTACGCCTGGCCAATGTATATGTTCGGCAGAAGTTGGCCGAGCTGGTCATAGAGTTCCGCTAGATAAAATTGAGCATCTGAACTTGATTCCGAACTAGGGCCTTGCCTGTAAGCGGAGCAGCAGCGCATAAGACAACTCTAACACTTGAGAGATCGAAGTTTATGACGATAGGATCCTGCATCAAATTTAGATCATCGGAAATCTATCGACAGCATGACCGCGCTCACCTTGCACAACAAAACCACTTGTGGAGGAACGACCATGAGAGAAGAGATACGATGCTTAACGATACTTTGAAGCATCTCTTTGAAATTGAATTTCGGGACCACGACCACAGACATCTAAACGATGCTGATCAGGAACAGTGTTGACTAATTTTAGCTGCTGGATGATCTACCGCAGAGAACATGTTAAAGTGAAGCTGTCGGCCATCAAAAGTCAATACAGTCGTCCAATAACGCACATAGTTAATATTGCTTACAATCAACACCAAACCATAGATATCTGTAGATCGACGCGTTAGAAATGTTCTTCCTCTTCATCTCATAGTATACTTACGGTAAAAGGGGAGAACTCCCAGACATGCATCACCCGGTCTGTATCTGCGCTTCTCCCAGTCACCATCCTCTTCATTGACCTTGTTGAGGGAAGCGATCTGGAGTATATTAGCTATGGCGGCATAGTGGGATATTTGAACAATCTAAACCGTCTGTAAAAAGCAGGCATCGAGTCAACTGAGCGACACACCTTGGGGGCCCCAGTGGTACCACTTGACGAGCTATAGAAGGCTATCTTCTACCTTGCCTTCGCCTGGTGCGAGTTTAACATCTTCTACAGTCTTTTGACTCTTCGAACCCTGCGCGATGAGATCGTCCACAGATACAAATTCCGTATGGTTTACGGCGCTCGGAGAGTCCTGATCGAGAAGAACGATAATACGCTTCGTGGAAAGACCGACTTCACGAGCAGCCGCACAAACAGTACTTAGAAAGTCGACATGGGTGATTATGAGACCAGACTTCGATAATCGGAGGTGTTGTACAAGCTCTGGGATCGTAATTGAAGGATTACAGGGTCTATGAAATAGCTTAGTAAAGACGAAAAGACAATCAGTGTAATACAAACGTGACAATTCCCAAGACACGGTGTACAGCCCACATACATACAGGATAATCTATTGTGCATCAGCAACAAATTTGAGCGAAAGAAGGGTGGAAGAATACGTACCGACGTGATTGGTAGAAAAAAACAGAACTGCAAAACATTGGTTGTGGCCCAATCGCGCCCAAGAAAGAAACGCACCTGGATCATTCAAACCTGAAAGCATTCAGTATGAGCTCGAAAACGGTACATTATGATCTAACTAACCTATGGAAAATCTCTCTTTGAGACTAACCGCGAGGCCATTTGTTCGGCGTTGGATCTATCAACTTGAGTTCTTGCATAAATTCCTTGATGTTATGAGTGGACGCACCTCGTCAAGATATATCTTCCTGCCTGACTTGTCGGTAACAAGCCAGGGTATATCTTTCGGACGCTTCGGCCTTATGGGATGGTCATGATCAAGGATGAATTGTGGGAGGGTGAGGTCGTCCGGTACATGCGGTAGCTTGCCAACCTTCGAGTAGAAATCGGGCATTTTGCTCAGGAAAACCAAAGAGTGGTTGCAGATGCCGAGTCTATTAGGTCTGACAGCTATCTTAGCACGCGAACTGATGGTTCCAGTTCCCACTGTGAGAATTTTGATTCCGGTACCTAAGAACTTACGCGGGCCATCAGGGTACTCCATGTGCCAGCTGTTTCCACACTATTGCCGCCCTGGCATTTCCAGAATCCGGGCTTGCCATATGGAAAAGGCTCGAAGCTGGTGGAGATACCCCGCGCTGGGTTTGTATTGGTTTCGTTGAATGGGGACTGGCGCAAGGCTTGATTAATAGGACGGGTATCACCGCAGTATGATTGCCGGATTCCAAGCGAACCCCGAAAAATGTGTTGGTGTCAAATCTTGACCGTCTTCTTACTGGGATATTCAGGTCCTCGTTATTTTAAGAAACATAAATTTGAAAGTCGTATATAGAATCTACAGTCGAGACGCTGAGGGAATAAACCCATCTTGTAATGATTTAATCAGGACATCATTATCCAGAATGTCATAATGTCCTGCTCGTAGATGTGTGACCTTGGCGGTAGGGAAACAACGGTGAATCCCTAGATCATACCAATCTTTGTGATGCTCCACGGGAACAGATCCTACCATCCCGTAGGACCCGAGATATATGGATACAGGTGCATTGACAGATTTGAGCCAATCTTCCAGTGCATTTATGGTCTTGCATCCCTGCTCGCGTTGTGCCGTCTCAGACAACGCCGGTACTTCTGGGATCCTACAAATGACTAACATGAAGTCAAACACCTGGTTAAGAAACCGGTCTAATACGTCCTTGTGCGACTGAATGAAGGATGCGGTCGACAGCCCTTTGCGAGCGTCAGAAAGCCCATCCGCGAGGCGATGGCGTCGGGGAACATTTCCACCTCCATCTCTCCGGGTCATGGCGACCAAATTGTCAAGGCTAGCATCGATGAACTCTTTCCGGGCACAGGCTTGCCGGAGTGGCGTTTTGGTGACATCGACACCAAGCGCGGGAGCAAGAAAGGTAGTTGGAAAGTGGTCAATGAGCGCGAACTGGATCACTTTATCTCCACTGCGCTCGAAAATGCGTGTAAGGGCAAATCCAATGATGCTAGAGGCTGAGAAAGCAGCGAGCCGATAGGGTCCCGTTCTTCGCTCACTCTAAGAAAATCAGTGGAGTGGAGATATAAATTATGAGATACACCACCTTGATTTTATAAAAATAGAAATTTGCCTGTTCCTCCACTGTTGTAAGGGGCGTGTCTGGGGTAACCTGAAGGGCCCAAAGCGCGGAACGGAATTTGCGCTGCAACGGACCAAAAGCATGGACCGCTCCGCCTCCTCCTACAGAACATTAGATTTAAACTAGTCGAAGGGCTAACAATGTAAATCATTGCTAACCGTGAATGATTATCAAAGGTATCTCTCCAGCGTGCCCGTCCCTTAGCTTGACAATGGTCTGCCCCGCTCGAGACAGCTCAGGCCATGAATCCTTATCACGCATCCTGATGAATCAGATTATTAGCCTGACTAAATAGAAGATGCAGATGAGATTACGCACAAAATGACCTAGAGAGGAGACGGTCGCAGAGTACCAAGCACTGCACTGATATATCACGGTCGCAAGCTGTAGTCAACATTGATTCGGACATAGCTTTGTGATCTCTGCTTGATGCATCAATAGATGCATCAGCTGCGGTATGTCTGGAATCATCAACGTTTTGTTAAATCTGTTTGACTCGTTGACTCGATTGTGATTCGATGTCAACAGCGTGATGCCGGCGCGGCACGTTCTGATCGAAGTCCGTTACTCGGTGCCGGCTGAACCACATCCAAACCACTCTCTGGTCTAAGTAAATCCGACTGAATCGCAACCAGAAAGAACCAGAAGGCCGCAACCAAACATGACCCGCGTGAAATTGGTGATGGGTGACCGGTGACGGATGACGCATAGCTGTTTTTTCTATTCTTCTCAACTTCCTTCTAGTTTTTCTTGCTTGCTAGAACTTCATTCAACAAGGCTTTCAAGCTGACTCTGTTTCCACTGTGCTTTGTCGCGGAACACATTCCATGGCCTCCATATCGCTGGATAAAGCTAACGTCAGATTTGAATCATATTGAAAATTTAACGCTGACCAACTGACACCATCTCCCAGTTTTTAGCCCTAGTACTCGAGACGTTATTATACGGTATCTTCATTGCTCTCACTGGGGCGTTGGCTCAGTCTGAACGCGTCGAGTCTAGGAGCTTTCACGGTTCTATTTATCGCTGCCCTCTATGCCATCTTCCAGAAGCGATCAGGGAATAAACGTAAAACTTCTATTGACAGTAATCGTCATTTGGATTCTCGCAACTGTGGTCAGCTATTTCACGATTTTCTATATACGTCTCCTCTCTGACACTGGCTCTACAGCATCTGATTCTAGACGTTATCCGTGCTATCGAAGCATTTGTTGAGCTGGAAAGCGGAGGCGCCCTGCAATACTATTCTGATCTATCAAACCCTTTGCAAGCCGCCAAAACAGCAATATATGTCACTTTGACCCTCGTTGGAGACGGATTCGTGGTCGGTACTTTGATTTTCGGTCACTCTTGTGCTCAAATGAAAGGCTATTCTAGATCTATCGTTGCTTCATTGTATGGAATCGTAGATGGTACATCGTACCTGGCCCCATTTTACTGCTGTGCGGGACAGGCGGTGAGTTTTAGTATACTAGTTTGAACTTCACTCTGATTACTGTCTTCTATTCAAGTGGGCGGGTTTGGTGCTACTGTCGCCTTTTCCCGTGCTGCACCTGGGGCGGAAGTGTTCTTACCGAATATCGTCCCTTGGATCACTAGTTTCATCTCGATGACTTTATGCACCAACATTGTCTGTACTTGTGAGTTGCTATTGCATAGCGTTCAGATAATACCCTACCAGGCTAACGTACCTTCATAGCTCTCATAGCGTACCGAATTATTAGCATACAGCGGGCAGTTCGTGATGTCATTCAAGTGAATCTCGCGCGTTCTGCTCTCATGATGGTTGTCGAATCGGCCGCTGTATATTCGGCATCTGTACTTTCGTTGATGATCACCTACACGCTCGGTTCAAATGCTCAGTATACGGTCCTAGATTTGGTAGGTCTCCAAGTTTCCTTATTCATGATGGCATGCCTCTAAACATCAGCCAGACCGCACCCTTAATCGGAATTACGTTCACAATCATCATCCTTCGTGTCAGTCTCGGCATCAGCTCTCGAGAATTGACTGCTTTGTCGCAAACGGGACTTGACCGCAGCGCCGGCCCCCAGAGCTTCTCTCTGAGCCGCCGAACTCCCGTCGCAGTGAATGTTAGCCATCTTGTTGAGATGGACTCTGGCGATTACCCGGCCCAAAGGCAGGACGACACTTCTCTGACAAAACACCCTATGGTGTAGCGTATTTTGCCGAAATTTATACACCTTCCGTCATCATCTGACTTCTAAAGTCCACAATGTTGTCATTGAAATAATTCGCAGGTCGCCGAACCCTTGATTCCATGATAATTACAGTGTTATATTGGACGCGAGCACCGAGTCCTGCAACACCCTCTACCCCGAGGAAATAGACACCTTGTGCTCTAAATTCACCTATAGCTGAACTCAATCAGTTGGATTGATTCCTCGTGTCCCCACGCTCGCCCTGCGGGCTCTTGGATACAATGCGGAGCCCTCATCATAGCACAAGACATGGTCCGAAAGCCCACTTGATCCGACGTGACCTGAGGTCCTGAAACGCATTCACCCTGTTTCGCAATCAATTTCTCACAGTTAAGCTCCCCTTGAACGTAATAACAATGTATCAACAGACCACGGGTAGTGTTAAAAACGTACATAGTAGTAGAGTATTATACCCGTGTTGCGGATCACCAATTCACCTCGTCGTTAACAGTTCCCCTTGAACGTCACATCAACTTGATGTCCTAGTATGTGTATCAGATGGTATCATCCTATAACTATTGACAATTGACGGTATCTATTATCAAGACACAAAATCTCAAGAAAGAAGCATCAAGGCTTTAAACGCAAACAATCAGCAAACCAGATAAAAATGGAACAGACGAGCCGTCTATATATGGGATTGCGAATACAGCGCAGATATGTGGAGCCAAACTTTGAAAATTTTCAGAACATTGGAGGAGCTGGCCGAAGCAACAGTTGTCCCACGGGTGGCACCGACGTGATATTCAAAGGGTCAACGACTTCGTACTTGTCTCCCTCCAAGGACGGGAAAGCCCGACCTATTAAAAAGAATACGGCAAGCTTGATCTCTTGCGACCAGATATTCAGCACATCTGTACGGAAAGTGAAGCAGGAATGAAATCATACCTGCGACGGCGAGTGCTCGGCCTGGGCATGCAAATCTCCCTAAACCAAACGGCCAGTAGGAGGGACTCACCATGACCGCCGGCTTGCCTTGACCCACCCAGCGGTCCCCCACAAATTCTTCGGCATCGTCGCCGTGGTAAGCGGGATTCCTGTGCGACAATGTCGCAAGGGGACACACTAACTGCCCTTGAACAAGTATAAGCCTATAAATAAACAGCTGCACCAATTCCTTGAACATACCTTTCGGAATAGTGTATCCACCGAGTGTGACGTCTCGCATAGTAAGGCGGATCGTTGACAAAGTATCGCCCTTCGTGCGCATGACCTCGCGGATGAACGAGTCAAGCCGCTCAGCATTCTTTAGGGAAGCGCTCGTTAGCGTTAATTTTCCAGTGTGCTCGTCCACCTCGAGTACATCTTGGAGCTCTGCGCGCAAAGTTGGTATGATTTCGGGACGTACGGCCAGCTCGAAGACGACCCAGATAATGACCGCGGCACTGAGTAGAAAGTGAGAGACCGCCACATCACAAGAGGCAGAGCTTTCAGCGTACGTTTGGTGGATCGAGGCAAAGAGTAAACTATCTATGACGTTAACATAGTCTTCAGTTAAGGCGGGGTGCTGATAAACCGTACCCAAGGGTGAGGCCTAATATCCAGAGGCTATCGGATAGTGTTAACCGAACGGTATGCGTGTCTTTGGACGAGTAACGCTGGGCAAGGTAGTGGAGTAGGGATTCCTGGTACCAATCTAAGTATTCAATTAAATCTATAGGACAACAACAGTCACATACCTTATGGAGGTGACTTGTAGTGCCAGATTTTGACCAGAGTCTCAGGTCCTTCCAGACACGGAATCCGATTATGCGAACAAAATTCCAAGGAATTGAGAATCCCATTACACGTACCCTGGCGGAGATTGTCGTATCGACCGCACATAAAGCACTGACCAAAAAACGTACCATGTGATAACTCTCCACGTCGCTGGAAATGTCCGAGACCAGTATCCTATGTTCTGATAGATTCCTGAAAGGACAGCGATGTCGGAAGCGATGTTTTCCGCTGCTCTGATATCCGCAGGGGTGGTGTACGTCTGGGGGAGGACGAAAGTTAACGCATAGTGAAATGTCAAAATAGAACGTCCCACCTCTCCAAAGATGATTGTAAGCATGGACTCCGCCATGGTCTTGTGAATTAACCCAACCAGATCTACCGGAATTGCATCCGTGGACGTAACCTTTCGGGCTTTGTCGGTCAACTCAAGCATATTTTGCTCGAATATGGGAGTAACTGTATTGTGTCAGCGAATATTCCAGATAGACGAGATGCAAGATTTCACTTTTCCGAATGATCTGATTCATAAGGGGAACAAGGCCCTCATTGACTAGTTTGTCAATGTCGCGGATAAAGCTGCGAGGAAGCAGTAGCAGCGGGTGGAGATTCAGTATCTAGAATAATCGTTTAAGCGAGCGGGTTTAAGTCTTAAACAAACGCCACACACGGTGAGGGTGCCGCTCTCAAAACTGAAGACGGAATCGTTGGTGAGAACTTCAGCAGTGAATTGATCGTCGACTATGAACTCGAGCTACAGAACTGTCAGTGAAACGAAGTGCATATCCGTCAGAAAGTGTATTTACCCTGCCTTTCCTGTATACACCTATTACGGGCCCGTGCTTCTTTAAAGCCGATTCGTAAGCTTTCCGGGGGTTCCGAAACATATCTTCGGCCTGAACAACGCTGAGTACAGCTGACACTCTCATAAAAGAAACGGCGTACAGGGATATCAATGACGGGCGGATGGCCTTTGGGCGGAGAGGACTGACGTTAACATTTTAGCAGTTGAACGAGACTAAACACAGTCCCAATTCCTTACAGACTTCCGCCAGACAGAGAAGATGATGACTAGGGCTATGGGCGCAACATAGATCATCAGGGACATGCTGGCTGATGAACGAAGATGTCAGCCCAAAGCTTTAGACACGGGGGCGTTTTATACCGGCACCATTGCCTGGTCAAAAGCGTACGATAGATACTCATATGCATCACAGATGTCCCACTGAGTTGTAAGCGGAGTTGATGGGCTACATAGTCGCGACAATGAGACATGGTTTGGATCGTTAATGATTGTAACGAACTACTTACTCCGTTGACTTTCAGGTACACCCCAGCTTCCTCTTCCATTTCTAACCCGGAGAAATGCGTACGGAGTGATGAAGGTATGTAACCAATATCAGATACGAGGAACAAGGCGGCAGAGCTGGAATCGTAATAGATTCCGGCTCGAATTTTCCTGAACTGCACAGTCCGCGCTGAAAGGATTCGAAGCCTGTGAATGATGCAAAAGCTCCACGAGGCATGGTGCGGGAAGGAGCTCGTCAAATGTATATGTGTAAACTTATGATGAACTTTTGTGTAGACTTACATGACAATGATGATTCAATGCAGATACTCGTGTACTTACTTTTGTTGGTTTATTATTGATGGTCTCCGGGATGTGCGGGAGAGCGCCGAAAGAACGTATCCGTTCCCACCTTTCACTACAAGAGAGTTGCTTGCAGCTTTTCTGATTCCTGAACAACTTTTTTTTATGCTGCGGGAATCAAGGGGGAAGTTGAATGCGGTAATCAGGTAATCGGAATACTTACATAAATAGAGATGAAATTATGAATTTCGGGGCGACTCTTGTTTTTGTCTTCTACAAGGTGGTCCGTGCGAGATACGACCACGACGAGGACCCCGGACTATGCCCTATGAACCCAGATCTCCAACTTCTGAAAATTTGAGCATTTTGTCCGAACGGAAAATGTGTGATTTTGGCTGATTTTAGGTTAAGACCAAAATTTCTGCGTCTGCCCACCCCCCGACGCACCTCCCGAAGCGGCCCGCCCTCATGCCGATAGGCTGGAAGCCTCAAGAGTCAAAATTTGCTCCAAAAGTCCAACATTTGTCCGAATTTGCACGAATTTGTATCTGGGTTCAGCGACGGTTGGCCCCAAATGTCCGAATTTTAGACATGGGTTCGAGGGTCAATTTTCCCAAATCCTGTCCGAATCGCGATCTGGGATCCTGGTGTATACTCCAGGGTCCTCCACGACGGCGTCGAACGAACTTGGAGTGGCTGTTGGCGCTCGTGACGTCATCACCCACGTGCCCTGCGGCAATTTCCGTTCCGACTTGTCACGGTTTAACTTTTCACGATTTAGCGCATATACGTCCTCTACTGCTTGACAACGGCAGTTGTTTCGTTTCCTCGAAACCTTCCGTCGGTATCGGCGGTGGTTAATCTACGTTTGACCTTTTACTTCCTGGTTGACTTGGCATTTCGAGACCTCAGCTTCCAAACCAAATGTTTTGCTAGGCGTAAAGGCGGCTTGGGACAGGTTGACATCAACGCCCTGATTCCTGACAGCAACGGTTCTAAATACTGGGAGTGCGACAGCCAGCAAAGGTTGGACACTCCGGAGTCCAGAGGGACTCACATGCAAGTATTTTTGCTAGCGCATTCCTTGATTGGTATGTTGATCCTCGCCTTGTCATGAGGTTTGCTGATCCAGTCACAAGCATGTAACAGGTGGCGAAATACTAGGTGGTTCTCCCCTTCTTTCTGATGCTGAGCTCGATGTAACAATCAACATGACCGGCAATGTAAACTGCCCAGAGCAATGTCGGACTTCCACATTGATATTCACAACATTCAGCCTGCCAGTGAGGTGTTTGAGAAATTCTCAAACCTTTAAGCTCACCGTGGAGGAGAATATACAATTCAGGTAATGTAGCCCAACTCATATGACTTGAACCTGCTGGCTTACAGTCCACCTGTACAGGCTGACTTCGGATGTGCCATTGACGTTGTCCCTAGTGAGTATATCGGAAGTGTCTTGGCAATACCAAGAATGCCCGGAATTTGCCCTCCAATTCCGTCGCCAGCTCGGCAGGCAATTGTCCTTCCAAGACCGTTGCATTTCTGGGCTCTATCAGCCTCTTGACTCCTTGAAATCCATTGAATAATGTAGGAAATTATATTCTACGCACCGACAAGTTGCTTGGTTCCCAAGACTTGGATGCAAAGACATGCTTGAGAAATTGACTTTTATACTTAGCTCGCGCTAAATTAATCTTGTCCGATGTTCGTTCCAATTCGCATCGGTGCCGGTGCATTCATTGTAAAAGAATCACATTCGCGCGCACTTCCGCGCTTCCATCGTTCTTCCAGGAAAGCAGTCATGAGGTCTTTGCAGGTTCGTCCGGATGACTGCCATCAAATTTCGGTCATTTGAAGGCGTGTGCAGATCCATAGGACCCGGTGAAAATTTAACCCGGTCTTCGCCTGTGATTTCTGACACTACTCCCCTTACGCATGCGCCCTTGTGTTTGCCATATTCCATCCCCGCGGTCGCGTAGATTTGCATGCTCGGCTTCGAGTGCGGGGCCCCGCATAGTCTAGACCAAGTGCTAACACGACTTTCGGTACCGTCGCGAAACGACGACTTTCAATCTTCCGCATAAAAAATCTAACTAACTTTTTATGTGAGGCAATTGAATCAAAAAGTGGACATCGATCTTCTCGTGACGAGTTCTTAGATCTCATGACTTGTCCACCACGACAATAGTACAGAAGCTAGAATTCTTGGTTTCGAGTTTCCCGTCTATAGGTCTTCAAGCTTCAAGTTCTACGACGGCTTGGTTGGCTCGGTCCGGAGTTTCTCGGTTGTGAGCTCGGCTTGGGGTTGACTAGATGATAGGAGGAATGGGTTTCATAGTGCAGTTACCTGTATCCTTGCGTCTGGCGTGCCTGAAGGAACCGTGCCGTGTAATGAATGATGGGATGAGATGAGATAGTTGCCCCTTCTTTTGCGGTGCAGCTATAAAGATCCCTTGTATTTATTATCGTAGGTCGTCCAGTATCACATCGCTGTGACTGACTGACATGCTTTCCCAGCTTCTGGTCCTCCTCGGGCTTCATGCATGCATCGTCACTTCCGCCGTTATTTCGAGCCGCGCTGCTCCCACTGTGACTCTCGACTCTGCGACGTTCACCGGGGCAACCTCTGGGTCCGTCTCAAAGTTCTTGGGTATCCCATTCGCTCAACCTCCGTGAGTTATTTGTGAATTCTAGTTATGAGGGTATTTGATCCTCTCTTCTCAGCACTGGAGATCGTCGTTTCAGGCTACCAGAAACTCATCCAGCGTACAATGGGTCGTATGATGCCAGCGCTTTTGGACCATCTTGTCCGCAACAGGCCGTCAAACTACCGATCCTGACGGGATTACCAGCGGAAGCTGTGGATTACCTTGTCAATTCCATCTACGACGCCGTTCTTCCTGATGACGAGGATTGTGAGTACGCGCCTCACCTGACACGTATATCTGGTTAATCTTTATTAGGTCTGACCATCAACGTTCTGAAGCCAGCGAGCGCTACTTCAAATTCTAAGCTTCCTGTCGTCGCGGTGCGTAACATGTCACGATTTGGAGTGGCCAGTTCAATAAACCTCTCATTAGTGGATTTTTGGAGGTGAGAACAGTTGCCATTGCGTGTTGCCCCAAACCTTCTGACGGCATCTATCTTGGCAAGGTGGCTTTGAGCTTGGTGGCACGGCTATGTTTGTAGCTACTCTCAATTAGATGCACCAGCAGCGCTCAACATCTTTCGTTTTACAGGTATGACGGCACCAGCATTGTCTCTCGATCGATAGCTCTGAATCAACCAGTCGTATATGTTTCGATGAATTATCGTGTTTCTGGTACGTTATTGTTTCTCCAAGTCTGTCAGAAATTCGTTCATGAGTTTATCCAAGGCTTCGGTTTTCTTGCGGGTAAAGAAGTCAAGGAAGCAGCCGTTGGAAACCTCGGACTCCATGACCGTATGTCATATCCTTTGTTGTACGAATTGACTATATGGCGCGCGTTTTTATACAGAAAGAGAGGCTCTGAGATGGATTCAGAAATATATAGCTACTTTTGGCGGTGACCCTACGAAAGTGACAATGTGGGTGAAATTTCATTTTCTCGTGGCGCTTAATTAATAACCCATTTGGATAGATGGGGCGAATCTGCAGGAGCTATTTCTGCTGCACTGCATACGATTGCCTACGACGGTGATACGCAAGGTCTTTTCCGTGCGGCGTTCATGCAATCAGGGTCTCCGATTCCCGTTGGAGATCTTGAGGGAGGCCAGAAATGTGCGTTGCAGAGTGCCTCTAGAAGTCCTCTTGTTGATTCATGTCACTCCAGATTACGATGACATCGTGGTTCAGACGGGCTGCTCTGGTTCTGACGATACACTCGCTTGTTTGAGGACGGTCTCATATAAAACTTTGAAAGCGGCAATCGACAATTCGCCTTTTATATTTGACTACCAGGTGGGTGGTCTGTCCAAGGTTTCGATGATTCAGAACAAACCTCCATCAGTCATTGGTTTTGGCGTGGCTACCTCGGGCGGACGGTGTACTCTTCTCCGATAATCCACAGCGACTCGTAGAACAAGGTAAAATCGCTAATGTTCCCATAGTGAGCGGTATGTGTCATTAAAGCTGAAAATGCCATTGCTTGCACTGAGAGATTTAACCAGGCGACTGTGATGACGAGGGAACACTGTTTTCCTTGGCGTCGCTCAATGTCACGTAAGTGGGCCGACGCTTTCCTTGCACTATGAGACTTAGCTCAGATCTCACAGGACAAATGCAGAAGTCGCGACATATCTGAAAACTGTGATTTTCCCGAATATATCAGATCAAGACCTTAACACGTTACTGGAACTTTATCCTGCGAATCCTCTTGAAGGCTCTCCATACGGTACCGGGATATTGAACGTCTTAACACCCCAGTTCAAGAGGATCGCATCATTTCAGGGCGATGCGGTCTTCCAGGCGCCTCGCAGGTTCTTCTTACAAAACCTTTCTGGAAAGCAAAATATATGGGCCTTTTGTACGCATTCTAATATATAAAGCTTTCCTCGGTTTCTGATTCTTTATAGTGAATAAACGCCTCAAGCTCGTTCCGATCTTGGGATCTTTTCACGCCAGTGATATCCTCAACGTGTACTTCGGCGGAGATATGGCGGATTACCTCATTCGCTTCGTTGCTACTTCGAATCCCAGCGGAAGTACCGGCATTCAGTGGCCCCAATGGACGACGAAATCACCCAACTTACTCACGTTCAATGATGGTCTCTTGCCATTGACCATCACGCAAGACACGTTCCGTAGCAATGCCATGAATGGTTTGTCGAAGATCTTATTAACAAATCCAATTTGACCTTGGATCCATTTCAATTTCATGGATAAATCTAACGTTCGTTCATGATACTTATGGATTATCAGTTACCTTACGACCGAAAGCGTTGTATATCAATTGCGTACCGGGCTTTCCCGAATCCTTTTTCTGCTGCATTTAGAGTTAAGTGGTCCAATGTCACTTCCTCACTGATCAGGGGGGCTCCAGGTCACGACACATGCCCCCGACTGCCTTCAAACTCTCTCAGAAGCATGAGGAATGGCAAGAATGACTGTTGGTAGGATTTAAAAACGACTTTCCCACGTTGGGTCGACTAATGCCTGTGCGGCATGGTACAAGGTTAGCATAGCAGGCCGCCGGATCTTGCTGCATCCAAACAGTGGACAAAAAATATATTCTTGCTCTCCACACATTTACCGTAGGTTTTGTGTCATTAACAAAGATAGCCCGCAGATGTGTATTTCAAAGGGAGAAGCCGTGCACCGTTACAAACTTTCGTCACGATTAGCAAGTCTATGCGTCTAGAGCAGTATAGAACGGTCACTATAACCAAGATAACGCGATCCAGGAATGAGAATCAAGAAAAATACGAGAAAGAGTCCCAGTGGTCAATCAGAGAACGCAGAAGAATGCAGCCAAGAAACAGGGAATCCGAGCACCAGAGTAACACCATCAACGTCGTTTTCGCGGCTTGACCTTAGACGTTGGCTCGTTAACCTGAAATTTACCAATCAGCACGACCTTTGTTAGTCAAAAGAATGGCCCAGTGCAAACCTTCTTGTCGGCTCCCTGGATTTTTCGGGGAGCAGCCGATTTCTATACCCACGCGACAAACGTCAGACACGTAAATCGCAGGGAAGCAAAATGACGAACCGATCTCCGAGCAGGGCGTTGATTATCGTCGGATTTCGTCATAGGCGAGTGGGGGCGGTCTCGCTTACCCAAGGCAGACGGCTGTTTTTCTTCCTCAGAGATATCGTCATCGTCTTCGGCAGCGAGTACAGCAAATGGTTTTGGCGAGGCCGAGACGGAAGGTCGTGCGGCTGGTTGTGGAAGGACCTCGTCCTGAGAATATCAGAAAGGTCTTGAAAGACATACAGGACGAAGAATACCTCCGGTCCTTGAGTTAATGGACTAGACATCCACACGTTCAGGTCTACCATGGACTCCGTGCCAGATTCCTTCAGGCATTTGGCGAGGGTCGACTCCAAGGAAGCGATCTTGGACTGCAACGACACGATCATATTGTCTCGCTGTCTTTAATCATTAGTGCGAACCTAAAGATCACAAAGCCGACTATCACCGAGCGCAGACCGTTTTCTTTGTTAACTATGTCTTGTTCGCAGGTCGCCCTATACATCTGAATGACAGATTGTACAAAAGACTTCTCGATGTCGCTCTGAAAACAATTAACGAGGGTAAAAAATGGCGTTGTGGACCGTTACCAGTTGTCCAGCTTCATATCGGTTCGGCATAGTCACTTCTCTGTCACGAAGGCGTCCCAGTTCTTCTTGCAGGTCCCGCGTCTGCTTTGTCGACATTCTTGCCTCTCGAAGGCCGCTCTCCAGTTCGGACCGAGCTTTCTGGGCATCCTTCTTCGCCGATTCGCACTCGCTAGCCAGGCTGTCCAGCATATCTTTCCTCTGCTGCCCAAGTCTCAGTGCCTCGAGACGCTCCTTGTTCGCGGCTTGTAGTTTCTGGGCTTCGGACTTGACTTGTTGTTCGCACCTCTCCTCGAGTTTGGCCACGTCGATCTTCAGAGTGGTTGTTGCCTCTTGCTGAACCTGAAAGTCCGTCTGAAGCTGAGTGAGAGAATTTTTGAGGGATAGCTTCTGGTCATGTAGATACTTGATAGTAGTCTCGAACGCCGCCTTTTGGTCTTCAAGGTTCCTGTCGAAGAGCGCCTGCTGATCAGCGACAAATTTCTCCCATACGTTTTTCTGGTCCTGCAATTTGCGTTCTTGAGATGTTCTCTGCTCTTGTAGTGAGCGCTCAAGATGACTGCTATGATCGCGGAACGTCTTCTCAAGCAATGTCTTCTGCTCTTGGAGCGTTTTCTCGAGCAACGCCTTCTGATCCTGGATCGATGACTCAAGCGATGCTTTTTGCTCCTGAAGATGTGCGAGATCTAATCGCGCAGATGTGGTCGCTCCTTCAAGTTTTACCTAGGATGAATGTTAATACAGACATAGCCACAGGAATAGCTATGAATCGCACCGTCAATGCCATTATGCGCTCCTGGTGGATGCTATCGGATGATGAATCATCCACGAGAAAGAGAAACGTACTTGTAAATCACCAGAATGCTCCTTGGCGAGTTTGAGGGTTATCGTCTGATTATCGAACCGCTCTTGAAGAACCTAACCGGAGGGATCAATATGGTGCCTAGAGACAGAATCAGAACGTACGTTGAAGGCAACATCTTGGTTTTTCAGACTAGGACATCTAGTTAGAGATAACGCACTGGGAGAGTCAAGAGTACCCACTTAGTCTCTCTATCGACGATGTCCGCTCTCAGTTTACCGATCTGAGCTTCAAGAAGGATGTTCTTATCCTGGACCTGTTTGTACTTAGTAGACTCCGCGGAACATGCAAATTTGGCTTCTTGAATCGCCATCTCTAACTTAGAGATTGTCCTCCGCGAATCGTCGTTACTGTAAACACGGATGAGAAGGGCAGCCTGTCGTTAGATTTACAGAGACTGACGATTCAATCAGCGCCGCTTCCTTCGTCGTTAATGAGCGCATCCGGTCGTTCAAGATGGACATTTGGGTCTCTTGCTTGTGTACTGTAGCATCGCTGTTGGCGAGCTTGGTCGACAGGCTACATAGAATGCATTAGGTTAAGAATATCATTGACTGCGCGGTGCAGACTCTTTGAGAGCAGTGTCCAATTCTTTGACTTTGGTAGATTCGACGTTAATGGCCCTGAAAAATAAATGATAAACAAGGTGTGCGTGGAAAATCAGGGAAGCACTTGCTCCTTTTTCAGGGCAGCGAGTTCTTGTTCTTTCGCTCCCAGTGTGACTTGCAAAACATTGGCCCTAATCTGGTGTTAAATACGGATCCGACTGCAAAGAAATAAGACATGCTTCTCGATGGTCTCGTTTAGAGCGGTCGATAGATTTGCACTTTCTATCAATCCTTCGAAGGCTTCGCCTTCTCGTTTTGCTAGTTTGTCAGCGAGTTCTTCGATTCGACACTCTGCCACAAAAATTCACAGCATAAGCTCGGAGGTAAACCGAAGAAGACATACTCACGGAGGTTTTGCCACGTTTCACCACGTCGACTCCAACGCGCCCCTTCTTCGAATTGTCGCAGTTCCAACTCAGCAATCTTCTGTTTTGATTCCACTAATTGCGCACTTAATGAATGAAGCTTTTCGCGCAGGATGTCGTTGACTTGTTGAGCTAGCGTCTGGATTAGTACAACAGTAATAGTCGGATACTATGCCGCAGGTACGTACAGCTGTTGCGGTCTTGCTGCAACTCGGAAATGAGGTCTCGGGTTTCGGCAGATTTATGAAGGTAACGGCCAGTTTCGTCCAGGTGGGATTCAACAACTGATTTCTGAAATTGGTTCGAAGAAAAGATATGAAAGACGGACAACATACGTTTCATTTGCCGTCCAGAAGTGGACTTTAGTAACTCGATTTCATCTTTCGTGCGTTGAAGATTGTCTTGAGAAACATCGAAACGTAATTTGAGTTCATCGAAGGTGGTTTTCAGTGATTCATATCTGTATAAAGTGCTCAGTGTACGGATACAGAAAAGGAGGAAGATGCGTGCCCTTGTTTGAGATGAACCATGCCTTTCTTCGCTGCTTCCTTGATTTCCCCGGCGCGCTCTTCAGAGGCTGTGTATTTCTCGCCGACGTGCAAAAGTTCAGAACGCAAGCGTTCAATTTCACCAGCCTTGTCCTGAATCAAGTTCACGTTGCGCTCCCGCTCCTCTGTCATCTGGCCGAGTTCCAACCTCGTCTGAGACAGTTGCTCGGTGAGGCTCTGTACTTGTTCCGCCCGACGCCCGTTTTCTGATTCAAGTGTGGCGAGCTTCTGGTTCAACGCGACACTGGCGTTCTGAGACGCTGCAAGATCTCCTTTGAGAGTCAAAGTGATCTTTCTCTGTGTTTTAGTTTTGAAAGTGTGAATATATGCGCCCAGAATGAGGTGAAATGTCCCGTACCTCATCAGCCAATTGGGATTTCATAGCTGAAGCCTCTCTCATCTTCCTGATCATCATGTTTTCTTCCCAATTTGCTTCGTCCCCATGACAGACAACCTCAGGTTGGGCAGAGCAATGTCGCGAATGAGGTTCAAACCTCTCTGATATCGGAGTTTGTGGGAGCTCGGAGGACCTTGAACCACTCTGTCGCGCGGGAGTTGACAGCTGGTCAGTATGTGAACCGGCGAAAGGTCGATTTGAAGACTGTGAAAACATCTTGAATACTGGAGGAATATCCAGGGAGTTTTCCTTATCGTCTGTTAAGCTTTCAATTAGCGACGAGTCACATCAAAACTACACAATACCTATGCAGCGCTCCTCGTGCCCTTCCTGTGCAGTTGGCGATTGAATGTTGTGTCGAGAGACGTGAAGTATACGCTGATTCTCATTGTGCGTAGGGTGTGCTGGATTGACAAGAAACATATTTGTATGTGATTTCGCGTGTCGTACAGTTGGTGCAAAGATATGTGCCTTTTGAGGATGTCGATGATTTCTTGATTGCGGTGTTGACGTTTGGAGGGCAATATTGAGTTGGAATGGTCTCTTTGGAGCTCCAGACGCATGCTCTTGTAGCCCACGCCGGCTGAATCCAAGTTCATTTGAGTTCATCGCGTTCGAAGGCGGCGATGGTGGAAGTAATAAACCAAGAAATGAATTGCTATATTGGGACGGATCGGTCCACATGCATCCCCATGGACAAATAAGGCCAAATAATAAGGGCGGATAGAAATAGGCTTTCCCAAGACACTATTTGTCGACGTGTACCCTCCATTCCCTGGGTTGCTCGCTACCAACGACGATGGTGAATCTTCCGACGGCTTTGATAGCATTGGCGCTGGCGTCGCCGGTCTTCACAGCGTCGCCAACGACCTTCAACGATCCCTTTCGCGCCATTTCCGCGGCCATATCGCGGGAGTCTCTACCTGTCTGTTGCCTTATCCCACTCGAGGCCGTCGAACCCACGGACACAGATGCATTGCTGTCCTTTGAAGAGTGGAAGGTGAAGCAGGCAGAATTGCAGAAGCAGGCGAATGACGGGAATCGTTCAGGCAATATTTCCGGCACGACAAATATTCACTTTACTGATAGAAGGGGACCGTCGGACACCATTGGTAGCGATAGTCAGACAGCATCGCCGCTGGACTCACACGATTCTACGGACGAGTCGATATCACCCCATTTCCAAGTCCCATTAACGGACAGATTCAATTATGCAGCCCTCGATTGTTCTGCTCGTGTCCATGTAGCTCATCGTTCAGCAAAGTCGTCGTCTTCTATTCTATCGTCAAAACGTGACAGGTACATGCTGAGCCCATGTACTTCCAAAGAAAAACAGTTCGTAATCGTGGAATTATGCGATGATGTCCGAATCGATACCGTGCAGCTGGCAAACTTCGAATTCTTCAGTGGGGTCTTTAAGGACTTTACTGTCAGCGTGGCGAAGACGTATACAACAAGAGAAGAGGGTTGGACTATAGCAGGAACGTACAGAGCCAAAAATGTTCGGGGTGTCCAGGTCAGCCATCACTTATTTTCATCATTACTTCGTCTGACCTTCGCCAGTCCTTTCATCCACCTACGTCGCTTCATGATTTCTATAGGTATATCCGGATAGAGTTTCACTCCCACTACGGCAACGAGTACTACTGCCCTATCTCCCTTCTTCGAGTTTACGGACTTACTCATCTTGAACAATGGAAATGGGATGTATGGGAAGCGGAATACCGCGCCAAACACGAGGAAATGCGGTCGCTACCCGCCCCGGTTACTGACGAACCCGAGCCTATCCAGACGCCCGACGCCACCACGGTGGGTAAAATTCCGACAACAAAAACTGCTGAACCCGGTATCCAAACCATTGACCTTGGTCCGATCCCGGAAAGCTCTTACTCCTCACCGGCATCTGGCCCTGCTACTTCTGAATCCACAACACAATTTGCCAGCACGCAAATTACAGCGTCAACGACAGAGAATGGGCGCCACGAACCTCAAGATCCTTCCCACGAAAGTGACACTCGTTCTACAGATGTGCATATTGCGCAACTTTCTTCTTCCACTGTTCATCATCCAGCAAGCACATCACTCACCGATTCTGCCCCGGTCTCTATGCACACTTCTGTTGTTGTAAGCGCCTCCTCGGACACCGGCGGACATATATCTTCGTCGGCCACCTCTTCGTCTCCATCACATTCAGCCGCCACAATCGTCACGGCTTCTGGGTCAAATAACTTGCCCGTTCCACCTCCGATGCCTCCCGCTACGGGGGGCGAATCTATATACCGCACCATCATGAACCGTCTTACGGCATTAGAAGGAAACCACACCCTGTACGTTCGTTACGTCGAGGAACAGACTACTGGAGTTAGAGAGGTGCTAAGAAGGCTTGGTGAAGATGTTGGGCGCCTGGACGGACTCGTGAGCAAGTTCTTTTTGACATATCCATAACCTCAAACTCACTGTGCATGTAGGGTAAAGCTCAAGCTCAAATGTATCAAAAAACACTTCGAGAATGGGATAAGCAGCGACTTCGGATCGAAATGGATTATAGGGAGCTGGCAAACAGAGTCGACTACCTTTCCAATGAGGTGGGGAAAGAATGTTTCCTTGTTGATAGACTCTTACGCCTTTACTAGATTATTCTTGAAAAGCGCCTGGGCATCGCTCAACTTTGCCTTCTACTCGCCGTCCTGGTTTTCATGGGACTTACTCGTGGATCCAGGTCCGAATCCGTGGCCGATCATGGCCCACTCATGTTCAGACGAAGCATGAGAGAATGGGGCCGTCGGCATTTGAGCTTCAGCGGCGATTGGTTCATAAACAGAAGCCGCAGCATCCCCCCAAATATCAAGATGTCTCCCAGACCCGGCGACTTCACAGATGGTCAGTCCAGAACCTCTTGCTGGCGAATCGCTGTCCTGACGTTTAACGCTAGATGCAAAGATTGAATTCCCCACATCTTCAGCCGAACCTTCCGCCAAACCATCATTATACACCATGCAAGAACGACGTCCGTCAACTCCTACGTCTCGTTCTCGCTCACACACGCCTATTCCTGTTCGTACACCGGTGAACCGGCACTCGAATTCTTCACAGATACGTCCAGCCACTCCCACGACTACATCTCGGCCCGCAATCAAACGCGCCAGTTCGGGCGGCGGAGGTCTCGCGTTGAGCACGTCCTTGAACAGCGGGCGTTCTGCACCCCGAAGCGCCAGACGGTGGGCCCGTACTGCTCATTTGCATGAAGTACGTTCGACAGGTCGGCAACGACGCGTCGACGATCACAAAGTCAACGATGATGATCCCTTTTTCGTAACGACACCTTCTCGGCATCGACATCGTGGGAACACGCATATGAACGGAGTGGAGGCAACCAGGTCTTCGCCAGAGTATAACTCAGGCGATGATCCTTTTTTGGCTGCAATGGGACGCAAGTCCATTTCACCCGGGTCGCGTAATAGTCCATCGTCTCCATCAGATGACGGCGAAAGCGACTTGTGGCTTGATACAGACGCCAGTATAGACGGTTCCGAAACCGAGGCGGATTCAGGTTAGCCCCGTTCCACAGGACTTTAAATTTATCTCTGTCGTCCTCGTGCGGCCCTTTTTCTCTTCTTCCTTTTTTGATTAGCATCTGCATAGTTCGTTCATTCTGCTCAAGTGTAAATTATACCTGCAATTCATTCACAAGTCGGATACATGTTCAATATTCCATTTTTACTACTGCTGATGATAAGGCTAATCGTGTGACATCCAACGTCATTATCGGTACAACAACGTTGTACCGGGTCCTTCTAATACCTTGTCTGATGACCTGTTACTTTGCTCATATGATGATGAAGGAGTCCCACTACGAATTCCATGTAAGCCTTCTGTTGTATCTGCACGTCGACTACCGCTATGGCTGAACAAACTGGTACAGAACAAGTCGTTGAGAATAGACCGGCGCCTCAGATATGGAATCAATACATGCGGGAAGTATACTGGAACAGAAAGGGACCGGAAGCTTTGGGAACCGTCTCTATCGATGATATCGAAGAGAAAGCAAAGGAAAGACTGAAGGACTATCCAGGTTGGACACCAGAGTTACATCCAATCAGTCCCTTACTGAAACGATTCACTTGCAGGCGCATTTATGTATGCGGGCGGAAACGCAGGAACAGGATCTACGTATCGGGCCAATCTAAAGGCCTTTCAGAGGTACAGAATCATACCCCGCATGCTCGTCAATACCACAGTGCGAAATCTGGAGGTGAGAGATGCGATTTACAAGTCTCTGTTCGACTGGCGTTGAATACGTTATATTCTAGGCAACGATACTAGGCGTACGATACCCATCTCCCTTGCTTATTGCCCCAATTGGCGTGCAAGGAATTTTCTCTGCAGAAGGAGAGCTTGCTCCCGCTCGGGCCGCCCGGAACCTTAAGATCCCTTTCGTCCTAAGCACAGTCTCCTCGAGGAGCATGGACGAGGTTGCCCGAGAGAACGGTAGTGGACATCGATGGTACCAGCTTTACTGGTTTGTCCACGCCCTCCGTTCCTCGTCCATCATCCTTTTTCTTACAGCTGTCTAGGCCCAAATCCCAGGACGTTACTGCCTCTCTGCTCAGAAGAGCGAAGGCAAACGGCTTTTCTGCGCTGGTGATCACCCTCGACACGATGGCTCTTGGGTGGAGACCGCACGACATAGACATATCGTACATGCCCCTCATTCATGGCGTAGGAATGGAATGCGGGCGTTCCGACCCAGTGTTCATGGCCAAATTCGGACTCCAGCCTACCCTCGACCATCATCCCGAGTTTCCTTACAATCCCCTTGCAAGGGACAAGCTCATTAGTGAGGGAGACTCCAAAGCTTTGGAGGAGAGCAACCTGGGCAATGCCTGGCTGGCCGAAGTCTGTTCAGGGCAATTTCATTCCTGGGATGACCTCAAGTTTATTAGAGATAACTGGGATGGGCCCATCGTTCTGAAGGGTATTCAGAGGCGTAGCGTATGTTTATCGATTCGAGGTGAAATTCTGGCTGATAGAATCGATAGGACGCGGAGAAGGCCCTTGAATCTGGAATCAACGGCATAATTGTGTCGAATCACGGTTAATTCCGTTTTGTGTCCTTGTAGTAAGTAGCGCCGATTTTCATCCTTGTTATAGGTGGACGACAGGTGGACGGTGCAATTCCATCTCTGTATGCACTAGCAGAGATTATGGACTCCGACAAAATCAAACAAGCTCAGAAAGCGGGAAAGCTCACGGTTCTCTTCGATTCTGGTATACGCACTGGAAGTGATATCATCAAGGCGATGGCTCTGGGAGCACAGGGTGTGCTCCGTAAGTTTTTTCCCAAGTTCGTCGGCTGATATAACTAATCGTGAATTAGTTGGTCGTCCTTTCCTATACGGAGCTATTCTCGCAGGGCAAGCTGGTGTGGAGCAAGTAATCAGGCACACCATGGCAGATTTGGATACCACCCTCGGATTGAGCGGATATGCCAGTCTTGACGAGATCCACGGCATCGGTGAAGAACTGGTGAAGAAGATCGATTTTGAAACATGAGACTTACAACATTGGATGAACCCGTCAAATGCGGATTTTTGCCACGTATATCCTTGTATTACACCGCGTTCAAATGATGAATTGGATAGACAACAGCTCAATGAATCAATGACAGACAGAGCTTCCATCCGCTTTCATTCCATTCCTTTTCAAATTCTTCCTCTGAAAACCGTTGTACAGCCCATGTTCTGGCCCGGAGACGGAGTGCAAACTCTTCTTCCGCGGGAAGAGCCAATGCAGTATGAATTGCATCCGCAAAGCCGGCCGGTGTCTTTGCGTGGTACCCTAGAATACAGCAATAAGTGCTGTGAGTCAAACCAAGGAGTAAAACACCAACCAGTTGGTAAACCATTGAACGGGACAATAATATCTCTCAGAGGTCCCCCGGAAGCATGAGCGATAGGGATCACACCCGCAGCCTGAAGCACATGTTCATCCCGCTTTGCACTACTGAAAAAGAAATACGCACCATGAACTCTACCACATTGATACCGAAGTGTTCATCAACCATTGTACTCAAGCCAATGCTGGCCTTAGCTAACCAACCAAGCATGACAGGGTAAGACGCATTCACAACGAACTCGATTTGGTTCTATTCAGGGTCAATCGGTGATTGGACGTCCAGAGAAAGCGACCGTACCTCAATCGCCAGCTCCTTGGCTAGTTCACGAAGGCTGTCAACGCGGGCAGCATCGTCCGCATTACGACTGCCGCCAACAAGAACAAGTTTAACCGGGAGCACACCACCGCTCTTATACTCCGGATGGCTTTCCAACAACTCGTTAAAGGCGCGAAGTTGTGTGGAATGATCTTTTTCGGGTCTGCTGACGCGGTTCAGACCTAATATTAGAGATTAAAACGAACGAACCGGAATTGGCCAACGCTAAGGATAATTCGCTGACGACCCTGTAATGGGAACTGGGCCATTTCGCGCGTGTCGCAAGGGGGATAGACAATTCGGGCTTTCGTCATCCGAGAGCGAACCGGCAGTAGCACACGGACAAGTATCAAAGGAGAGAGTGCATGCACAGCATCAAGCAATGCATCGGAATGGTTCAAGATACCATCGACATGATTTTTTGTCCAAGATGAATTGACCATGAGAAACGATGCCACCTGCAGAGATAGCGCATAATAGTACATGAACACTCGGTAATACCTATAACGCAAGATAAGGGCGGGCTATGGACGCAGTGTGGAATGGCATCTTACAACAGCTTTCCTTGACTTAAAACCGAAGAGGAGGAGATTGCACCTGAGTTGGTGTGCCCCCTGGTTCGCGTTTTGACCCGAGCCAACATGTCGGTGCTTATTGTTGGGTAATGAATGTAAGCACCAACGGGAATATTCCCAAGCAACGAAACGACATGGAATGTAAATGCATATCCCATTGTGTCTGGATCAATCAAATGAGATCCCCGCAGCGGTGTAGCGCGTGGAAAAAGCGTACCAATATAGAGGTCCGGGATTAGGAAAGACATGGCCTCCCAGGCAAGATACATAGACCCGATGCTCTGTCCCAAAAGGGTGAACCGAGGCCAAGATGAATCTTCCACCAACTTGCGGGAAGCAAGGAAAACGAAATGAATGGTAGATGGGTCCAAATTTATAGCGAACCTGGACTAAGAAAGAATAAGGTTACTTTTTGCACCAAGCACTCGCTTTCGCACCTTGACTTTGTCGAGAATGAGCTCTTTGGTAGTATCTGTGTCCCCGGTGTATACCACGCTCACAATATCCGGTTCTGATCGCTGTATAGACGCAATTGCTGTCCAGAGGACACGCTCTCCTCCACCACCCGCATTGCTGATCTAAGTAGAATCAGATTCTATCAATCTGCAAGTGGTATGAGACACATACCAATACGGATGGAAGAAGCCGACTATTTGGCTGTTTGGGTGTCCTAATTCTTGCAAAATCGCGGCATGCCGTTTCTTATTCGACGACTGTAGCCTTGCAGCGTAGATTTTGAGCACGATATAGGGCAATAAACATAACGGCAGCCAGAGCGCTACGTGGTTCGGGCTGAAGAGCATTTTGATTGGTCAGCAAGACGTGTTGCTATTTTTGACCATTCACCACTTGGAAAAAAAATCTGATCTTGGCCTCTGTAAATCTGTCGAGCGGACTCAACGAGTGAAATCCCTGGGCCGGTAATCTAGGTATTGTGCGGTCACAAAGGCGATGTATTTATTTAACCTGGTCCGCTGACTGGCACAAGTCATCTGGTATCCTGGACAAGCGCTTTGAACATGTGGAATGCAATCGAAGCATCTCTTAGCGCCTCAAGCTTAAGGCCTATGGTAGGCAGACTTTATATCGTGACATCTTGGAATCTTGACGCCCTTTCCCCTTTCTTCCTGTCTTTGGGCAACCACCGAACTCTGTTATTCCGCTCACGGTTCAATACCGGTTTTCTGCGAGGTCTCACGGTTCGCGACTCGATATGGGCAGCCAGAGCGGTACAACTTCACAGCAACCTGAGTGACGTCGACTCTATTGTTGGTATATGTGTGCCAGAATGTCCGCTCCGGTGGGGGGGGGGAGGGGGATTATATTGTTACTATGGACGATCCCGGCAGGACCGCCGGAAACGCTCCCATGCGTTGCGCTCAAGCAAAGTCACCCCCCACAACCTACAACTGCAGGGGGTACTTTGTTGTGCTGTTAACAAGCATACAGCACTGCCAAGACCATCCGAGTCCATATAACAGACCTTGAAGTTGAATTATAGCATCCCGACATCAACACTCTATCACTCCCATACCCGCTACCGTGACCTACGGTAAGTATATCCTTGCCCGTGTATCGCGTCGCCCGTACCAACCTCAGCTTCAGCCATGGGTGCCATTTTCTATCGTGCTGGTGTCTCCGACGTTAAGGATGATGACGGTCACCATCTCAATCGCTCGGTCTTGACTGCCATCGTCGTTGTTCTCCGTAAGTCTTATTCTGCATTTCCCCGATCTCTCCACTTACCGTAGAATCAGTGCTGTTCATTTTGTTGATCGTGGGATTCACCCTCTTGTGGTGCTTACGGTCCCAAAGACGTGACGAGAACCCCGCAGTCGGCACCACCACCAATACGACGACTACGGAAAATGTTGTTGGAGCCGCGCCTGTTTCGCTGCCGCATCCTGTGTATATTCCTTTGCGAGTCTATCGCCCCCGCCTGGATCACAGTCGCCCCTCTGTCGTCTAGAAAAGCGACGTCTATTCACCATTGAGAAAGCGCCTGGTGCCTTTCTTAGCTACCTTATCGCCGACACCCTTGTTACCTATGCTCTCTTCTTTTCGCGCTTTCAAAAGCTAGTTATCACATTGCTATCGTACTTTCTTCGCTTTTGTTTTCTTTGCACGCCATGAATTTTTGTTCTTCACTATCGAGACCTCGAAGGTCCTACTACATTGCGTTGCTTTCGTTGCGTTCTATAATATCTATGGCTTGTGATTTACTTACGCCCGCATTATACACATCAGTTTCTACGAGACACAATCATCCCGCAACGACATCGTTCAATGTACCTACTGTCCTTATAATGTATATCTCCACACTGTATGAAGGACTCGAACTACCAAGCATTCAGGAACTTGCCCAGGTCCAAAACATCCCTTTCTGCTAGCGGGTGGGAATATGAAAAGAATCTGCTGCGTATGAACACATGGAGACGCAAGCGCTAACGACAGAGTAGTGATTGTAACACACATAGAACTTCACTAATACTACGTAAGTTAGACTGACGTGCCATCTTTATCACAGATAGGTACCAGCGCCTCCTGCTTATTAGTTATTAAAGGCGCTGACCACATGGACGCTGGAAAGTTTGGGCAGAATATGCTGGCCAATCAAGTTCAAAAGTCTGCCCAAGTGTGCGAGAACAGTAATCCTCCAATCTGGGTCGATATTTTTGGATTCTCGCCGTCGTTTATTCAATAGATGTAGTCCTTTGGCATACCTTTTCAGTGCGATGGGTAGATGATGAAGACCGTGCACCATAATGTTGTTACCAGGATGAAAGATATATAGAACGGTGGGATGTATGTAATGGCTGGCAAAAGGCACAGTAATCAAAAAGTAATTCGTTCATACTTGCTTAGTCATCATCCGCCGCAACTATTTTAGGCACGACTCCCACGCTTGAACCTTGATAGTACCATCCACTAGTTGAACGTTATGAGATGGATAGTCCAGGCCTCAAGGGCTCATAAGTAGCAAAAGCTTGGCCCGGCGACTCGTTAGGTTACCTGGGCGCCCGGGTTTCGTATCCTTGATCCAAGTTTGATTCATTGTGTGGACATGTGGTACGCAAATTAAACGCCTCGCGACTGCCTCGAGGTCGTGACGCAGGTTTTATCTTGGAGCGTATCTGCGGAATTAACATCTCCTCTCCTCCCCCTCCTCCCGTGTACCTAGATGTGCTCTACTTCTGAGCGCTTAAGTCTTGGAGGCCCTTAGTGTCCTAATGTTTCCGGGTTTCCGACACGTCGGACGCAATTTGTTTCGGTTCGCGCAGCCGGAGCGGCCCCACCCCCCCAATCTTATGACCGAATTTACTTTATCGAAGCCGACAACATCTACGGTATCCTGTTGGAGAAGAGGGGCCCTGAGGGGGTTTTGTCACTATCCATCGACGACCCATTACTGGGGCCCTTCCTCGGGCGTGTGAACGCTCTGTGCTGCGTTATTGGCTCAATTCTCTGTGCTGTAGAGTGACGGACACAGCCTGCACAGATAAATATATAATGTGACTTCTAGTGAGTCACTTCGAGCCTCCAGCGATACCCAATCTTTTTCACGTATAGTCTTCTATCCCGTTCCCAATCGTTGAACCGTAGTACGTCCCCCGCCGGCCAGCACTGTAACCGCTCTCATAATTCCCTTAGTCATGACCATTATTCCAGTTACCGACATCACCTCTATCGACAATGACGATGGTCAGCATCTCGACCACTCGGTCTTGGTTGCAATCATAGTTTGCACGCGTACGTCTCCTCAGCTCCTCTGACAATGCTTTATTCACCATAGAACTGCAGTCTTCTTCACGCTGTTGGTGTCGGGTTTCACGCTTGTGTGGTGCCTCCGGTCCTCCGAGTCAGGCCGACCCACGCATAACCCGGATAACACTACTACTATTGTGCAGCCTCCAATAATATTGGCACCATCTATCCCGCTGAAGAAATATCACCCGCGCGAATACCCACACGGAGCCGTAACCCACATCAGTGGCGTTTGAAGAAGAAACCACCCGATTCCCCTTCTCGTTGTGAAGATACCTTCCGCTTTGATTCGCATTTCCGCCTCTTTCCTTTTCATTCTTCAACGACTTGATACGTTACCACTATCGTGTTGCTTTCCTCGCTGTGTTCCAGATAAGGAATTGTTATTCTTCATTATCGTATGCTACGTATTTCTTATGTTATTTTGGTTTCATCACCTGTTTCAGTCCATGCATCTGCTCAAACACATCTTGCGCTTCACGTGTCGCACAATGGCAACCATCCATTTCGTCTCTTGTATCAGTCGTCAAGCTTCAAGTACGGCTTCGCATTTAGCGACTTGCTCAATCTAATACTGACGCTCTGGCCGGACAAGAAAGGCTTACTGTTCAGCAGCGCTCGGTAGGATCAGCATCTGAATCTTTGATGCTACTTATCAGTATTGCCACCGCCGCCGCCGCCACTGCTGTCAACAACTATTGCAGTGCTTCCGAATTAAGAACCTAGATCCGGTCGAAATTCTACCATCTAATATCTATCAGCCTTTCGTCCCTCCACGTTAGTCTGAACGTCGGAGCCGCATTTAATAACAAACCAATTCGAAGAGGGCCATCAGACAATAGTGATCGTTGAGATTTTCAGATTTTCTTACCTTTCAAGTTTCCGCGATCGTGATCGCGAGCCCGGGCCGAGCCGTTTCTCCCGCCTTGCTCCCGCCCGCCGGCTCGCAATGTTGATTTTGAGGTTGATTTTGGATTGATGATCAGCGTAGTCGAGCAGTCTGGATTTAACCCCGATGAATACTTCTTTACGACTCACGAGGGAAACATGGTTTTTTGGAAAGCCAATGACTTCGGAATTCAAGAAAGTGGGACGGCCCTACTAGTTGGCACAGTGTGCTATTTCCATGGCATAGTCTAAGATTCAAGCTGTACTCTACAGAAAATTATCAGTTGCTCATGAGAAGACACAGTGCGAACAGATGTATACAGTTACTAAACAAGAAACTGGTGTCTATCGTCATGCAGTACTTTCAAGTTCAATTCAAGTTATGATACTTGTCCATTTCTTTGATTGGCCAATCATGGCTGGCGGCATCATGGCCGGAAGGAGCTACATAAAGTTCGCACTGCGGACGAAATGTGGAAAAATGCCGTGTCAATTTTCGTAGATAGTACGGCGGAGATGCCCTGACGACGAAAATTTCCAAGCGATCATTTCTAGCTTTCTCCGAAGCAATAGAGCTCGGAGCCCATACTTTCTGCCATGTTTTTTAATTCATAGCCGAGAACAAACACGAGGTGCTCGCTACTAACTTAGTTGAAAGAGACTTGAAACCAGGCCAAGAATCCGCGAATAACATTTTTTTAGAATACAAAGCAATCGGGTGCAAATCGGGTGGCGATAATTTTTTTTGCATACCCTGTGTTTCTAGGCTTCATGACTTTGACAAAGAATTCTGCTGTTAGATATGCTAAGCAGTGTACTTGGGCTGCGGCATGCACCCGATATACCCAGGGCGTTGCGTTTTATACTATTATTCGGCGGGGTGGCCGGCAACTGAAAGGAAAACAACGGGGTGATGGCAGAAAGTCCTAATTTGAGCCTCCAAGACGTGGTACAGTAACAGCACCCACAAAATTGCTGTCAAGCTACCAACAGCATGTGTAAGTCCCTCCGAAGTTTGCTCCACATTACTTGAAATATTTCTTGATTGTGAAGTGTAAGCGTGATTATGTACCGCTGATATTAGTACGGCCACGGTTAGCGTCAATACTGCTGTATTTAGGGCCTCGAAAACTATCAGCACTGCCATGTCGATCATTCGAGAAGCGACGCTTGGAAATTAAACCTTATATCCTTGACAACGGAACAGACCGAAGCTGCTGCCCACTGCGCACTATACTTGGGTGATCAGCCTGTCATATTAGGCCAGAATTTAGCGCCTACGTCCGTCTTGTTCCATCTGAACCATCTCGAACGAGTATACGACAATCATAGTAGCCTGAGGTGCTCTGATTTTTCTCTGATTTCAAGAATCCGAAAGGGTATCAAAGGCCTTGAAGAATATTCTCTTGATAGTCCTGTGGTTTGTCCCTTAGCTTCGGTGTTCCATGGCGTGTGAAAAATGATTCAGAGCTTGCCAGACAAAGCAATATGTGTAAAGCAAGTTGGGAACCCGAATTCGATATTTTCTATTCTTATTCGACAGGGCAATCATTCAGGTGACATCGATCAGGTAACATCAGTACACGTCCCACCAATCCTGGCAGTTCTCTTCAAGTTCCTACCCCTCCGAGTTCCTTCCCCTCCGATGACCATGTAACCCGAGCAATCAACACCTCTCGAGTCGACAGCATTTCACTGCCACTCCTATCGGGATGGACCCTCATGACGCAGAAAAATCCATTCTGGGTCCATTTTCATCGACAAATTCTCCCGCCAATGTTTGGCCAATATCTGTAAGACGTAAAACCGGTTTGCAAACACAGCCAGTCCCCTGAAGCTATGCGACGGCGGTTGAAGGAATGGCACACCAGAATAACATAAGAGTGACTGCTCTTCCAGGGCAGAGTTCACACACCCCACCGCCATTGGCGCCGGCTCATGGTGACTAGTAATTTTTTCTACTCTTTAATACACGGCAAAAAGCCTGTCGCACAAGTAATTGGAGCAGCCCTTTTTATTGGGGGTGAGTCTCGCCCCCGTCTCCTTCACTGAAAGCTAATCGACTGGTAGCGCTCTTCATATGCTTGTTGATATCTCTCTGGTTTTGTTTTTATCGGCGTCGTCGAGCGACTCGCGTGCCTCTGCGCCAGAGGGTATATACACCACTACCGACCCGTTATTTCCCTCGTGATGTTGTCCTCTACATAGCTCGATGGTACCCTCCTGCGGGCTTCGGTAGGGCGGCGGAACGGCTCCAGCAGCCCTTACCGGTGTATCATCCGAGCCGATGAATTACCTTATCATATGTGACGCGCCTCGGAAGCGCTTGCACAATGATACTAGTGTACGTGGCTATAGCGCTTCGTCTGACATTTCTGATCGAACCTTAGTTCAATTGAACATAGGCGCCTAGACATTCTTTCAATTCCATAGTGAATGCGCAGTCTTACCGACCGTCCCTCCCCATTCCGCTGTTTAATAAGCTTTTGCGCTATGTACTTGCTGTTTGTCATACTCTCTGTTTTCGTCATTCTCCTTGATATTCACTATGATAGTTAACGTATATTCTCAACGACTTCACGACACCTTCAAATATCGTTTACCTGATATAAATATAGGTGCCATAGTCTGGAATTCGTTTATATAACTCCTCACCGTTTCTTACTATCGTGACTCGTTCTTGTGCTCCGAGTCGGAAGCCGTAGATTCTTGCGACTCCACCTTCATCTTCAGGCCACCCTGCCGTCCATACTGTAGGCACGACACAGAGAAAAAGACACTTTATATGACCGTGCAGCTTATAATTCGAGCTGCAGACCGCAATTCCCTTGAAGCCATTCGGGTGTACGAAAGTCGGTGATGGGAACGACGACGTGACTTCGTCCAAAATGCCAAAAAATCATAATGCCAATATCCATAATGTATGGTGCCTGTTCTCTGTCAAATAATGAAGCAGCACTAAACGGCAGATTTTTAGGTCCGTCCAGAAGATAAGTTGAACCTAGTAAGTAGTCTCTCGTAGACAGACGGACGATCCACGCGGGAGGGAGTGACGGCGTGTATCCGACTACAGGTGATCTGATGCCCTAAGACTGCCCTTTGATAATGCTTGGGAGCCCCTCATCTATTGAACATTTTACGCTTTAGATTGTCCATGGTATGCATGAGCGGCGTTGGCAACCATGCGCGCTTAAGTAATGCTCGTTTGACCACCTTGTTGAAGATTGCCGAAAGTTGCCGAACGAGCCCAAGTCACAGTGTGACGCTTTGTGTGATACTGTCCTCCACGACATTAACTTTCACCTCACCCGACTTCAAAGTTGCCTACGATGGACAGACTAGAATCCTTGGGGACTACGCTCTCCCAGATTACGATGTACGATATCAAGACCATGTATAATCAGGTATCTTGTGGTTGGTGGTGCATGGGCCACACGTTGACATCTGACCTCCTTGCGATTGTTTTCAGGCCAAAAATGTCGTGTTAAACGTCAGCGAAATAGAGGCAAAGGTCAGGGAGGCTACCAACGATGATCCTTGGTGAGTGGTCGGTCCGATATGGACATGCATCTCGGCTTTGCCGCAACCCAAAGGACATATCCTAATACACTTTTTCCCATTATAAGGGGCGCAAGTTCTACGCTGATGCAAGATATTGCCAACAGGTACGTATCATCATAATTTTTGACTTGTTCTTCTGACCTCGACGTTCATGGTAGAACCTTCAACTAGTCAGTGGTATTCGCCCTGCTTCTGACATATCCTGAGCTCTTCAAATAGTCCAGATTTTAACGAAATAATGCCCAGCATCTACTCAAAGTATATGGAAAAGGAGGCCAGGCAATGGAGACAGATCTATAAGGTGCGTCATCAGCTTGATTTCCAGCGCCGACGCACTTACAGGGATGCAGGCTCTTCAACTTCTAGAATATCTCATCAAGCACGGCTCAGAACGTGTCGTGGACGATGCGCGCGCTCATGTTTCTACGATAAAAATGCTAAGGAGCTTCCACTACATTGATGACAAGGGCAAGGATGAAGGCATCAATGGTACGCGTTCTTTTGTATATTCTCGAGGTGTTTTGACATCAGGATTATAGTGCGGAATCGTTCGAAGGAAATCGTAGAGCTTCTTTCAGACGTGGAAAAGATCAGGACAGAACGTCGAAAAGCAAAGGCGAACAAACACAAATACACCGGTACAGGGAATGAAGGGCTCAGTTTCTCTGGTGGAGGCAGTCGGTATGGTGGATTTGGTAGCGACTCGCTGGGTGGCGGCAGTTACAGCGGCAGCGCGAGTTTTGGCAATGGCAATGGTATGTGGCGCCTTTGTTTTGTGATATACAGATCCAAACCATTTGGTAGACTATAATGGCTCGTACAGCGGCTCAAGTGGCTCTGGGTTTAGAGATGACTCTCGCCGTGGATACGAAGAGTACAATGCTGGCGACGATGAGACTGTCACTACTTCTCCGAATCGGTCCAGCAGTATGGGATCCACGCGTGCCCCCACTCGAAAGCCAACTGCACCCCTTCCTGCCCCTGAACCAGTCGCAGAAGTGGACCTTCTCGGTGGCTTAGCCGATGACGCCTTTGCCTCGGCCCCTGCATCACAGACAAAGACGACCAGCGCGTTTGCCACGGATAAGGCGTTACCAGCTGTTTCTCCACCTAATGTTAGCATAGATGGTGCGTATCTAGCTTTCAGCGTATTTTCTCAATTGACTGAGTCGTTGTACAGACGACGATTTTGCGGACTTCCAAGCGGCTCCTTCTTCGCCGGTTCCTACCGCAACGTCTCCAACAGTCGCTCCCATGAACGCCCAGCTCAATCTCATGGAAATGCTTAACTCTTCGCCAACAAACCCCGTACAAGCTGCACGTCCGACCAGTACACACTTCATGCAAACTTCAGTGCAGCCACAACCGATAGGGATGGGGATAGGTTCAAATTTCAATATGGGTATGAGCGGAAGTGGACACAGACCTTCTCCGTCACTGTCTACTTCAGTGTCTCCTCCATTGCAGGCTCAGCAACCAAAGACCAACCTTTTCGGAGGTCCGACTATCATGAATCCCACAACAACAGCCTCGTCTTTCTCTGCGGCCCCCATGCGACCTACGCCTCTGTCCACGTCATCCACAACATCAGTCCCATCGACAGCGTCAAAGCCCGCCCCAAGTGCCAACTTTGATGACTTGTGGTCGATGTCCTTGGGAGGCGGCTTGGGAGCGAAACCAACCACACCTGTTGTCGCAGGCGGTGGGAAATCGATGAAGGATCTTGAGAAGGAGAAGGCTAACGCTGGCTTGTGGGGCGGGGCGACGTCTAAACCACCCATGGGCACTCAGTCTTTTGGGTCCTTCGGTCCCGCTACGACTCCCGCCACGTCCAGTAGTGGCGCGGATGATTTGCTGTTGTGATCTCGTTAATTGGGATTTTCTATTCTCTTCTTAAAACTGCCTTGTTGGGTATTCATGGAGATCTTTGAAACCACTATAATCCAATCACAATAGATTCTGTCAGTTCGAGTCCCCGGGACCTTCGCAATATACCGTAATTCAGTAACACGCAATCGCCTTACCCAAGAAGTACCAAGGTGGTTGGTCTGGTTGGTAAGATCGTGTCACAGTTAGGGCCTGAGAGCCTGAGGTCTGCAGATCTGAGGATCCGAACTGGTACGGCCGGAACACATCCTTAGGTATTATTCCAAGAATTCTCCGACATCTACGCTGTCAAGAAGGTCTAAGTATTTTGCATTTTGGTTATCATTCCATCATCCTACCGCGAAACGTCACAGTGTCTTCTCTCCCTTCAATCGGATTATGAAATTTCTCGAACTTGCTCCTTTGCTTCGGATATTGTTCACTTCTGATCATGTTTTTGAGAATGGATGCCCTTCCTCACGAACAACTTGCGTCTAGAAGGGTATGTTTTAACCCAAGCTTATAACCTGGTACTGATAACTTTGCCAGGCCCACACCCTTTCGAGAACAGATCGCTGCAATACTTAAAAGTACCGGGACCGGTCCGGCACCATGACGAAAAACTTCCACCATGTCCAGGCCACTCCCACAGACCAGGCTCCTGGATTCTCCGGCCTATCACGTATTGGAGAGCTCGTCAGCACAGCCGTACCCCGTCGGAGAACTGAACCCCATGGGCTCGTTCATTAAATGACGTTCCTTCCCACAAGGTCTCTTTCCCTCGTTCAACCAACATCTCCTGTGGGTCTTCTGTTACAACCATTGAACCTTAGGTTCCGATCGCAACCTTGATAGTGATCATGCCTCCTTCTAGGCCCAGCAGTGTCGGTACAGTCAGCGACAGCCACGAGAATCACTTGAAGCATCATGAGCCCCCTAAATCATCCTTTTTTTCTTTCCTTCGTCGCAAGAGGGCACCATCGGACCAGGATACCATTGACGAGAAAGACGCTGTCAAAAATGCTACAGTAGTTCCAAAAGTCTTCGACCAGGAGATTGTTCCTGTATCTTTTGTTGAACTGTTTCGGTGCGTGTTTTCAACGTGTTATATATCATTGTGGTCTCATTAGTTTACCTAGATATGCTACCATTCATGAGAAGTTGCTTAATATCGTTGGTATCTTTGCAGCAGCGGCTGCAGGTGCAGCCCAAGTGCGCTTTTCATTTCCTCCTGGGCGAGATACTCTTCTCATGACGCATTAGCCCTTGATGACGCTTCTGTTCGGAAGGCTTGTACAAGACTTCACGGACTTCGCGACGACGCTCTATCTGATCGAAGCTGGCGATGAGAATGCAGCAGCTCGTTTTGACGCCGTCGCTGCCTCCTTCCGGTCCGCGGCAGCTGCTAACGCAAGCTACCTTGTCTACATTGGTGAGGAAGTCGATGCGAGAATCAGCATAGTTTAACGCGTATCTAGGGATTGGAATGTTCGCATGCACTTACGTATACATGATGACTTGGGTGTATACGGCGGAAGCTATTGCTAAACGGATAAGGGAGCACTATTTGGAAGCCACCCTGCGCCAGGATATTGCCTATTTTGATAATGTTGGAGCGGGAGAGATTGCTACGCGTATCCAGACCGACACAGGCAAGTTCCCTTTTACTGAAAATATGTTTTGTTAAATGGTGATATCAGACCTCGCTCAGAAGGGACTGGGCGAGAAGGTTCCGATTGCTGTCAGCTGCGTCGCTGCATTTATCTGTGGTATGCATGCTTCACGTCACTGTCAAGGCCAGCTAAATGTTGGTTCAGGTTTCATTCTTGCCTATGCGCGAAGTTGGAAATTGGCCCTTGCGATGACTTCTATCATCCCCGTTATTGTAAGCTATCGTTCCTCTTTGTTTGATAAGTACTCATAACAGAGCAGGTAGCCGCTGGTGCAGCCATGAATATTCGGCTGTCGCGGAATATATCGTAACTTGACTCCATTTCTATAACTGTTTCCATTCTGAATAACGTTGATGACAGAAAAATACTTCGCCTGATTGCAGAAGGAGGTAACTATCATTATGATTTGCTTGAACTGAGCCTAGTCATTCATGGTCTTTCGTGTAAAAGGGTCGGTCGCCGAGGAAGTCATATCCTCCGTCAGGACAGTCCATGCGTTTGGTGTTCAAGGCACTCTCGCACAAGTATACAACGGTTATCTACTTAAGTCTCACGCCATCGGGATCAGCACGGCCATGTGGATTGGCGTATGCATTGCTATCATTCTCTTTACGGTTTATGCTGCCTACGCGCTAGGTGAGTGGTTTTCATAATGTCACGAAGGTGTATCAACGACATGGAAACAAAAGCATTCTACTTCGGGACAACCCTTATAATCTCCGGGGAATTGAACGCAGGTGCGTCCCTGCATTAGGTATTCCGGTTCGAGGCTCACGAGACGTAGGAACCATCGTAAATGTAATATTCGCTATCCTGATTGGCTCCTTTTCTCTCGCCATCTTGTCCCCGCAATTGCAAGGCGAGTGCTAGTCACTTGAGGCGATTCTTATTCGTCTAACGTATTCCGTGTTGGTATTAGCCATCGAAGAGGCTTGCGGAGCGGCGGCCAAGCTATACGCTACCATCGACCGTGTACCTCCCATCGACGCCTATAGTGAAGATGGAATACGGCCGGAGACTGTCATGGGACAACTCGATCTCGAAGATATCCAATTCAATTATCCGTCTCGGCCGACAGTTCCGGTTCTGAAAGGCATAAATCTACACTTCAATGCCGGGAAAACTACCGCGCTAGTCGGATCCTCTGGCTCTGGAAAGTCGACGCTCGTAGCCCTGGTAGAACGGTTTTATGATCCGTCTAGCGGGATCGTAAAGCTGGACGGACGAAATGTGAAGGACCTCAATATCAAGTGGCTTCGTTCTCAGATTGGCTTGGTGTCTCAAGAGCCCACGTTGTTCGATGCTACTATATGGGTCAGTCGTCGGTCTTTCATTGATATCGCACAGCCTAACACACCGCAGGAAAATGTCGCCCACGGTTTGATTAATACAAAATACGAGGATCTTTCGAAGGAAGAGAAAATGAAGATAATCAAGGAGGCCTGCATCATGTCCAATGCTGACTCTTTTATTTCTAAACTTCCTGAAGGCTATGAGACGGTTGTTGGAGAACGGGCAATTCTTCTCTCTGGTGGTCAGAAGCAGCGTATCGCCATTGCTCGGGCCATTGTCTCTGACCCTAAGATATTGCTCCTCGACGAAGGTACGTGCCTTTGCGTTCTCGCTGTTGTTTATTGTTGAAACGATATTTTTGTCTGAAGCTACTAGTGCTCTCGATACACAGAGCGAAGGCATTGTTCAAGATGCCTTGGACAAAGTTGCGGCAGGACGGACGACCATTACTGTTGCTCACCGTTTAAGCACGATTAAAGATGCGGATACTATATATGTTATGGGTGAGGGGGTCAGTACTTTTACTTTTCCGATCTTTAATTGGCTGTCTAATGTTCTTTTTCGTCACAGCTTGTTATCGAAGGTAAGTCTCGTGCATATTTGATAGGCAGACAAGCTCACGATACACGCTTCTAGAGGGCACTCACAATTCTCTCTTGAATAATCCGGATGGCGCGTATTATAAGTTGGTGCAAGCACAGAAGATCAGGGAAGGCGAAGAAGTTACTACCGCTACGGAAGCCGATGACTCAGAGAGTATGACAACAGACGAGAAAGAGCCAGACGATTTTATTCCCCTCGACCGAGAGAAGACACACCAGTCCGTTGCCAGCCAAGCTCTGGAGCAGCGGATGAAGGAACGACAAGAGAGACGCAAAAGAAAGTATTCAATGTACCAACTTTTCATGCGGATGCTCCTTCTTAATAGGTGAGTAGCGGCTGTTCGTTATTCGTGTAATTCTGAACTTTCACAATAGAGAGAGCTGGAATCGAATGATCATCGGTGCTATTGCCGCAATCAGTATGTTTGATTCCTTCCTCTTCTGACTGATAGAATTTCACGTCCTATAGTGACTGGAGCCATTTATCCAAGTTATGGCATTGTATTCGGTGGGTATGCCATCTGTATCTGCGAACACGCTTGATATTGTTCCAGCGTTTGCTCTCGACGGATTCTCTCAGCCAGATAACCATGTCAAACGTATCAAAGGAGATAGGAACGCTTTATGGTTCGTTCTTGTAGCTTTTTTCCGAAACGTATTTCCGACATCGTTCCAGGTTGTTCATAATGTCTTTAATTGTAAGGTATTTTCACGGCTTTCATACTTCTCCTCACTCCATCCGCAGGCAATCGTAACGACAATGGCTCAGAACTGGAATTTCGTTGCGGCGGCAACAACACTAATGGCACGACTACGTTTCAACATGTTCACCTCCATCCTGAGGCAAGACAGTACGTTTTATCTTCTGTGTGTCGGTTCGCTCGCATCTGAGACTAGTCATTAGTTGAATTCTTTGATGAGGCGGAACACAGCGTCAGTATACAATCTTGTTCAGTATTTATCCTATGCTGACTGTACGCCTTGGGTTCGTAGACCGGAAGTCTTGTTTCGAGCCTCAGTGACGATCCTCAGAAAGTCAATGGGCTAGCAGGTACAGCTCTGTTAATGACTTTCTTTTCCTTGTATTGATGTCTTGCTCATCGTTCAACAGGCATGATTCTCGCAACGTACGTAGACACATAATCACGTACGGACTCTGATTCATATACACCACAGCTTGTTGCAATCTTTGTCGACGCTCGTTGTTGGATATATTATTGGGTTGTCCTTCACGTGGAAGATCGGCCTCGTGGGTATTGGTAAGTTATGCATCGTTACTCGTAACAAGATGCGACTGATGTTTCATACACTAGCTTGCACTCCATTAGTTATACTTTCTGGGTACATCCGACTTGTGAGTGCCACCTCAAATGTTATTTTTATCGTCGAGTTCTTATTGGTATGCAGCGTGTGGTAGTTGTGAAGGACAAGTACAACAAGAAGGCACACGAGGAGTCTGCCCAACTGGCGTGTGAAGCCGCTGGTGCCATTCGAACGGTAGCCTCCTTGACGAGGGAAAGGGATTGTCTTCACATGTACAGTCGCAGCTTGGAAAAACCCCTTCAGGTATCCAACAAGACAGCGGTCTGGAGCAACATGATGTATGCGTTTGCTCAGTCGGTTGCCTTCTGGGTCATTGCTGTAGTCTTCTGGTTCGGAGCCAGACTCGTGTCTGAATTGGAGATCACCTCGACAGAGTTTTTCGTTGGTCTGATGGTATGTTTCAAGCATATCCTCGTTTTGTGTAGTAGTAATGATTGTTCCACCCACAGAGCACAACCTTTGCTGCTATCCAAGCTGGCAATATATTCCAGCATGCTCCTGATATGAGGTACAATATTTTAGATACATCCTGTATGCCGGTTGACTTGACTATCTCTCTAGCGAAGCCAAAGAGGCTTCCGAGGGTATCGTTCGGATATTCGACAGTATGCCAGAAATCGATGCACAATCTCCTGAAGGGGAACCAGTCAAGCGTAAAGAAACCAAAGGTCATATTCGGTTCGAAGGCGTTCACTTCAGGTGGGCAACCCTGATGCTACGTAGCTGGTTTCCTTGCGTGATATGACATTTGTATTAGATACCCCACCCGACCTGGAGTCAGGGTCCTCAGGGATTTGAACCTTGATATTAAGCAAGGTACCTATGTTGCCCTTGTCGGCCAGAGCGGATGTGGTAAATCGACGACGTGGGTGTGGCCCTACTACTGTTTTGTCCTGCCTAATATTCTTATGTGCTCCAGGATCCAGCTTATAGAGCGCTTCTACGATCCTTTGGCTGGCAGAGTAACGGTACGCAACTCTCATCGAACGTAATGAGCGGGCAACATACTTACGAAGTTGCATTGGCTAGCTGGATGGAAAGGACATATCAGATCTCAATGTGGCGCAGTATCGACAGCTTATTTCATTGGTGTCTCAAGAGCCGACGCTCTACTCTGGTGGGTTATAAATTGCTCGCCTTTCTGAACGTTTGCTTAATCCAGTGAAGGTACGGTCCGCTTCAACATCCTTCTTGGAGCCATCAAGCCACCGGAAGAGGTTACACAAGAGGAGATAGAGGATGCTTGTCGCAATGCCAACATTTTGGACTTCATTGAAAGTCTTCCTCAGTACGTCGCCACGCGACGTCTTTCCCACCCGTTTCTGATTCATGGGATCCGTAGGAAATTCGAGACTGAGGTTGGCGGTAAAGGATCTCAGCTTTCAGGAGGCCAGAAACGTGTGTCGCTCACCGTCCTTGATTTGTTCTCGATTGACCAGTCTTTCTGAAGAACGTATCGCCATTGCACGGGCTCTCCTTCGGGACCCAAAAGTGCTTCTGTTGGATGAAGCGACATCAGCACTTGACTCAAGCTCTGAAAAGGTCGTTCAGGCCGCACTGGATCAAGCCGCCAAAGGTCGGACAACAATCGCCATTGCTCATCGGTTGTCGACGATCCAGAACGCTGACTGCATGTGAGTGATAGCAGGAGTCAATTGTTTTACTCATATCAATCGGTGATTTGTTCTGAAGATATTTCATCAAAGATGGAGGTGTAAGCGAGTCCGGGACCCATGACCAACTGATTGCACAAAAAGGCGATTACTATGAGTTCGTGCAGATGCAAGCACTGAGCAAGAAGGTTTGAGAATAACCCTGTATCATTACGTTATTATCAGAGGAGAGAGCAGCGTGAGGTATTGTCGCGTGGTCGTCTTGTTCTTATATACCAATCGGACTTTTTGTACAGCCTGTATTAATGCAACGGACTATTGGATCGTAAAGTTACAAAAACTGCTTAGTGGGAAAGCGTCCAAAACAATTGAGATTATCTGGGTGATGAATGAGTCCATTCCAAACGACACCACAGACAGTAGATTTCTACTATTTCTCCCACCCTGCTGCCCTGCTGTTGATACCAATATAATCATGCAATACCGTCGGCGGGAAACTTCGCCGCATTTCAATAACAGAATCAATAAGTTGCGACAAGGATGGTCGTGATTCCGGATCAGACATCCGCATTTGAGATATCATTGTGAGCAGTGAGAATGTTGTTCGCAAAGTTGCCTTTGGAAGCGTCAATTCAGTGGGAATTTGAACAGTCACCTCACTGATTTTGTCGATGTACTGAAGATATTGACATGTATAAGCGAGCTATACAGTGGTAACACCACGCACCTCTTCAAAGGATTGCATCTGCATTATGATTAGAACGGAGCGTTATAAAAAGTCAAGCCTTGGAGGACTAACCGTTTGATCATTTTGGGTGGATTCCTGGAAGGAGGTTCAGGGTACTGATTTGAGTATAGAGAAGACAGTACACTGACCTGGGAAAAATACTTGTCGATCACATTATCGAAAGTAAAATCTTCTTGAAATTTTTTGATGTGCTACATAGAAAAGGGCATCGGAATGTCATAACCATTATTGACAAAGAATCCCACCTTCTCCACGAAACCTTTGACTTCGGCGCCCAAGTCATTGTCAAGCATCCGGCCCAGATACCACACATCCACCTTGAAGGGAGAATAGGGATCACCGACGAGCATTTCCGGGGCATATTCTCGACCATACTCTCCCACTCTTCCTTCTCGGACATTGGGTAACGTCGGCCCAAGCAGAACGGATGCACGGCCATACGTGCTCACATGTGCACACCATGTCCTTCTAAACGAGCTGCTCCTTCCTATCCTATACCCACAGAGAGGCGTTCCCAGCATCTCCACCATCAACACCGAACTTTTACCTACAGGGAGAAAGTAAGGTCATATCTTGAGGAACGAGTAGCCAATATCGAATCTCACACCAAGAAGAGACTACGTGCTGCCGGAGATAACGAAGCCATGTGTCAAGCCATTCGGGCTAAGGAAGCCGAACAAAAGAAGCACTATATCGACCCTTGGCGAACCGCTCTCGCCAATCATGACTGGACGCTCTCAAATCCTCGTGCGGTACAGAGTATTGCATGGGGGATGCTACTGTAAATCTCAAGTCATATCCCGGTTACTTCCATCCTCAAGCGCACCTCATGACCTCGGATTGCTCGGTGATGCGGTCATCATGGACTGAATGCTGATTGAGATGGCGGACGATATCAGCGTGACGAACAAGGTTGGTCATAAACGGAACCAGTGCGTGCAACCGACATTTGCCTGTATCCCAAGGGCCAACGAAACTGTCTTCATGTACCGGAACAACATTGATCAGTCAGAAGGACAATACGTTGGTACGACAGCCTACGAGCTCGAGAACATTAAAGAAGTTTTCAATCACATCGAGGAGGTTCTACAGCTTCCTCAGGGTGCGGTGAAGGTTTTTGTGCCTCCCAGTCGAATGCGTTGATGTAGCCGCCTTCGCTTCGCGTATAGTAGAGCATTGAATCAAACTAATGATCTGAGTAAAATTGCTTCGCAGGAGCGTGCGGCATCTAGGAAAAGTAAAAAATGTTCAATCAAACAAGCGCGCGAGTACAAGACGATGAGTGCGTTAGACGGTACAAATACACATTTCAGAGTAACACTTAATTCTTCAGTTGGCGGTCAATTTCATATTCGGCGAAGGCCAACAAATCCTTCGTCCCTTTGGTTGGCTTCCATCCTAGGGCCTTGCCTCTGCTTTTCTCAAAGTCGACTCGTGAGTTGGTGCCCAGAGCATATAGTAAAGGTTCCGCTTCGGTCTTGCTGAAAGGTGTGGGCTCGGGAGATCCGATACCTCGGCGAGCAAGACCCATGGCTACGGCCTTGGAAACATCATACAACTGGTGCTCGTCATTGACAGTAAAGTAAATGCCGGATCGACCATGCTGGAATTCGGCAGGTGCAGAAGAGGGCGAGAGAGCGAGATCGAAGATGATCAAGTACAGGTCGACCACTGCACAGATGACGGTGAATAGATACGAGAAATGAAAGGAAACAACATACTTTCGTTCACATCAACATTTGGCCAATGATTCTTGCCCTCACCGACTACACCGCCTTGCTTCCTAGCAATGCTCGCCTCAACGAGGACACGGACTTGACTAACGAGCGAACGTTGAAGGCCGTGCTTGTGTAGGATACCGGTGGGTAATCCATAGATAGTCGGAGGGAGAACGATATAAGTTTTTACATAACCTGCGTGATGTTCAGACAAGATAGAGACGCGACGAACACGCTGACAGACCTTCGTTGTCAGCAGCGATAACGGTGAGGTCTACATTACGGTGAGGCTGACTTGGGGGGGAGGGTCTCAAACAAAGGGATATCGAGGTCCGAGTACACGACATCGGTGCTATGCAGCCCTCGAGCGTTGTCAGTAAGTTCGCCAGTGCCAGACTATCCGAGAGTTCAGTATCGTGAGGGTAGTCAACATGCCGAGCTCACGGTGTGGATGAGGATGGGGGCCTTCCCTGTCTTCTCGTAGCGGTCTTTTGCGCCTTGCAGAATCGCCTGGGCTGCCGGAAGGTCATCGCAGTCTGTCTGTGAGCACGTCAGTTTTCTCACGTCGCGAGAGTCCGTGAACTACACCACACAGTGGCAAAGACAACGTCCGCCGCCGCTGCCTGGGCCCTCAACAACGCTAAATCTGCGTCACTTCCAGAGACAGTTTTCAAGGCCTCGTATCCAGCAGGTGACCTGGTAGGACGCAGAAGAATCGTGATGTCGAAGTTCTTGGAGTTTTTATGCTCGATAAGACGTGACAGGATCGTGCCTCCAATGTAACCTTTGGTTGTGTCAGTCTCCTTGTCGTAAGAAATAACACAGCGACGCACCTGTTGCTCCAGTAAAGAATATGCTGGCTTCCAACATAGTGAGGGCGAATGGAAGAGATCGTTAAGCAAGCCTAACGTCCCTATTTATTGGCGTCACCTGGGCTTCGATGCTCAGTCATCAGGTTACTCGGTCAGCGTCGTCGTTGCTCATAATGGTGTGATATAAGTTACCGTCGGGTTCGATGTCGTGGTAGAGAAGAGAGCGCCATTCGCAGCTTGATCATCCACCCCATAGGCGGAAGCTCCTGCAAAGGTGTGTGGTGTGGTGTGTGTACCGGCACAAGGTCCCAATCAGGAACGGCCGGGTCCACAGCCCTAACATGGCAAGCCATGTGCTGTGGCCACGAAGGCTCGTACCGTTGTGATCGCACGGTTGCGTACGTCTCGCGGAGTAGAGACACCTCGTGGGGTATTGATAGTAAGCATTGTAGAAAGTAAGTTCAATTACGATGGTATACAACATTTATATTTCGGTACGAAATACAGGCAGACGTTGGAAGATACGCAAGATATGGAAAACAAACTTCGCGAAGGAACACAAGACATCGGCATCGTCCCCTTCAACAAGCAACCGTATGACCTCCACTCCCGAAGATGCGGATTGTAGGAACGAGATCAGTGCGAGAGGAGCAATACGGAAGACTTTATGGAAAAACTGCTCTCGTAGTGCTTCCAGATCGTTGCATCCGGTGCAGTACAATAAAACATGAGCTTCGTCCTCTACATCCACTTGACAGTAACGGCATAAACGTTGATCATGAGGGACAGGAGGACGACGCCGTTCTGCCCATCTGAGGACCTCGACTGCGAGCGTATGGGACGACGTCAGCAAGCGCACTAACGCTTTTCGATGGGCAGGGACAGGCACGAGGAGGTATGGGCGGAAGGAGGCTACCACAGATTTCTGTGAATAGGTTTGTCAGGCAAAATAGCCAATTTTGGGCTAAAATGTGCTAACTCGGCCCGGTTACCCCGGGCCGGCCATCCGGGAGGTGAAATTCAAACAGTCGAACGTATGCCGTTTTCGACTCCGACCACCACCAGGCGGGCCTTTTTAGTAACTCGAAGCATTTTCCAGGGATTCTCCGACATAGAAAAGAAAAATTTCCTCAAAATGTGGTGATACTCTTGCACAGGAATATCCTAGCAAATGCGAGGGGCTTGCCTGTGGCTCTGTCGTTGCTACCGTCACCTTCATCGTATGCGACACCTTTACCCGACCTTCTAAAGTGCTCCTACTCAAAGTATTTGCGAGTTTGCCGACACCGTTGAGCCTATCCTTGCTCTGGTGATTAATACGTGCCGCCAACTGAGTAAATTCGCCGAAATGGCGTATCATTTCGGACGAGTCTCCTATTTCCAGATGCTTCGCCTGTCGTTCATGTACAAACCGTCCCTGTCTGTTATCCACTACAGGTTCTCGGTGGCTTTCACAAGGAGATGAGACAGGTCAAACGATCTCTCTGCTCTCAGGCGTATAGGCTTGCTTTCGGGCAAGTTTTCCATTTCCTTTAAACATATGGATTGGCCACAGCATGCCCACAAGACCGCATGTCGCTTTCCTCGAGGATGGTCTCAGCAAACTCGGATGCAAGACGATCAACATGTCTAACCCAGATCAGTGGCTGCTCGATGCACCTAGGGCGAGGACGAGCGAGATCAGTAAGTGTTTGAAATGACAGCTACCAAACTCTCAAAGGTTACTCTTTCTGAGTATCCAGGACAGTACATTGCTTGGATGCTGCGATGTATTGAGGAGTCGCCCGTAGAGACGTTGGACCTAAGGTTTTCTGATGACATCCTTCTACAAATCAACGAGTTTTCCCTTAGCAATCTCCGATCTCATGATACTCGTTCAGTTTCGCAGGCGTTTTCAGCGTGCCTTGAACGCCATCTACACATTTCAATCCTCCATCTGCGAACATGGAAACCAATATCATGGATCGTGGGAAGAAGGGGACCTAAGGGATTGGACCATCCAAAGATGCCATTGACATGCACCAGTGATACAGTAACGACCATGCCGTGTCCCTAATATCCACTGCGGAGGTATCTACAGGTTCTTCGATCGGTTACTATCACTGGAAGCTATCAAAGAGATTCCGAGGTGAAGGGGGCATGTTCTCAAAGAGCCTGTTTTCCCTACTTTGCTCACTCGACAGCTGATGGGGTGTTCCTATGGTTCCGCACTCGGATTAGAGCTTGAGCGGGAGATGGAATCCAATGTAGAGGTCATGGAAGAGGGCGCAATCTGGAGTCGGAACAGCTGTTGTGACCGACACTCCACGGTGAGGTCTCGCGTAGCACCACGCTGACCCCGATGTCACAAGGCCTGATCCGTCGATGATCTTGAGCGATCTCTGACTCGGTTCCATGTCTCATGGATCATTATCAGTGGATTACGAGTATCGAGGGAGAGGCTCGTCGGGAGATGGCATAAGAATCTGGCTTCGATGCACATGTCGGAGAGAAGGAGGTAGAGCACCGCCACAAATAAGTTCGTGAGTCATAAACCCACTATGACCTTCATAAGTTCCTTCTTTCTTCTCATCCGTTTATTCCCAGAGCGGCTTAGGAATCAACTTGGTATCGATGCACCACTAGTATCTCTTCCGCTATTTGTCCAGAAGTTTCTCTGAGCTGGCGGAACAGAATCATCATAATTAATATGCTGGGTTGATCCGCTGACTACTGATCATCAGGTTGAGATCGGAGCAGTTGGACTCAGCTCGGTTGAAGCGATGTGATACTGACCCGTCTTAGGTATCTGGGCACCTTCTTTCAAGTCGCCTGCATGGCCGTTTAGTATATATATCCACAGATTCTATCCCTTCACGACCGATCAGGCAGCCCTATACACAATATGCAACCCATCCCCACAGGTCATCCTATAGCAGAAGTGTAAGTTATAATTCTGGAATCGAGCGGCGGTATCTTCTCATTATCTCATTTCAGGTCTGGACCTATCGTTTGTCAAATTGCACTCTTAGCCTTTCCAGTCCCTAACGTAAGAATTTAGATCGTAGCCTGTCTCTTGAACTGGGGACTCTTCGGGACTCTTTCTGTTCAGCTCTGTGCGTCTCTCCGAATGATAATCCAGCAGATTGTTTCTAATACATTCTTGTTAGATCTATACTATCTTGCATTTCCAGATGACAGACGATCATTAAAATATCTCGTCTATGGCATATATATCATCGAATTTGTGCAGACGATGGTCGTTGCCCGCGACACGTTTGTAACATTTGGGTACAGCTTCGGTGACGTTGAAGCCCTAACAAGAATGAATTATAGTTGGCTCACTGTCCCCATCATGAGCGCTGTTGGTGCGCGGAGCGTTTGCTACCCATTCTCTGTTACTTATCATGAGTATAGCTGCCGGTGTCGGGCACGTCTTCTATGCATACCGAATCTTCATATTGTCGAAGTCACGAATCCTCCCGATATTCGTCATTTGTGTTCGTTGCTGTTCTTTCTCCGTTGCAGCACAGTTCATCTATTTATAGGTATCATTGATCAGTTCTGTGGCAGCTGTGATTACCGGCATTTACGCTTTCCACGCAGGCAACGTCATCAAACTCAACAATCGGAAGACGTCCATCGCTATTGGGGTGTGTAACTAACCACGCGTCCCAAGTCCATGACGCTGAACCATGTCCAGATTTGGTGCGGAGCCTCCGCCCTATGTGATATCCTCATTGCTATCTGCATGACCTACTACGCGAGCTCTTTCTCTTTCAGTTATCTTCATTGATGTTGATACTATTTTGTAGCTTATGCGCAAGCACTACCAATTTCCGTCGCACCCGAATGCTGATCACAAAGATAATTCGTCTCACTATCGAAACGGGATCTATGACAGGTATTTAATCCATACCATCCGCCGTTGTCAGAAGATTAACACCACTTACTTTAGCTGTTGTTGCTCTGCTCAATGTTATCCTCTTTTTCGTATTCCCACATCAGACTTTCTACATGACACCCGCCCTGCTCATGCCCAAACTATACACTAACACCGTTTACATGGTGCTGAATTCCCGAATGCGAATTATCGGTGGACGGGATACCTATATGTCTTCAAACGATATGAGCATCACGACCACGATGATAAGAGATATCACCTCTCAATCTGGAGACTGGGATGCAAGGACAGGCGCCAGTAGTCACCATATCTAATGAGATATTCCACGATAATTATGAAAAGGGTCAAATTAATGTCAGTCATGGCGCTTCATGAATCATGTGATTTATCAGAGCTGATTTCCCCAAGGACAAACCACAATGTATGAACCTTCCTGCGTAACTGATAGACTACATACTTTCAGCCGATAGCACCAAGACTCGTCATCTCCTGTATTGTTAACAAGATACGTGGTCGACGTCGACGTCAAAGTTGACTAGAAAACGAGATGACTTTAGAGTCTTGGGATCAGGGAAGGAAACGAGTTCTCAGTATGTCCTAGAATATTAGTGGCAATATATATCTCTATCGTCATCTGGCGTCGGCACCTCGTCAAGGCTAGCCATAAGGTCATGAGTAGTCTGAGTCTTTGCAAGCTTCCAACGCTGACGAATCGGCAAATCTCTCGAGTCGAGATCAATGCGGTAGTAGTCGAGAGATGTTGGCGTCCATCGAAGGAAGAAATCCATGCACAGTCGGCTCCTTGAAGACTGTTGAAGTCTCTTCAGGGCTGTATATATATAAGTAAATGTTACCTTCTTCTGCAATTTCTCCTTGTACGTATGTGTACATGCAGCGATACGGTATAAAGAATAAGAATAGTGTTTTAGATACCTTGTCTCAGATCGCCCAGCCAGTGCTGCCAAAGTCAAAACCGTTAGATCGACGTGGTACTTTGTAAGCATATGGATGTGTTCTCATTGCCAAGCGTGCCCCTCATTCCCTCGGGGCGCACGGCGGGTTCCTTGAGGGAGGCACCTTCTCTAGTGCACAGCAATGATGCGCCGCCGGTTGGCTAGCTTTCACTCAAAGATGGTGTGCGCACTTGGCAATGAACAACGGATTTTTTTACAGTGGACAACCCATTCTGTCGTTACTCCAAAGTCAGTATGTTACCAGCTGCGACATTGTTATCAGACCAGTTCAGTATACTTTGACGGCCAAGACGACGGCGGCCCCCTGCTCGCTCTATAACCTATCTTCAATCTTATAGGGCGAGCTGCGAGTTACGCGGGAAGGCTCATACAGCTGTCCTGTGGTTTATCCTAGGAGAAAATCAGCACTAATAAAGTGTGGCATGAAACCATGGCTAACATTCATTTGACCCATTTCATAACTAGTATCATCGAATTCCTCACCAGATATTACAACCACTGGCACCCGTCCTTGCCTTCCATCCGCAGGCCGTGTGCCTTCTGCTGATTGAGAAGTGATATCTCTGATCACCATGGTCGGGACGCTCATGTCGGTTGAAGACATATAGGTATCCCTTCCACCAAAAATTTGGAATCGGGAATTCAGCACCATGTAAACAGTGTTAGCATACAGCTTAGGGACGAGCACGCCAAAAGTCATGTAGGAATTTTGATGGGGGAGTGCAATAAAAAGGACAAAGTTGAGCACAGCGACAACAGCTAGAAGTAAGTGGTGTTATTGTGCTGATAACGACGGATGACGCGGGGCAAATACCTGTCACAGATCCCGTTTCAATAGTGAGACGAATTATCTTTGTGACCAGTATTTGGGTGCGACGGAAATTAGTGCTAATGCTGCGCATAGTAAGCTACGAAATAGTATCAACGTCAATGAAGATGTCTGGAAGAGAGAAGGAGCTCACGTAGTAGGTCATGCAGATAGCAATGAGGATATCACATAGGGCGGAGGCTCCGCACCAAATCTGGATGTGATTCAGCATAATGAACTCGGGACGCCTAGTTAATTACACACCCCGATAGCGATATGCAACTTCCGGGTGTTGAATTTAGTGATGATACCTGCTTGGAAAGCATAAATGCCTGCGATTATAGCGGCCACAGAACTGGTCATAGATATCTGTGAACAGATGAACTAGACTGCTACGAAGAAAAAGCACAGCAACGACTCACGCAAATGATGAATATTGAGATGATTCGTGATTTTGACACTACGAAGATTCGGTATGCATAGAAAACCTGCCCGACACCAGCAGCTGAACCCATAATACGTAACAGAAAAATAGGTAGCAAATGCTCCACGCACCAACAGCGCTCGTGATGGGGACGGTGATCCAATTGTAATTCAATCTAGTCAGGGCATCCATGTCACCGAAGCCGTACCCAAACATTGCAAACGTGTCGTGGGCAACAAGTATCGTCTGTACAGATTCAATGACATAGATGCCATAGACGAGATATTTTAATAATCGACTGTCATTCGGGAATGCTAGATAATATAGATCTAACGAGAATGCATTAGAAGCAATCTGCTGGAAACCGAATCGGAGCAACATACAGAGCTGCACAGAAAGGGTCCCGAAGAGTCCCCAGTTCAAGAGAGCGCCTACGATCTAATGTCCTGTGTTAGGGACTGAATAGACTAAGAGCGCAATTTGACAAACGTAGGGTCCGGACCTGAAGTAAGACTTGAGTAAGACGAATCAGGAAATACCACTGCTCGATTCCACGAATATAACTTACAGTTCTGCTATGGGATAACCTGCGGGGACGGGCTGCATGATGTGTCTGGGGTTGCTTTACCGGGAAAGAGTCTGTAGATATATACTAAAATCCCATGTGAGAGAGTTGAAAGACGGCGCTAAAACAGGCCAGTATCACATCATTTAAACCGAGGTGAAAGGCAGTCCAGCTGCTCAACATATTTATCAAGTTGGCGTTGAAATTTCTCTGGGAACAAACTATGAGAAGAAGGAAGGTCGTACTAGATTTACCACACACCACCAAGCTATTTGTGGCAGTGTTTGACCTGCTCATCCAACATCTGAGGCGTAAGAACCTGCTTTCGATACAGGTTTTCCCGTCATCAGAACTATTTCTGATCATTCATAGCATCCGGCGGTTCCGTTTGTGTAAAAGGAGTCCCACAAATGCGCTGTTGATGTGTACTACACTCTCTTTGCGAACCATTTCTGGGTCATGTCTTTCCACAGGCCCCCTTGATACTCGTAGTCCGCTGAGAACGACCCCGGAGACGTAGGACTCGCTGAGAACCGGGCCAGAGAGCGAGGCGCTCAGCGCTAACTATTGCAGCCGCGACGGTCATGGGAGGCGCGGAAAAGAAATACTGGTATTAATTCTCCGTAGTTTCGACGCAAAAAAGCCAACAGCTTTTCAAGATGACATATTGAGTGAGAGACAGAAAAGATTTAGCAGGGGAGTTGGAGAGAAGCATAGTTTCAATAGTGATACGTAAACTTCCTGTTGAGTTGCGTGTCTCCCTTTTTACGCCATCTTCTCTTGAAGAATTCTTTTTGAACTACTTGATACATTATTTAAATAAAGCGGCTGTCTATCACATCTATTATAAAACTACTATGATATTGCAGCGCATTCTCAAAGTTCATCCAGATAGGCACATCCTTCAACAAGTGCCTGAGTCACAGCTCCCAGCGATAGCAACAAGTCAGATCACATCAATCAACAAAGGGGAGAATAGGCTCACATGAGGTGTAGCGAAGGTCGTAAAGTGCGTCCCAGGAAGGTGGATCACCTTCATCAGCGCACCCACCAGCCCGGACCAATCATCGGCCAAAAGACACGGGTCTGTCCCCTTCTCCGACATCCACCGGGGAACAGGGTACGGCAAGAACGCGTCGGGCGGGATTCCCTCTTTGTTATGCAGCAACACCAAGGGAGGGTACGGCCTGCCAACAATTCTATGATCGTATGTCTTCAACAACGGCGCGTTTTGCTGCAGTTGCTTCCACATCATCCGTCCAATCGGAGTGCGACCACCACGCGTAAAGGCACCTGCAGTCACCGCCATGAACTCATTTGATGAGGGGACGTGGTCTACCGGGAACGGAGAGTCGATGAGAACGATGCCCTTCACAGGGACCCCTCCTCATTAGTTGCCGTGCTGCTTCAAATGCGACGACACCACCAAAAGACCAGCCTGAAGGGTCAAAGTCAATGGGGGCCGGTATACGTGAACGATGGCACTTACCACCGAATATCACGAGCCTAGAGCCAGCGACTTTCACAGCATAGTCAGCGTAAGCAGACGCTATGGCCTCTACAGACCCCCATGGTTTACCTGTTGCATAATCTATTACGAATGATCAGAAAGCAAGACATAAATACACTGAAGGGATCTCACTTGGGTTGTTAAATTCCCAGAATTCACGGTCAACAGCCTAAGCGACGAAGGTAATTCACCGCTCCGCTGCCATCATGGAAGAGGAAGAGCGGAGATCCGCTGCTAGAAGACTTTTGAACAGACATAGGCACTTCGTCGAGTCGCAAAACCCGGACAACAGACTGGACCTGTTCGGGACTAAGATCAGAAAGATCCTCGTCCTTTTCAGGATCCATCGCCGTCTCTTCAACTGGCTTCGGCGACTTTCCCGGGCGCTTGGAAGAGATATACTGGTTAACCGCCTTCGCCGTAGTGTGCAGTTCGAAGAGGTTGGACGGGAGCTCGAGGCCATATTTCGTCTGAATAGCGTGAAGAGCTTCGATAGCGGTCAGGGAGTCGAGCCCGATAGTCTCAAACTCGGTGTCGTCTTGGATATCTGACTCATCCAACCCAAGAACAGACACGAACATGGGCTTTGTATCAACCAAGTCAGGACTCGACGGCGATGGCTCTGCTTGGACCTGCGCCGTGACCTCGTCCAAGAGCTCACCAATGGTGCTGCAGACAGACGGTTTGGTGGGATCGAGGGTAACATCAGGGAAGAACGTCTGAAGTTTGCTGAAGAGAGGGATGAATAGGAATTTGTCCAAGCCGTAGGCGGTGTCCGCGTCCGCATTCAGATCAAAGCTTGATATTTCGAAGCCCGTGAAGGAGGATATGAGTTCCAGCAGGATGGAACGGACATCGGTCGACTGGGATGCATCACCTTGCAGAGTAGGTTCTGGAGTGGATGCCGTCTCTGGGGTATTAACCGCAGTAGCTGCTTGCAATCCAACCGTGGACGAGATCTCGCGCACAAGTTCCGTTATGTTATTGCAAGTGCTAAAGATAGTCGCGTCGAATTGCATTTGAGGGAAAGACTCTTCAAACTTGCGTAAAAATTCGATGGACATGAGGGAATCAACGCCGTAAGTCTCGAGATCCGCGTTTACGTCGAGTGCCGAAATTTCGATGCCACAAGTGTTGCCAACGATATTAAGTACTGCGTTCTGGACGTCGACGGAACGTTTGGCGGGAGAAGAACGGGGTCTAAGGGCAGGTACAACCTCTGTGATCTTGGGCTTCGGAGCGACTGCAACTGAGCGTTTTTGGGCTGGCACTGGTGCAGTATGACTAGCGTGCATAGCTAAACTACGTTGAAGAGTGTTCAGGCGAAGTTTCTTGAAGCACATGCCCTTGAGTTGCGCTACGATCTGACTGTGCCCTATGGTAACCAATCTTTGAGTACCAAGAATGATTATTTTGAAATAAAGACCTACCTGAAATGTCTACCGCAATGGCATCCGACAACATGATACCTTCGGATTCCACCCAAGCGTTCACGACGAATACACCGTACGTAGCATCATTTTTGATCAAACTTGAGACAGCTTTGACAGACTTGACCTTTGAGCAGATATAGGCGTCGTTATCACCGCCTTGCATATTTGCAAGGAATCCGGCTACGTGGAGCATTGTATCCATGAACACGAGATGAACAACAAACTTGCTCTTGTCGTGGTCCTTCGGGAGCTTGACAACGGCATACCCTTCCATACCGTTCTTGCTGATAGTGACGTTCTTCATTGTATGGTACTCCTGGGGAATGTGTTAAAAGACAGCTGAAAAACAATCAATGCAGCACACACCTTTGCATATCTAACAACCCTCGTGAAGATAATTTGATACGCCGTTCGGGTCGTAATCACCTCAGCCTCACCATCTTCGCCTGAGTAGATAGCCGCGGTCCTCTGGCTGACGACAGGAGCCATACGGTTGAACTTCGTAGTCGTATCTACTACCAGCAAGGGACGGAACTGTCCTGAGCAATGCACAGACTCCGGTTCCGAATCAGCATAAGATTCAACAGTGAAGGTGCCAGAGCCACCGGCATTTATCGCAATAGCTGTCTTGACGACACAAGCTACGTCTTTGCTGTAAACCAAAGGCTTCACGTAGTCGATACTGAACAAAGCGCTATGGCTACCCTGGAGTGGTAATGACAGATGCGCTTTGCTAGCTTCGATCCCAGCGAGAGCCAACTCGTGATAAACAGAAGCTGGGCATAGAGGAACGTCGCCTACAATGTGGCCAGTAATCGAGGTTTTGAGGAGGGAAATCGGTGTTTCAAATATAGCGATCTGGCTGTTCACGGCAGATGGGAACTGTGCCCATGACTGAAGTATGCCGAAGTCGTTGACGGGATGGAAGGCCTTAGTGGATGCTGGAGAGTCTTCGGTGGACGAGGCAGGTGCCGGAGAGTTTTCCTTCCACGCCACCCAGAACTTGCTCTTCTGCCATGGGTACGAAGGAAGCGAAACGCATGCCGCTGAGACATCAGCGAAAACGTCTCTCCATCGTACAGGGACATTGGAGGTGTAGAGCTGGGAAAGAGACGACGATAGCGTAAGATCATCTTGTCGCTTTTTCAATGAGCCGACTAGCAATGCCTCCTTCGACACGCCTGGGTGCACGGTGAGCATAGGCAGCGTCGTAGGGTGAGGACCCAGCTCTATCCAGGCTGCAATATCCGTGAATGAAGCATCGTCGATCCGTGCGCTGATACCGCTTTCAAACTGGACGGGATCAGCACAGTGGCTAAGATAGTATTCGGCGTTAAAGGCGGACTTGTCTCCCTCACGGATCACTCGGCCGAGGGGGTTTGAAATAACAGGGATTTTCGGAGCGTGGACCGTTACGCGCTTCGCGAGGGCCCCAAACTCTTCAAGAAGCGGCTGCATAGCAGAACTATGGTATCCAAACGGAACTTTGAGGCGCACACTCTTGCAGTGAACGGCTTTGTCGAGATGGGCCTTGAGGGCGTCAAGCTGTCCAATTGGCCCTGAGGCAACACAGTCGGTCGCACTGTTATAGCATGCGGTTGATATGCCAGAGAAGTCAGGGGATGAGGAAAGAATATCGGTGACTGCTCCAGATCCAAGGTTGATCGCAATCATTCCCGTAGTATCAAGTTCGCATGTATGCATCATGATACAAACTCGATGAGCAACTAGGATAAGTGCGCTTTCAAGACTGAGCACGCCGGCGATAACATGAGCTGCATATTCTCCCAGACTGAGAAATTGAGGTTAGCAACGACAAGGAGAAAATAAGACAAGAAGGAACTGACCTATGCCCGACAACAGCAGTACGAGTGACGCCCCATGACATCCAAAGCTTCACAAGTCCATATTCAAGCGCAAAGATTGCGGCCTGATTCGCTTCGAACTCTTCCACGGGCGCCAACCCGCTAGACTCCCCATTCGAAGTGATGATAGGTAGAACTCCCGGGAAGTTGTTCTTCTTCAGGAAAGACTCACACTCGTCGATGGCGCTCTTGAAGAGTGCCGATGTCTTGTAAAGGGCAGATCCCATGCCAAGGTACTGGCCTCCTTGTCCAGAGAACACGAACACGACCTTCCCTGGTGCATTGTCTGAGACGGTCTTCCCAGAAGCGAGCTCAAGCTTGTGGGTCAACTCCTCCTTGGATCTCGCAGTCACCGCAAACCGGTGAGAGAATATACGCCGACGAGCTGTCGCAGTATATGCGATATCGGCAAGGGTGACGCCTGCGCTCGCGGAACTACGAAGGTATTCAATATAACTTGCGCGCAGATCGACGAGTGCCTGCTCATTCTTGGCAGACAGACCAACAATGAAACTCGATGCGACCTCGGTATCCTTCCCGGACGACTTCGGGATATACTCCTCAAGAAGTAGAGCGCCATTCGAACCGGCAGCCCCGAAGTTGTTAAGAAGCGCGACACGGGGCAGACTCTCGTCGGGGACAGTCCAGGCGACTTGCTTCGTATCAATGATAACGTTGTCTGATGCAAGGGGTTTGATGCGCGGATTAAGGTTCTTTAAAGAGACAAGACGAGGGATAGTGCGGTGGCGCAACATTAGGAGTAACTTTGCCAGAGCCGCTGCACCCGATGCAGCCTCCAAATGTCCAATACTGGCCTTCACGGAGGTGATATAGAGAGGGTTGTTCGCATTTCGGTGCTTGGCGAATATACCGCGGATGCTCTCCAACTCGATGGGATCACCCGCTTGCGTTCCGGTACCATGGGCTTCCACCACACTGATGCGAGAAGCATCTAGACCCGATCGCTCGAGAGTCTGTGTGAAGAGGTTTTCTTGCGTAGGAGCATGAGGGCGGGTGATGGAGTACGCGTTACCAGATTGGTTAACTTCAACTCCTCGGATGGCGCCGAGGATCTGGTCATTTTCGGCAACCGCGTCCGAGAGGCGTTTTAAGACGAATATTCCACAGCCCTCTGAGCGAGAATAGCCATCAGCAGAGGCGTCGAAGGCCTTACATTGTCCAGTTGGACTTCAGAAGTGGCCTCGATCCAAGCCGAGGAACATCTATGAGACAAGATGAGAAATTTGGTCTTTGAGTTGATGTAATAAGACTCACGTCCGGGCTGCTGATGACATTGACGCCAGCAGCAACAGTAGCATTACAATCGCGGTTCATGAGCGCACGACACGCCTGATATACGGCGATCAGAGATGAAGAACATGCTGTGTCAACAACGATCGAAGGACCACTGAATTGCAGGGCATATGAAATGCGACCGCTGAGGAAGGCACGTAAGGTTCCTAATTGCCACTTCAGAAGCCGTCAGTATGAGTTAACGTACCTGCTTACCGGTGCTATAATAAACATTAATGTCGTTTCTCAAATTCTGGACATAATCATTCGTGGCAACACCGACGTAACAACCAAACGTCTCCGGGTTATTTGTCGGGGTCGAGTTTGGCACACATCCCGCGTCCTCTAGGGCTTCGTATGCTGTATGGAGAAGGACGTGTCAAGATCCTGGAGTATTTTCAGCGTGATATAGATGGCCAGTGGCAGAGCGTACAAGATGCGCAATCAAGTTGTCATGATAGTACTTGACGCCCTGGCAAAAAGAAAACAACAGATTCAGTCAAACAAATAAAATGTCGAAATGGACGCCATACACAAAATATTTGCAATAAATAATCAAGCATCTCGTCCACGTTGTAGAACCACGGTATACACACCGGAGAAAGAAGAGGGAAAACGGCGAATCTAAGTCCGTTGAATTCAAGCTCGTTCAAGAGAGGAAGCGAATAGTTATCTCCTCAAAAAGCAGTCTGTCCTTCAGAGAGGCGGCGGAGGGCTTCGTAGTGCTCGTTCCCTGTGGCGTCGCCGTCAATACTGACCAAACGAATGAGAACGTCTTGATTGTGGACGGTGCGCGCCGGACAGTGGATGTTATTCTAAATGTTTGGTGGTGAGTAAGAGGTATCGAAAGTTACTAAAAAATTGAACGTACGAGGTGGCTAAAGTTCGTTCTTGAGATATCGATGCCTGGTTCGCATTGATAACGAGTCACGAAGATGTATCCATCAGGTCGACGAGGTTCGTCGTTTGGCGGGGAAAGATCTAGATGGTGTTGATACTCGTTTCCCAAGCCACGGACATTCAGATTTATCCACAAGGTGTAACCGTTGTCCTGGAAGAATTTTCGAAGTGGCTCACGTCTCCAGAGGTCGTATGGCCAGCTGCCTTCTGGTTTCCAGCATCTGTCGCGCCATTCCTGTATTGTTTTTGGCCATTCGAAATGCGTCATGGATCCAGGGCACTGCGTGGTGAATAAAGACTATCATGAATGATCTCCAACATTTACAGTGACTGACAAGAGATTGGAACTCCGCCTTCTTACTTTTGGGAGGAGTAGTACGGCCCGAACTCCGCGATTGATCACTCGGACGGTACAGACTCAACGCTGCAAACATTGTTTCCCTCTCGTGTAGCCAGACTGACTAGGGTATCCGCGGTACCCTTAAGATGGACTTCGCAACCCAGATGCAAGCGTCTTCAAGAGTTCCTCCTTCCCTCATTATTCAACGTCGGATTTGTGTCCATCCGAATCTCAAGGCTTTGAAACCAGAGAAGATACAGAGTCACAAAGAGGATAAGGAGGAACGAAGCTTGCTATCTGCTTGTGATAATTTACGCTCTGAACCTCGGAGATCGAATACAGTGTCTTCGCATAGGGATCAAGCCGCCAAAGGTCGGACAACAATTGCCATTGCTTATCGGTCGTCGACGATCCAGAACGCTGACTGCATGTGAGTGATAGCAGGAGTCAATTATTAATTTACTCATCAATCGGTGATTTGTTCTGAAGATATTTCATCAAAGATGGAGGTGTAAGCGAGTCCGGGACCCATGACCAACTGATTGCACAAAAAGGCGATTACTACGAGTCCGTGCAGATGCAAGCACTGAGCAAGAAGGTTTGAGAATAACCCTGTATCATGACATTACTATCAGAGGGGAGAGTAGCGTGGGATATTGTTTGCGCATGGAGGTCTTGTTCTTATACTTATACCAATTGTTAGTTTTGTACAACCTGTTTTATAGACCTGTAACCGGTCGTCTTCCATATATGGGAGCAAGCTCACGATATATTCATAAGACGACCTGTACAACTGAGTTTAAATATAGCAGGTTCATTTTTGCTGACCACGCACCTTCCTAATAAGATGTAGCATCCAAAACGGGAAGGCTCTTGCAAGTGCCTTCGCGCATGTATTCCACTGCCGATAACACATAGCTCCCTCCGGTATTGACAAAAATAAAAGTTTCAATTCTGTATTTGTTGGCAACTGCATGCATAAGACTCTGAGCTCTACTACAAACGTTCTTAGCAGCGTTTTCTCAGTCATAGATCACCGTCAGTTGACCGTCAGTCTGCCATCACAGGAAGGTCCTGGAAGAAGACAATCCATATGGACATTTGCGCGCGGCCATCTTTCTGTCTCGACACGGGTACACCTCTACAAAAAACAATAAGAATCCAATCCCCTAGTCCCACTTTCTCTTTATCCCTGAGTACAGTGTTGCGAAACACTTCAACTTGAACATAGCTGTTACCCCAGGAAAGAAAGCGGAGCCGAGTCGTCAACATATATAGGTCGAATTTGTTGCTGAAATCTTGAATCGCGAATGAGACCGTTGAGACGAGGTACATGTCATGTCTGCATGCAGCGTAGCTCAGTCCTGGCCTCCGTAGTGGATTAACCCTAAGAGAATCATGATTTAGTACGATGCGTTAGTGCAAGAGCTCCAAGCCGCATGCAGCTTGTGTTCTGTGAGTAGCCTATCATCCAAGAAGAAGTTTTGAGACAACCGGGCGTTCGTTCGGAAGTAGCTGGAAGACGTAAAATCAAGTAACTTTGACAGTCGAGTTCATCAAGAGTCGGAGCGAAATTGCTATCTGAGCATCACGCAAAGCTTCGTAGAGTGTTTTTGTGTTATATAATGTTTTCATAACATCAAAGATTATCGTGGTTGAAAATGTGGAAGCACACAGCGGGAGAAAGACGTGGCGCAGCGCGAGTACACGAAAAGTATTGTTCAAGACGCGTGTTCCCGTTTTGGATGCTACATCTTATTAGGAAGGTGCGTGGTCAGCAAAAATGAACCTGCTATATTTAAACTCAGTTGTACAGGTCGTCTTATGAATATATCGTGAGCTTGCTCCCATATATGGAAGACGACCGGTTACAGGTCTACCTGTTTTAGTGCAACGAAATGGACGAAATTCATGTATCGAAGATAATGAATTACATATGGAACGAAGGCAACGGACTTCAAATCAGCTTCAGACGTAGTATTATTGTCACGACAATATCCCCGGAGTTTCACCACCTGTCCTGCCCTTGATTCTCCTCCGCCTCCCCTTCGGCACCTGTCAGTTTTGCTCGTGCCTCTGTACTAGGTTTGTAGTGCTACTGAATGGTGAAGACTGACACCGGTCGATGTAGGTCGTTGTACAGGCACCAGGCAGTCACGAGATTGAAAGAGACTGGCACTTCAAGGCGGAGATTCCTCTTTTGTCTTTATTCGACTTCCATCTAAACGCCATCATCATTTTTACCGTACTTACTTACAAGGCGACCGCTTTGCTAATGGAGGACTGTACCGGATCACGGAAAAATTCGAACGACGGTGGATACTTTTGTCCCTGGCGGCTATAAAAAAGTCAACAAGCATCTCGCTTCTCCATCTTGACTTCCCACCACCATGTTCTATCGCCTCTCATTACTTCTATTTGCTGCCTCACACGTAACAGCTCTTTGGCCAATACCACAAAGTATTACAACGGGCTCTACTCAGCTACAACTCTCCCCTTCGTTTGATATCACGGTCTCCGGCATCAAATCTCCACCTAGTGACCTTCAGGATGCTATCTCGCGTACGAAACAATACCTCGCCAACGATAAGCTCCAGCGTCTGGTAGAAGGACGTGGAGACTCTGACGCACAGGCTATCAAGGGCGCCAGCCATCTCGCCAAGCTCAACCTTGTCTTCCAAGGAAAGAACGCGTCGAGTATTTCGGAGGAAGCGGTGGCGGAACTCGAAAGTCGCGTGGACAGCTATACTCTTACGGTTCCTGCTGACGGGAAAGACGCCACCGTCACGGCCAATTCAACGTTAGGACTCTTCCGCGGGCTCACAACGTTCAGTCAGCTATGGTACGACTGGGAGGGTATTACTTACACTCCCGAAGCACCACTTGCCATCGTCGATGCCCCTGTTTATGTGAGTACTGATTCATTCCAGCAAACATGTTCTAACTTACACATTTCAGCCATACAGAGGATTCATGCTTGACACTGCAAGAAACTTGTGCGCTTAGATCCTTCTTTGATTCTCGTGTTGCGCTGATCATTCGTTTATCAGCTTCCCTGTCTCCGATATCAAGCGCACTCTGGATGCGATGAGCTGGGTCAAGATGAACACATTTCACTGGCATGTTGTAGACAGCCAAAGCTTCCCTCTCGAAGTCGCCGAGTTCCCCAGTATATCTGCCAAGGGTGCCTACTCTTCTTCGTCCGTTTACAGTGCTTCGGATATAAAAGACATTGTTGCGTACGCTGCTGCAGTACGTATTGACCGATGTGTTTTACTCTCCGCGCTCTGATGGTTACCTAGCGCGGTATCGACGTTTTGGCTGAATTTGACACCCCCGGGCATACCGCCATCATTTCAGAGGCGTATCCTGATCACATTGCCTGTGTGGGGGCTACTCCGTGGGGGACCTATGCAAATGGTACACTTCCTTGTCACTCCAGTTCTTGACGAAAATTGACATTTGCCTAGAACCACCCGCTGGACAGCTCCGTATCGCATCCAGCGCCACAGTCAATTTCACCACATCTCTGGTCTCTGCCATTTCCTCCATGTTCACCTCCAAGTATTTCTCGACCGGTGGGGATGAAATCAATGCCAACTGCTACACCGACGATGCTGCGACGCAAGCTGACTTGTCAGCAAGTGGACAAACGTTTACGCAAGCCTTGTCCTCTTTCACCGAATCTACCCACAAAGCCTTGCGCGCTGCGGGGAAAACTCCCGTTGTGTGGGAAGAAATGGTTCTCGACTACAACGTCACGAGCCTTGGGAACGACACCGTTGTGATGGTATGGATCTCCTCCGACCATGTCGCGGCAGTCGCGGAGAAAGGGTTTAAGCTCGTACACGCAGCATCCGATTACTTCTACCTCGACTGTGGTGGTGGTGGCTGGCTTGGCGGATCTGTGTCTGGGAACAGCTGGTGCGACCCGTTCAAGACGTGGCAGAAGGTAAGTTCGTTTCATCGACATCGTATAACCTTGTGTCCTTACCATTCTTCCTCGTTAGGCGTACTCATTTGACCCTACTGCCACCCTGACAGACGAGCAAAGTCGGCTGGTGCTGGGTGGTCAGCATCTCCTTTGGACAGAACAATCCTCGCCGTCGAATCTGGATCCGATCGTCTGGCCTCGAGCCGCGGCATCTGCGGAGATCTTTTGGAGCGGTCCGGGACGGAATGGCACCGAGGCACTTCCTAGGCTTCATGATATCGGGTTCCGCTTCAACCAACGTGGTGTTGCGGCGATCGCTCTCCAGCCGTTATGGTGTGCCCTGAGGCCCGGCTCTTGTGATGCTTAACGCTTTTATATGTCCATACCTCTTGATGACCAGAATGACTGTTGTAAATGCACTAGTTATCATCGCTGTAATTATTCCACCTGTCGATAAAATGTGTAGCTGTACGTGGCATGGCCTTGTGGTACGGCGCCCTATTTCAGATTGCTCAGCTATCTCCTCTTTCTTATTCTCCAGAGATGTTCACTACGAATGACAACAAGCATTTGACGTCAAGCTGCGATTAAGCTCAGGGACGGGCGTCGGACTGGGTGCTGCACCAAGTCCAAAAGTAGTAATCACCGCCAAACCTTGACAGATCTTGTGACGGTTCACGTCATAGTTGTAGGTCCGTGTGTCTGCCAGAGGTGCTGCACAGATCTAGTGCGCAAAAAGACTCTACGTTAAAGCACTATCTTGTGATACCATCATGAGCGATGTTGTGAAGTAGATCAAGTGTTCCGATGGGACGTCTATCTTGTATTCACCGAACTTGCGGCGCCTCGTAGTGGACTCTGCAATTCCCACTTCGTATTTTAGGTGGACATGACACAAACTTCTTCAACATGAGAGGATAGCTCTTCTCAATGGTAAGTGCATCTGAAGTGTGACGAATCCCCTGATCTTCTTTAGCGTCTCCGAGTCGACCGCCAAGCCAAGCCTTTGTCCTCAAGCGACAGACTTTCGCCATAGAAACCTATAGCGTGCCCTTTCACACCAGCGCGATGGTAATTGACTTGGTGAAACTTGGCGCCAAGGATTCAACTTCCAGAAGTGATACATTATATTGCGATGTTAGGTGTACAGTGCAAAATCTATGAAACGATATTGATTGAATGAGTGTCTAAGTAAGAAATTTTCGTCTATATGCCGCAGCATGGTAAGACGGTCTAGGGAGTTCAATATTCCAGTGAGAGTGTAACTAGGAGGACTTCGAGATAATCTAGGAAATTCAAATTGGGAAACCTTCACTGCAAGTGCTCGGACTCGGATTCTGACATCGTACTAGGAGTGGCGATACCCTTCTCCTCATCGACAACAGTAGGAAGGCCCTTCTCTTCGTGAGAAGGAAGGCTATCCTTGAGGACGTCTTCCTCCTGCGATCTGAAGATAAGACCTCTCCAGAACGCAACGACGGTGAGAACAAAGAGGGCAACCCAAGTGAAAACCATGAGGATGGCCATGAACATGTGGACGATGTAGAGACCTTGGATGTCGAAAATATCTCCCAAGAGACGGGTAGTCGCAATCCAGCCAACATTAGGGAATGTCAGAGCCCAACCTTATTTCGGGGCAATGGTGAGTGACTTGGTAAAAGTGGCAACGACACGACTTACATCCTAGGATCTCGTTGAGATGCTTGTGAAGCTTGAACCAGTACGGAAGAATGCCGAAAACGAAGAAAAAGACGGCGAGTCCGTAGAGCAGCAGGCCTGCAAGGATGCTTCCGGCATACCAGATTTCGCCCACGTTCTCAGAGACATGCCCATGCACCGGAAGGCTTCAAGTCGGGTTAGAAAGCAAGTCGATAATGGAAGAATTCAGCGGCTTACATTTCCCTGGCGTGGTCTGCCAAGTTGATCAACGCGAGCGCCGTGAATCCGGGAGGACCACAGGCAACAAACGCCCCGTTGGCTTGGTGTCCTTCTAAGAAGCCAGTCTAATATATGTGTGAGAATGGATATTACGGATCCCATAAGGCGGGGTGGACCAGACTTACGGTCATGACTCTGGAAAAAACGGTGATCAGAATTGCAATAAGTAATGAAATTTTTTTACACACCGAATAACGTAGATGCAGAGATAGAAGAAGGTCATGAAAAAGCCGAGACCTGAGGAGTGTTGTTCATAACAGGTCCAGGGGTCTTCCTGGAACAAACTGACCTTGGAAGAAATAACCAACGAGAAGCACGCCTAACGCTCTTGGATCAGTCGCATCCATTACCCTCAAAACGTTGAATGCGACGACGCCAACCAGCATCTATATCATTCATCAGACGACAGACAGCTTTCGCAGCGTAAAAAATTACCATAGGAAAGATCTATGATTAAAATCAGAAGACAGTCGAAATAAGGCCCGAAAGTGCTTACTAGGAAGGCGTATGCAGGAGTGAAATGGGTCAGATCGTGGGGTTTGTTGAACCAGATGAGGATCATCGGGAAACAAGTCAACAGAGAAAAGGTAATATAAACCCTGTAGCGAAATGTAGACAGGGTAGCGAGCGCATGGAGGACCACTCACCAGAACAGTGCGTAAACAAACCCGGGATGCACAAACCCCGAGGGTACAGCATAGTTGATGGTTCCAATGATAATAGTAGCAAAAGAGAGTACCTATCAAAACGATGAGAATTCAGGATTGAAACTGAAAGGGAAGAGGACAAACAATCAACGGGACAAAAACACCTTTGACAGGATCCTGTAATAGTCGCCATGCTTGGCGAGGATACACTGATGATTTACATGTTGTGAGTAACAAAATCACACGGGCATAGATAAGACGCACGGATAGCTTGTAGTAAAAGAGTGACGGAGTTGAGAACAAAAAGAATCATGTTTATGAAGTAGAATACTATCTCCACCGTTGTCAGGGCGCTGTTATGGTCCTTCAGACCGGCGAGGGTGACATAGACTGCGCCTGTGCCCATTCCGATTGGGAACTAGAGTCGTCGATCAGAACCTGTGGCACGAAAAACGCGTCGAAGATGCTCACCGCCTGCCAGGACCAGCCATGAATGCGACGAGCGATGGCGCTGACAGTAGGTCGAGTGGCACTCCCTGGAGCATTGCCACTGTTCTCAGATTGAGAGGAATCCAGCATCACGAAGAAAGAAGGGGGAGCGGGGGAAGAGTCGGCCAGAACAAAGTCTATAGTAGGAGAAGAGAAAAGGAAAGGGTGAAGGATGAAGAATGAGGAGTCGAAGGCGCTTTTTAGCGAAGAAGAAAATTGAACAAGTGATGGTAAGGAAGCGAGGCCAGCTAGGGTAGGCAGTGCACTTGGCTCGGCTTTTAATGATTACAGGGATTAGGAGCCACTCGAAGACACGCGAATCAGGTTGGATCTGCTGCGCGTTGCCATTGAAGGAGACAAATTGTACCTCTTTTATACTTCATGCACTTTGTCCGTTCGCATGGTCATTGTACCAAATCGGAAAAACAGGACGCTGTTTCTGTGTGGGATTCGAAGCTCGACCGCGTTTGGCGGGTGCACAAAGGCAGCGACGAGGCTTGGCTACTTGGCGTTCTGACAAATAGGTTCCGTCGTTTTTCTTGGCTATGGTGATCTCCGTTTCCGCGTATAGTAGATCCCGTACGTCGCTGTGGATACAGCCATTGAACTCAAAAGCTTGAAGTCTCGGAAGTTGAGGCCTATCGGCAACAGTCTGAAGTCGAGTAGTTCATCTGTACAGGTGAGGGTTAGCTTTGAAGGCAAAGGTGAGGAGCAACAGTCTGATATGCTTTCATTAGTGGCCTTTCTCACAGATCTCGATGCTCCAATCGATCACCGCGTCTATGCAGAACCACATGTGTAAGTAATAATGACCGGTAAAATTTTCTGAGGCAGTATGTAAGCTTGACTAAGTCGCCAAGACTCGGAGAGAATCTCTTGCATGAGCGGACCAGACCGGTGTAATCCACCACCTATAATACGTACAGCGTCGTTATTCAGAAAAGGGTCAATTGTATACCTCCGGCCCGCGGGGCCGCTTCGATTAATGACCATAGGTTGCCCTCAACTTTGCTTTGACATATTCCCCAGCAGTTATCACTTCGTATTTCATAGGGCGTTCAGTAGATACGCAGCTGGGGATGGGCTGACCGGGGTCGCCGACGCCAAGTCAGGTTTCTAGCACCTCCGAGAAGGAAGAACACCGCACCTCCAGTTTGACACCGTAGTCTGTTCCGAAAAAAAGAGGGATGGAATAACGACGAACGCCACTGCGATTGATTGCACGATGGACCGTAGGACTTGAAAACATCATCTAGAATGTCATCAGAGAGGGGCGGGGTCAATAAGAAGTGAACCGACTCGTCCAGCGGGCTAATTGGTCGCCTAGGCTGCAATACCTGATTGGAATGATAGTCGCGAATACACAGCTGCGCTCACTTGATGACCATTGTTCCTACGAGCCCAGACATCAGCAGCTTCTCATAACATAAGGAACCCCTAGGTCGTTACCTGGAGTTGGAGGCGCATCTATCCACTCCTGATTTGAGTTCAGTACCTGTAGCGCCTGGATTCCCGGTTCTTGCCACAAGATGGTAAAACACTAACGTGGGAAGGGTATCGGACAGGCAGGTCTTAGGAGAGCAAGCCAGTTCTCACCTCCCAACTAAACCGCACGTTAGCGGAAACGGAAATAAAAAAATTTCACTAAGCTAGCTCACTCTGTGTGCGCTCCAATGCCAAGAACTCGCCCGTCAACCGGGCCCGTCTGCGGAGGGTAATGGAGCATTTTCATTAGGGCTGCTGAATGCCGTGTCTAATAAATTGAGCAGTTGCAGCGGCCATGCGTGGCGGGATTATGTTTTCAAATCTACCTTGTCCTCGAAAAAGTTCTCAGGTAAATCAAGTGCGAGAGCGAAAAGAGGGAACAGTTTTTTCCCTAGGTTTACAGCAGCATGACTAAGGCATCCCGTAAAAATTAAAGTTTCCGAGAGGAGAGTGAGAACTCAACTAGTACTGCAACGCTGCTCGGCGAAACTCGGGGAGCTGCGAGGGCCATACATTCGCGCCGGCCATGACACCTTCATCCGATGAATCGTCTTGGCCCTGCGCAATCTGCTCCAAACCGAACTCAAAGCCTTCCTGAAGGTCGCCGTCGTTGTCGGGGTCATTGTTGCCGCTAAGAAGAGGAGAGTAACCTTTGAAATTGGGGGATTTCTTATTTTCAATCTGTACGCTGTATAAGAGAGCGGTCCGATAACGAGGATTACATGCGACTCGCCATCATCTTATCCTCAAGCGGCAATGAAAAGAAATCTTTGGAACGGTCTACAGCCTCCTGGATTATAGTTTCTGATATACCATGGTTCGTTACTGGAAGCTGACACTCAGAGGGGATGTAATAGAGTAGTCATACGCGCGCACCGTAGAAGAAACCCACGTTAACACACGCAGCCCGTACTTTATCCGCCAGCGCCTTTTTGCTATCTGGGTCCTCGGTCGAGATCATCGCCAGGTCGCTGCCAAGCTATCAGACTGCGATTATCCCATTGGATGGGCGTCGTACATGACAGGAATTTCTTGGAACGATGTACTGTCTTCATCGATAGATGCCAAGAGTGTCATTTCGGCGAGATACTTAAACCGTGTATGAAGTAACAGTGACCGCTAGTAACAGAGTCGTTCGAAGGGGCACGTTCGAGCGCTCACCTAGAAAAGGCAATCGCTTATGTACTGACAAATCCGACACCACCCGTACAGTATCACTTGTTGATATCCACTATGGCGACAAAGTAAGTTTCGATCTCCCTTCTCGGAAAAGACATATTCGACAACTGATTGTAGGACATTGGCTACCTGTATCTTCTGCAAGATCATCAAAGGTGAGTACTGGAGCAGTCATCGCATATCTCCTCAATACTGATGCTGTACTAGGTGAAATTCCGAGTCTCAAGCTCCTTGAGACAGATCTATCGTTCGTTCAATTCTCGTAGTCTCGTTTTCATACTATCTATAACTTGTACTGATTTCTAGGTATGCTTTCTTGGACATCGGTCCTCTATCGAAAGGCCATGCCCTCGTTATTCCCAAGTGTACGTGTGGACCCGTCCGTGCCTTTAAAGTTACCGGATATCTAATCGGAGCCCCCTAGATCACGCAGAGAAGCTGCACCAACTTCCCGATGAGCATCTTACTGACATCCTGCCGATCGCTAAGCGAATCGCCATTGCCCAAGGCGCCGAGAACTACAACATTCTCCAAAATAATGGGCGCGTTGCTCACCAGGTTTGATTTAATTCATCATACACGCTTAGATCATCCATAATGAAGTTTGACTGACAGGTGGTCGACCACGTTCATTTCCATGTCATTCCCAAGCCAAACAGCGATAAGGAAGGCTTGGTGATAGGCTGGCCAACACAGCAGATTGAAAAGGCCGAGCTCACCAAGATCTTTGAGGAGCTCAAGGAGAAACTTTGAAGCGGAAGAATGATGAAAGCAAATGTACGATTAGATGTAATACAACTGACCCATCGAAGCATCAAATCACCAAAAAAATACAGTATTGCTACTACATGTCCCATTTTGAGCCCACCTCGTCCCCTTTCAGTTCTATTGCACGGTATACATTTGCACCACGAGGTCTTTGGATTCATCAGCACCAGTAGAATCCTGTTTCATGTAGTGAATCTCGATTTCCAGTTCCCTTGAGTTACTTTCGCTCTTGCGACAATAGAAGGTTCCCCGGACCTTGGAACCTGAGGTACCCGTGGGTCAGCTAGGCATTTAAAGCGCAGGAAAGACGGACCTTCTTCCACAACGATAGGCTCCCTCAGCAAGAAGAGAGTTTGTTTCCAGTGTGTAGGAATACTCTGGGGTCCGGTGCTGAAACTCGTAACCTTTTCTCTGTCTGCCCCTTGGCTTGGCCTCCGTTGCGGCGGAGGCTTACCACCCACCGGCCAGACCTCGGCTAATACAGCCTCATCCTCTTTGACCACTTTTACTTGCGTACTCGGGGAAACGGGTTTTCCAGTTTTCGTAAAGAATGTATCAAAGTAGAGCACAAACGCCGTTACTTTAGTCCGCCGATCCGCTCTAGACACGAGCGTGAACGGAGATGAAAAGTTGAGCTGCCGTGTGGAAATATTCCCAAGATAAAGGTCCTTTATCGTGTACGGAGCGCTGATTATAGTCTCTGGGCCAACGACATCGATGATGGCTTCATCGTACATATCATCAGCCATTGCTGATAAATCGAAACCTGTGGGGCTTGAGTAACCCTTTACGAACGGGCGCTGAACATGCTCTTACCGTACACATCATTCCAAAAGGTGACACGATCTTTCAGGATCTCACCGGCGTCGCAGAGTCCGAGCATCATCTTGCACTGACTGGGCGCCATGATACCACCGGGACGTAAGAACCGATCACGAGCACTTAGGACAGAATCAAGCATCGATTCATACAACAAGGCGTATCCCATCCACTCGGAGATTATGATATCGACCTTCTCCGGGATAGTGAGGTCCTCAATCTTCCCGCGGATGACGGTGATGATATCCTCCATCCCATTCACTTTGACAATTTTTTCTGCTTTTTCCGCAATATCGCTAGCATCGACGGCATAGACTCGTTTGGCACCTCCACGCGCAGCAAAGAGTGACAATATACCGGTCCCGCAACCGACATCAAGAACCACGGCGTCTTCGAAGATACTGGGATTCGTCAGGATGAATTCGGCGTATGTCGATGTCCGGACTTGGTCTTGAATCATGATGGCGTGTATATCTATGAAGATGATCAGATTTCCATGTGATATCTTTCTGAGACAGCACGTACCATTAGCACCGTAGCTTTCGAAGTAGTGGGTATCATCGTCACGAGGTCGGGGCTCTGACGTACTAGGCTCTTCGACGAGACTGGAAAGACCCATTTTCTTAGAGATGAGAGTTCGATACTCGTGGAACTCTTGCTGCGTACGGGCCAGCTTTTTCTCCAGCGCCAAGATTCGCCGACGAGGATCAGAGGTATCTTCATCATCCGAGTCAGACCAGTCATCGGCCTGAAGTTCTGAGAATGTTATTGTTATTGTGGGGAAACAGATAAAGAGACCGCAGCACGCACGCAGTAACGGATCGTCCTCGAGCACCGGGATCAAGTATTGATCTGACTCGAAGAAAGGCTCCGTCCCGGTGAGTGCACCAACCTCTGCTGCAGAAATTTTCTGAGTATCTGGTGAGTCAGGCAGCAGATTCAGCGAGCGCAGCAGCCGACCTGTTTTCGAATGTAGTTGATGAGCCTGATACGACCATGCGTGTCCAGTGCTTCTGAACATAAGTATTCGCATTTCCGGCACAGAAATAAATCCGAGTAACATACACAATTTTGCACAGGCTCCGCTCAAATCAAAGCCGTATGTAGCATTGTCGTATTTGAGCGCTTCTTCAACGCTGGGAAAAGATTTCTCTTCGAATAGAGACCGACACGGTTGGCGAGCAGAATCAGATACCCAATCGTCCCACGTCTGGTCATCATCGTCTTCATCGCTGCTGGATTGACTAGGGCCGTCTTCATCAATGACATCGGCGACGGGAAGACGCAAACTCATGTCTGAGGCAAAAAGTTGGTCGGTGGGAGGAAAGTCCAAATTGGGTAACCGGCCCGATTTGGTTGATCGTGCATTGTGATATCCCTCTCGGCTGGTTCATCCACCCGTCGCCTCTTAAAAATTGTGGGTATGCCATAGAGGGCTTACCATTCTACTCCCATATTTGGCACAGAGGTCCTACTACTATGGCTTCAGAGGACTAGGTTTGAAATGTGAAAGGTCGGTCGACAGATTTTGTTATGATCAAGGCTATAGGAACATCCTCATTTTTAGGCTACGCCATCAATGCGCGTCAATTTAAAATTGAATGTTTACTCTCTCCGGTGACCAACAGGAACAACAAACACACCCATGTGCGTGTGAATATGGCTCTGACTCATGCCCTAGGCCTGGCGAAGTATATAAGAACTTGCAGTAACGCTCAGAGAAGTTGACCATTCAAAGCGCACTACAATGGCAGAAACACCACATCCATCCGCGTCTACTACCACTCTACAGTCGACCACGACCGTCACGTCGACTTCCCCATTAAATCCCCCTCTCATTCCACAGAAAGATTACGCCGCTGCATTTGGGTCTTTGCAGTCGAGATACGGAACGGGCGGTTATGTTCCTAACCCTAAGCCCACCAGGTCTAAGCCCGTTTCTACCACCCCTGCGATACCGGAAGGTACAGCCGCGGCATCGAGCTCCACCCCCGATCGTGGGGTAGACTCGGGCGGAGTGCAAAGTGATCAGGCTGGTGAGAGCCAGAAATCAAAGAAGAAGAAGAAGTCGGTTCTCTCTCTATTCAAACGTAGGTCATATGTTTGTTGGCCGAGATTCTCTGAAGTTCATCTACTACCAGGAAAATAGAAAGGGCCGACCCGTAGAATTTTTACGACGCTTATGATTTTTTGTGCATCTGTAATTTCGTGTCAGTTTTTTCAAGTTTTTGGCTATTTCTCGTGGCTCATTTGTGCTTTTAGTTTTTCTTCTCATGAAATAATGATCCTAGGGGAATTATAACTATTTAAACAAGGAGTAAACTTGAATCTGTGCTTGCAGTAGCTCTTTCAGTCTGCGTTTTCATATTAATAGCGACCGCGCTTGCATATAGTATAGTAATACACGGGAAATTGTACGTGACTCCTGCAGGGGATAGCCCTTGAACTCGGTACATATATATATACATAAGCATGCAGAACTTTATGATTCATACAATACACAGCTCCTCGGTTGCGCGTCTCTCGAAGCTGACTCACTGATCCCCAACTGATACACATCTACTTTGCGGACCATGGGTCAAGGGCTAACGAAAGTCGAGCATATGGACAAAGGCGTCATGGTATTTTCGTCGGCACGGATCGTGCTGCGGAATACAGCGGAATGTGCGCGCTGGTTTGCTATATACATACAGGAATGACTTCAGCATAGGGAAACTACCCTGGCGCAGACCGACCGCAGCAAGATAGTCTTAAAACTAGGCCAGCAGAATCCGAGTCATAACACTTGCTGCGAGCGGAACCATAAAAACCACGCGTTTGAGATCTTATGACTCAATGAAAATGAAAGGCGTAAGCCCTTAGCCCAAGAGCGCGTATATAAATTTAAAAGTGAAAACCGTCGTATAACTAAGTCAGTGAACAGGAGTTTCACCGGTACCACAAATCACTTCATTCGTCCAATTCGCTCTCCAGTCTTACAACTATACGCGACAATGTCGAAGCACTCAGACTCCACCGCCTGTCTTATCCCCAAAGACGGCACTTCGTCTAAGAAGGGAGAAACGAAGACAACCACATTGCTTTCGTCATTATTCAAGAAGAGCACCGAATCTGGTTCGTCTCGTGTCTCTTCCTGCTGTGTTTATGTGCGCTGAATAGCGACGCAGATACTAGCAAAGACAATAGCAAGAACACCGCCCCGCCACTTGACAAAGCGTCAGATTTTAAAAATCAAGCTGGTCAGAATGGATGGGCCGCACCTACGGCAACGCGTCCATCCTTGGGATAAGAGTCAATTTGGACGAGGGGGGACGGGCAGGAAAGGAAAGCTATATAATGCCCTGTTCGTGGTCGCTGTCGGTGAAAGATGTGTAAGAAGTACGCTGCCATGAATTTATCAAAATTATGTATACTGCACCGTTGGAATCACAAATATTATCACGATGGAAGACTCGTCGTCCAGAACCGTGGCCGATAGCAACAATTTGCATGCGACTGTTTCGCGACATATACTTCTATCCTATTAGGGTAAGGTTCACCGTCGCCATACAGTTTTTACGATATTGTTGCCTTTAGCGACACAGTCCCGGAATTAAGCGCTTTATGGCGTAGTGTCTGCCCATTGCTCCTCCATGAAGACAAAGCGCAATGACGCTGAAATGTCTTCGCAACCTTGTCCTGCAGAGGTTCCTAGTTTAACAATTCAAAAGCGGGAGTCCTAAGACCGAACATCACTTATCGTAGATGTACAAGCTTGTTTGCTTAGACAGAGTTATAGAGAAGAGGCTGTCGATTATTTCATCGTCAACTAGGCCGAGAGGGAAGTAGGTTCTAGAGATTCGAGCTTACAAGGCAACGGGTTGACCCAAGGATCAGTGCGAAGAATAGGTCGAATGATGTGATGTCGTACTCACTAAATGGAAATCTGTTGGGAAAGCTAGTACTCCACACATGGAGCAGCTGCTTATATGAAGAAGAGAAGCTGCCAGACGACTGGATCAGGCAGCCTGGGGTTTTAGTGGGTATACCATATCTTAAAAATAATGGGAGTCCCACATGAAGTGCGTAAAGCATTTCCCCGGCATCAGCAGATTGGGAAAAAAGTTTCCGGGGCTTGCGGCGACCACGGTCCGGCGGAATTCTTATTCGCCTTGTCAAGGCCTTACAGAGTCTATATAACCGGGGCACGATGTTGCGTCCTTTTCATATGCCATTATAACCTCGCAGAATAATAACTTAGCCTTCAAGATTCCACAGAATCATTTCCAGCTCATATATCACTACTATAAGCTCAATAAAATGTAGTCTCGTTTCTGCAGACTGATTGTGTTTGACTCTGAAAAGCTCAGGTGCCCAAAATGACGACATATTTAAATGTACTACGAGCCGGCAAACCCTATATCTATGACATCGAGACGGTAGTCCGACCTCTGCCGGTCCATCAGAATTGGCATCTTCTTCGGGAAGCCCCTCACCATCGTCTCCATCACCCTCCTCTGAATATTCTTCCTTGGTGGCTTCATCGTCTCATCTGGTGGTCCCCGTTTTGTGTGTGGAGGCCTGCCTAGATTTATTTCGACCCCGTATTTGGATACTGGCTGCACAATGGTTCTTGCCGCGAAGTCGGAGGTCAGTCCTTCAGATGTAGTACTGCACTATTGAATTTTCAGCCACGCCCTCGGCCCGCCTCAGTGGGAATACTGCAGCAAGGGAGAGGATGTTCGGTCATTAAGAGAACCAAGCAAGACAGGGTTCATGGCGTGACAAAACGAGCATCCGAGTCGGAGATCTCGCAGTCGCGATCACCAGATCAATGCTGTTCCCTTCTTGTTTCCTTCTCGTCACAGAGCACTACGCGTCCAATCGTCCCATGCGGTTTTCTCCGCATGGTCCATGCATCAGACACTGACCCTACAAGACTGCTTTGCCTCTAGATCTAATCTTCTCCGATGCGGACTTCTTCTTCCGAGCCGGAACTACTAGAATGTAGTCAGCTATTTCAACATAAATACAGTCCGAAGCAGCCACCAAAGTTGAAAGCCCCAACATCTCGGGCAAGATATTATCGCCTCTCTAACCATCGCAAATTCCTCGCCTACGCAAGTCTTCTCAGGCATCGGTACGCCCATTCCAAACATTCAAGGTCTTCTGAAGTGACATATCAGTGCAGAGTCGAAGGAGGAAGCGGGCGTGTTGAAAGGTACTTAACTCAAGTGAGTCAACCGTCACGATCGGTGAGTTAAATCTCTTGGAATCAGCTCCATATAGCATCTTAGGGAAATTTTCAAGCCGTTAGGGTGCAGCTTTCTCTATACAATGTCGCCCTTTGATTAATGGTCTGGATCTCCATGGAATCGGATGAGTATGTCCGGCACCGACAAGTGAAGTAATTTTTTCGTATGTTGCAGGGATATGCGCTGATATCCTTTCTCCTAGCTGTGTTTCCAAGTCATTTCCTGATGACAGCTCCGGAAAGCGATTGGCAATGAAGAGGTTGAGACGAGGACTTGGACAATCGGAGAACAGGGCATTTGTATAAACTGCATTATCTAGAAGTACTTATATTCTGTTTACGGCGATAATAATACAATAATAATAAACTTACTATTTCAAATTTCTTCGTCTCCAAGAGTGAAAATATTCGTAGTATTATGTATATGAAATGGGCCCTAGGCACCTGAGAAGCTATAGCTCGTTTTACGATGGCGATCATGTTATACCCGCGTATGGTGCCAAATAAGCATTACCGGCATCAGAAATACTCATAATAATACATGCAGATTTTTATTCCTCCATGGTTCATATGGGCGTATAAGGCTGCCGCAATTATTTCAGACGTTGTCATGCATTTCGAGCCTTGTCAAGGGCTTATACGGCCATATATATTTCTGTCGAATTCGCTGATGGGGGTGGCTCAAACACAAGAGGTGAAACTCCTCACAACTAGCTTGATTCTCAGACTAACATTGTTAGCTGTGAGAATCTTATAAGCTCCACCAAAAAAAAAAAAAAAATCTGTTGGGAAATGATTCAATGTTGAACGTATGTGACAGAGGCTAGCGCTTCCGAACGCGGGCCGCCCGGAAAGGCAAAATAATAATTTTATGTAAAATTATTTGCTTTGAAAAGCGCCCAGAAGATCGTCACACATGTGACACTCCGCTTCACTCTTTTGTACCACCTCGTCAGCGTCAAGTTTTGAGCTAGAGACCAACTGAAACGCAAGAATGGGGCCCACAAGTACGAAGCGAGCAGTGGTCGATGGTGTGGTAGTAATCTCTGCGTGTTATTTGTCGCTGACATACGGATTAAATAGTGGCCATGTTCGTGGTATCTCAAGTGCGTTTTCTCGAAACATATTAATGGAACATTCCCTTACGGCCTTTTTGTCAGGTAGCATTATATTATACAATGAAGGTGTGGGCTCTGTGCTGCATCCCTTAGGGACTCGTTGACTGACGCAGAATGTCAGTGGGTGCTAGACGCATACGTGCCTTCGAACAAGGAGACCAAGGTGAAGGGGAAGCAGATGGAGGTGCTGAAGAGATTGGGTCACGAAGAGCTTGTGCTGGACGAATATGAACGTACGTGGCGTGACCGCTGCTCGACTTGCGGGTTCACTCATGTCGGAACATACAGGAACTCTGGCCAATGAAATCATTCATCCCGATGATATTCCCGTTCGTTTCTCAGGCGCGTTTGGCGAGATTCCCCATCGTTACGGCCACTTATATACCTCCAGATATCGGCGGACTGGAACCAATAATATCTTCCCTCCGCGAATCCGTCATATACCCCCTCATATATCCTGATTTATTCACGACTTCGTCCTCCCTGCTTGGTGCACCGAGAGGTGTGTTACTATATGGGCCACCAGGATGCGGGAAGACTATGCTTGCAAAAGCCATGGCCAAAGAAACCAAGGCTACCTTTATCAACATTTCCGCGTCAGTTCTGACCAACAAATGGTTCGGAGAATCGAACAAGCTCGTTGCGGGCTTGTTCGGGCTTGCCCGGAAAACGCAACCCGCAATAATATTCATCGACGAAATTGATTCCTTTTTGAGGGAACGAGCGTCGAACGACCACGAAGTAACAGCCATGATGAAAGCTGAGTTCATGACGTACTTTTTCCCAATACTCATGTACGCGCCATACGGGCTGATGAACGTATCTTAGCTTGTGGGACGGTCTCACATCTGGAACGGATCGTATACTAGTGCTGGGCGCAACCAACAGACCGAATGATATCGACGCTGCCTTTCTACGGCGTATGCCCAAGAAGTTCGCAGTACCGAGGCCAGACAGGGAACAACGGCTAAATATACTCAAACTAGTGCGTCTCCATGAGTTTTATCCTAGTATCAGCGACTTAGTAGCATCCCAGATGCTGAAAGATACCACCTTGGCACCCAATTTCCCCTTGAGTCTCCTCGCCGAAAAGGCAGAAAACTTGTCGGGGTCAGACCTCAAGGAAGTATGCCGCAATGCGGCTATGATGCCTGTGAGGGAGTACTTGAAGGAACATGCTGGTAAAGATGGGGATCTTGCGAAGGCCCAAATTGAGGTGAGTGTGCTATCGCCATGTTCAAGGCTAGGTCTGACTACTATGACCTAGGGTTTTGATATCCGACCTCTCCAAATTGAGGATTTCTTTGACGGTGAGATGATAATAACGCAACCGGTCGATTAATGATACGTTATGAGTTGGACCATTTATTTATTCGATAGAGTGTTAGGCATTACTTCTTAATAAATAGATATCCGTGTATCTTGTACATGTATACAAATCTTGTAATTCACCCCGTTCACGTCATGCCTCGACGTTCAGCTCTTAAGTGCACCATGTCATGTCAATACTCCATAAAGAGTGCATGCTATTACGATAAATACTCTGTCCATAATGCCCGAACGATATTGTACAGATGATCTGTGCTAGTATGAGGGTAAACACGATAAACTCGAAAAGCAGTAACGACAGTCATGATATACTTGGGAAGATTATTCGTGAAAGGTTAGATGGTATTACGTCCGAAACGTGAAGGTCCAGGATCCGGCATGAAGTTGTAGACTACGCGAGACGTCCAGCAGTATGTACATGTAGCGGACAAATTTTAGAAGGAGATGTTCAGGCAGCGTTTATAGCCAGCTCGATCGGACAATTGGCACTGGTAACCTGTGTTGTCGTTGAGCGCGATCCGATGAGACCTGCGATGTCCATCTCTAGAATAAGCTTGAATTTGACCGCTACAGATGATTGCATTTGTCAGAGACACTCTGGTTCTTCATGTAGAGAGCACTCACAATCACGAACACCAGTCTGCGAGGCAGCAGCATTCTTGCAACCGTCATACCAGTTGACCCCTTGGGAGTAAGGTGAGAAGCTGAACTTTGTAGGGAACTTCAATTTCGCTTACAAGTTGCATCCGAATCGTTCGAGGCAACGTAGGAGAAATTCAAGGGGAGGAGATATTCCGGGAAGGCCTTCGCAGGTAAGGTCTTATGACCCAAGTTGCCTGTCGCAATTTCCCTGCTTGTATCTAGGTCGTAAACATAGGCCTTGACATTAGTGAACGTCAGAGGCAGGATATTGCTCGCTGTGTTGAACTGCAGATTGGCGTATGCAGGGAAAGAGAAGTTGGCTGGTGACCGATTGAAGTAGGTTGGTACAGCATTTTTCCAGTCGCCGGTAGCATTGGCAAGAGGATTGTCGCTGTTAATCGAAGCACTCGGCACCCGTGGTACCATAATAGCCAGGAGTATACCGACGCTGCACAGAAGGTGAGGAAAAGAATGGACACGAAACAGATTGGAAACGTACACAATCGCAGTACCAAAGAAAACAAATACTGTCATTCGCCTAGTAAACCATTTGCCGCACATCCCACGTTCGCCTCGCTTCCATGCGACCCACTTTCCCTGACGGCTCTCGTGCTTCCTTTCCCGCTTGCCAGCCTTGGTCATATCTCGTAGCTCTGAACGCTGCCATTCTGGTCCTAACGCAGGTACCGTCACCAGCTCAACGGGGCCTATCGTGCTTCCACTGTCTTCCTTGTGCTTTGGTGTCGATGGCGGCAGAGGTTGGTACCTAGAACAAGATTAATAATGGACAAAAGAACGGTGGACTTTTACTTACCCATCGTTATTTCCGCCCAACGCAGAGCTATACCTGGGTCCCGCATTGTTGAAGTCGGCATAGATATCAAAGCCCTCGTTGCCCTGCTCCTCGTCCTGACCACCCTTCAACGGCTCTTCCCTCCCAGCAAAGAAAAAGGAATTGCGATTATATCCAGCGGTACCGTAGTTATCTAGGTGCCGTGACGCACGGTCTGGATTGAAAAAAGACGAAGCATCGTCTCGCGGGGTTCTTTGTGAGCCGTAATTGGGGTCTGTAGGTGACGGGTAGTCGACATTCAATGCGTCTGTCGAGCCTTTACGACCGTAGAATGACGAGACAGTAGATTTTCTGTCGGGATCCATGGCAGTCGAACGGAGAGTTCGCAACTCTGCACCGCCACCCACATCATGATGGTCACGTCACGCAAGTGGTGAGAATTTTCGTCGGGAGGGCGCAATTATTCCCTGTTCGGAGTCCCGACTATTGTCCAAATCTGGCGTGAATGGGCCGAGATGCCCGATCCAACATTTTCCAAGGCAACCACCACACAACAAATCTCTTTACCGTACCACGATGACCCGCAAGCCTTCTTTTCTACCCGCGACGACAGCCTCAAGTGGTATGCGACGGCGATCTGGTGCTTATCCGGAGAGAGAAGCGAGAAATTGTGATGCGAACGATGACAGGACCATATTGGCAGTTCGTCGTCGAGCTGTATCTCCGCCATTGCCACCACTGCCAACGAATACGACACCGCAATCTTCCCAGACCTCCTGTTCATCTCCTATGGATACTGTTCCCTTGACGCCTCGCTTGGAAGACTGTGGAGTCCGGCGCGCCTCAACTACCTGGTCGTCGCAGACGCGCGTTGCTCGATTATCTTCGCCAGATCATGCAGATGATAAGCATAATAAAGATCCAAGATATGTTTCTCCATCTCGGTCGTCCTCATTTCGTTCTACGCTATCTCGTGGCCTGAGCTTCATCTCACTCCGCCCTCCTTCGTTCATTTCATTACCCTTTTCTCGCCACTCGGATCCTGAAACGAATACGCTGTTCTCTGCCCGCAGTCATACAACAACTTCTTCCATTGACTCAGGTCGCGAAACACTGGTTTCCGGGATAGGAACAACCGAAAAGCTCACACACAAATGGCCTCGGCCACAGTCCCTAAGAACGAAGCCCGAGACCCAACGACATGGTGCGACAGGAGCCAAATTGTCCTATGAAGCTGTATCTGCCCTTTTGGAAGGTCAGGGCCTGGGTATGGATAAGGCTCGCCAGTGGCCATGTTTCAAATGGTTCTTGCTGTTATCGGAGATCACCGTCTTTGTATACGGTGCTGTTGCCATGATTTACGTTCTATCAATTTGGTTCCGAAGTAAGTTTTTCTGACCAATAACGAATACCCATCTAACTCGTGTTAACAGCTTCGGACCTTGCGGACGTGATGTATGTTGCAGACTACGATATTCTCGTCTTAATAACGCTAGCGGCGTCTATACTACTTCTCACTGCCATGGTTGGACTAACAGGAACCTTGTTGAATTCTCGGCCGATCCTTGCGACGTACACCCTGCTTCTTTGGCCAGCACTCATCGCCATGCTTGCTGTTGGATACACCGGTTACAAGCGTTCTACCCTCTCTCTCGATCGGAAGCTCAACTTCTCTTGGAGTCAATATTACACACCGTTGGGGCGTCTATTGATACAGAACACTCTACGCTGCTGCGGATTCTACAGCCCTCTCCATGAGGCTGCTCCTAGCCATAGATGTTATGCTAGGACGGCGCTACCCGGATGTAAAGGGAAGCTGTATCGTTTCGAACACAAGAATCTAGGCACCATATGGGGCGCGACATTTGCCCTTGTCTTCTTACATCTGATCAATATTGCGATAGCGCTACTCTGTTCAAATCATGTTACGAAGACATTCGGGAAGGGTGTAACGCCGAGGCAGTATCGATTAACTGCATTGGATGTACAGGCTGATGTGCAGAAGTTGTCGAAAGTTATCAGACCAGAAATATCAAGAACTAGTTCAAGCGGGATGTTCAGAGAGGACAAAGAATATGCATTTGCATGGGAAAATCTGAGTCAGTAAGTAGTTCTATGATAACATATATTTAATCTTGGAACGAAGCGATCTCGAGCTATGGAACGGGCGCCAGTGAAATTGAATGGTAAAAGAAGTGAATGATTTAAGGCGGATGTAACTCCCGGTGGTGGCGTTTAATCCGCAATTAATGACCCTCTGATTATAGTTTTCACTTTGGAGGTCCTGTAAACGAGTTGATTGCTTTTAATCCACGTTCTGTGTCGCTAATGATTGCGCACCGACCTTCTTCATTCGACGTTTCTGTCTGTGTGCCTTTCTCGGCATCAGGTACGAAAGCCAGGGCTGGTAGAACCCAGTATCCACGAATTTCATCCTGATTAACGGTAGGAATCGAATTGGGGTCCCTTTCAGCGGTTTTTTCCATGAGGTTTATACGCATGACCGTCGCAGGTGGGTCTACCGTACATGGCCGTGAGGGTGAATGAGCACGGCGGTAGAGATAGAAGCACGCGAAGACGATGCATAACCCGACCACAACAATGGCAACTAGGCAAAGACAGGTTGAGTAGCGGGAATTTAGGGGGAACCAGGAATGAGCATACATATCACAACAATTAAGAGGACAGTTTCATCGTTGTCGCAGGATTGCTCGCGTCGCAAGAGGAAGGATGACATCGTAAGTGAGATACACTGGATGCCCAAGTGGATCGGAATTTATACGACGACCAAGCATTAAGCGCTAGAGCTAATTTAAGCACAGGAAGATACGATGATTGGTTGATCTGTAATGTATCGAATTCCGCTGTCTATGCCATCTGGTGCGCTCCAAACACGACTAAAGACTCGTAAATACGTTTGACCATTGAAAAAATTTCGATCAGAAAGGCAATACACTCAACAGCAAAGCTGTTTTTTTTACAGCTCGAAGCGGCGTTTGGAGAACAACCTTCGTAGGACCCTTTGTCATTACGATGGATTAACTTGGAATGTGCATCCTTTTATAGTTAACGGAATGAGTCCAAGCATGCGAGTAAAATTATATGACAAGGGTACAATACATGGAGTGATGCTGTAGTTGATTAAATAGATGAACTTGATTGTATCATAGAGGGTCACGCGTTCAATCTTTTGTGACAATACGCCCGCGGTCAGCATATCGTTGGTCTACCGGTCTTGGAGGCGCCAGGAAGCCTGGAAGAGAGGGTCGATGATTTTCGCCAGACAAACAGAAAATCCTTACCGTTCGAAATTGGTATGGTCGTATCATCTGATGAACACTGTTTGTCTAGTTTCGGCGATGGTGTTCGAGTAATAGCAATGCCACTTTCAATTGCGCCATAATTGACGTGCAGACGGTGACCTAGGATAAGACCTCTCAGTCAATTGATGGCTCGAATAGTTTCCAGGCAAAGTTCACCTTGTAATCGCTGACGTTCATACAACTTCAATGTTATCCATCTATCCCAAAGCGCCAGGGCGTAAAAAACGAGCAGCAGACAAACAATTACGATGCCATCTAAAAGTGACAAAGCAAATTGAGCTACATAATACTCAAAGAAGTGGAAGACCGACATACGGTTCAATGTTATGCTCTGCGATCCAACGTCAAAACAAGGCTCCAACCCTGAGCCAGGCGTTGGTTGGTCTGTAGCAATGGGGGCCATGGAGAGCGAGAGGTTGTGGGGCCACAGCAGTAATCGGGCTTTATGGTGTTCAACAATGGGTGATATAAGAGTACAGCATTTCCGGAACGGGGACAGAACAACAAGCCACCGAGCCCATTTCGGCTGTGTGGCCCACACAAAGACATCGAGAACGCGACAATCAGTCCGACTCGGTCGCTCAGGCTATTGTGCCGGTGGCCATCGTCCTCAATGCAGACCATCAGAGCGGGCAAGGCAGTGCTCCAGTACCCCGGAATAGATTGGAAGGACAGCCAAGTACTCTTCAAGACTGTTCAGCAGCTCCCGAGAAGGTCATCCGGTGCAAGGCGGCAGTAGTGGCATTCCCATTTAGGGTGCATTTGATTCAAATTAGGTAGAAAATAACATCACGTGTCAAGAGCCTTACCGTTTGGAGAAATAGTATTTCAAATAGTACTTAAGCGTAAATTACAGGTAAGACTTAAAAGTAACAGTACCACTAACAAACGACGGGAGGACAACGGGAGGAAGAAGATATTTATTCTGGTATGATGTCCCTGGGAAGGAGTCGGGACTGGCTAGTCATTGATGTCATAGCCGGTGGTAACGCCGCAAAGGTCAGATGGCAATGAAGATGTGTGCTTCAGCATCCAACCGAATGACGCAGTGGGATTCGCAGTTCGGTATCGATTAGTGTGTCGTGTTGAGAAAACGGTTACATCAAGAAAGTATTCGAGAGAGACTTGTCTCCGGGTTCGCAAGCGTACGACGCGAGATCGTCACCTATCTTGCAAACATGGATGAATTTCGACCGCGCGTGAGAATCAAATGGGGGGCCGATAGTGATGAACCAATATTCTGTGTGCTATTCATTAACTAGTTATAATCACTGAGATTTATAAAATATGAGCCTTAATCCACTGAAGGTCGGTAATTATTCAGATATGCCAGGAGAATTTCGCAGCTCCTACCTACTCTACACCCCACTATCGTTCATATTGGAACGGTGCTGCGGCAATAATTGATTGCTCCAAATTCGCGCACTTGGATAATTGCTAACGGAAAATTGATGGTGCAGACCCTGTTCAAGGGTAAGATCACGATTGCCAACAAGTTTTTCGAAAATCAACTTACAGAATACGTGCGGTAAAAATACGCCCCAGGCCGAAATATTGTTATAGCGCGTTCGGGCAGCTGCAAGGACTCTGTTGATACACGTTCACTACTTTCAGTGAGTGCTCGAAAGTGTGGGTTTGAGAGATCACGATGTCCGGTAGTACGATTAAGCCACGATCCAACGATCCACCTGATCCACGATTCCGTATTTCCATAAGACAGTGATGCAGAAGTTTCTGAGGTTAGATACCAGCATCAGTAAGGCCCAATTACGCATGGACAATCTTACGTTGACCCGTTTCTGTGTCTAAACTAGGCGATCGCCTGACTTGAACACGAAGAAAGCTTCGTGAAAATACTTCAAAAGAATCGTATTAATGCTGCGAAATAACCTGACGGGGATGAAGGCCTTAACAGCGTGCTTACCCATGATCATCAACGAAACAAAAACAAGCATCATGATGAGAAGAAAAGCAAGAAGGAAAGGCGACAAGCGTTCCATGACGCCGCGAATGTTTGTCGTACTCCACAATGTTAACTAGACCGCGCTAATAGCTTATCCAAAGAAGTTCGGAAAGTGGGGCCATGGGATATGGCACAATCGTTCTTATACGGCCCCATGTGTCGGCGCTACATCATGACGCTTTCTGTCAGATCAAAAGTAACTTTCCGGAGGAGTATACAGCAGCGACTCATCATGTTCAACAGCCAATGATGATACTGCAGTTCTTGAGAGTATCCAGGAAAGATTGTGATAAGTATAACTTGAAAAACGCTCAGCCTGCGAGAGTTTGATCAGAAGCGGAGTTAATTTACACAACAGCATTTTGAAAAGCTGTCGAATTGCATCCTTGCGACAGCTCAGAGGCTGTGAGTTCAATTGTGACATGGAGATCTCCTTGGCGATCCAAGTCGATGGCGCTGGAGGAGACGGTGCAGGCCCTCCTGAGTAGTATTGAAATAAGTCCAAAAAAGCAAGCAAAAGGATATGCCATACTACGCTTACCGGATTTCTGAGATTGCGGCTATATCTACAAGTATGGGTTACCGTAGCGCCTGGTCTATCTTCGTTGTACGAGTCAGCTCAAGACAGAGTTTGTTCTGAATCAGCGGAGTTTCGAACAGCACGAACTCTTCGGGACAAGCGGCCCGGAGACAATCGACGCTTTGAATATTAAATAAAACAGCGAGACCTCCGCTTGTCTGTAGTTTATTTTATGAAGGTTGAGTTCTGGCATCTTTGGTTGTCACTGTCCTATTATCTATGTATGAACAGGATTTTTCGACTTTTCGACTTTGCGAGATAACCATGTAATCATTTAAGCATGATAGACATTCACTGTCATCATTCCCCGCCCCTAGAAAAAAACTATGCCATGCTATGATTAAAACCGTTATGGTCGACAGGATAGGACCGTGGTAACCAGCGGCCCAACACTCGAGTACTGGGATAATTACTGACTGACAATTGATGATGAAAAACCTGTGGATATATGAGTCTCGTGGTCGACGAGGTGGAAAGGCAAGACACACAGTGTAAGCGTCCTGGAAAAATACCACAACCGTGCCTCTTGTCACACTGGCCTCAGGCAGCTGCAAGGTCCTTGCTAATCCGTGTTCACCAGGTCCGGCAACGGTTCGGGAGTTGAAGAGGTCACGAGCTCCAAAATTGGGCCGTTGCATGGCGTCGGTCTGTCCGCGCTCCCATCTTGCATTCACATGGGAATCTGGGGCAGATAATACTGGGGTCAGAAAATGACGTCAGCAAGGTTCAAACGTGCATAGACGGCGTCACTCTAACCCTCTCTCGCATCTGACCTAAGAGGTAGGCGGGGCTGACTCTGGGAAAAGGCCCGATAAAATACTGTGAAAATACCGTATCAATGGCGTGAAGTGACACTAAAGGATCAGGAGTCCGAGCTATCAGGCAACGTACTTACCCAGGATCATTAACGCAACCAAACCAAGTAAAATGATGGAAATAAGGGCAAGAACGAAGGGTGGTAATGATCTGGGTGGTCCAACTTCCATGTTTTCTGAAGTGTTATCCTGAAAATGAAAAAATCTCTTGTCAATGGAGAGTGGACTTACAAGGCTTACAATCAGATAAATCTGGCCTATAAGTACGGTTTATGAAGCTGTTTCTGCGGTGCAATATGCTGTAGACAAGCTAGTGCAGGACTTAGGAAATCGCTGAACTTGCGACTTGGATCATTCCCACAAGTGCATTGTGTCGACAATAGTGTATTTGAGAAAATACCGATACAAAGAGATAGCGAGATTGTCCAGTGCTGATGCTCTGGTAGGGGTGTCATAGCAAGAATTATTTGAGGATTGCATAGTTAAGTATCATCCGGCAACTAGAGCTGTCAAGCGCGCGGTATTCGAAGCTGTGGATGTCGCTGTACAGATTGCCCCGGTCGCGAAATGGCATAGCTTCATAGGATCTGTGTTTCAAGGCGCTGTTTCAATCCAGTGCAGAGCTGTTTCCGACGATATTAAACCCTGTGCGCAAAGCTGTAAAGAAGTTGAAGGACGGGTAGAAAATCCCAGAGTTAGCTTCCGTAGTAAGCGCCGGTTCCTGGCTAAGGGTGAACAGTCGATACCATGACGGGAAGGGCTAGGCATGCATCAATTTTTGCGTTCGTCAGAGGTTTGCGCAGCCTCCGGCATAACACGAGATGATTTTGCATGATAGTACAAGCTGTAAGACTCACTACATTCCCATTGGAACGTTACAGATTCAAGGAGGTATTAACATGAATCGTGAGGGCGTACCAACTCGTACAATCGAAGTAAGACTCGTTATTATTGACAATTCGCGGCACATTCTGGTAAAACGCTGTTGAGCAGCAGCACCATTCAAGGCTACCTCAGAATGAGACTGCCATGTTATTCTCGGATGAAACCTGAAAACTTACGGTAGGATGAGCAAGTGAAATTGATGTGGCCTCGTTTAAACCGGGACCTTTCAAAACTCACCATATGGCTGCAAAAAAAAGGAAGAGTGATGGGGTGTAAGAGCAATCAGGAGGAAGTATATCGGAGTCTTACCCGACATAAAGAAGAACCGGCATTGCTTTTGGTATGCGGAAGTGATTTGATGGCGCTCTATGTCATATTAAGCGCCGAGGGCTAGGGAAAAAGGTCTAGAAGGCCTAGCGAGAGGCATCCTTCCAGATATGCATTCTAGTAAGCGGAATAGACAAGGATCATATCTCTCTCGTTATTCCCATCGAAACAATTCACGTTCGGGTTTGAGGTGTTGCATCGAGGCGTCTATCAAGGTTCAGGGTGTGAACGTGGACTGAGAATGGGAAGATACACCCACCAGTATGGAGGACCTTCACACCTAGTGAAAGTAACGCCGTAATTGGGCAGGTCTTCCAAACGATCAGAATGCGAAACCGTGAAAACTGTCTCTCATCGCTTTCTGTAACCAAGACGATGTTAGTAGGTACTAACGTCGGAAGAAACGGTTTTTGACGATCCCACGGCCTTCACGCACGATAGAATCAGCCAATGATTTTTAAGTTAAAGAATGGCGAGTAGATGCTATATGTTGATATCAATGTATACTCAGGGTATCGGCGTGTCAACGTCCATGTATCGGATCTTTTGTGATCGCAGATCGTGACAGCTAGTTTTAGCAAAGGCAATGACGGTACTTGGAGAGTGGTCGGGCGAAAAGGATGAGGAGGCCGTATTATATCTGGGATAGGGAAAAACATGAATTAAGCATCAAATTCAGAAGCGCCACGTAGGAGAAGGGATATAGTAAGTAGGACAGTGGACCTGGATGGGGAGATTTGCGGGGAATATGACAATGGCGGTCCCCGAGGGTGCAACAAGCCAAGAAAGGCTACCTAACTGCCAAAAAGGGCTGAGTACCTACGAGGGTCAGGATGAAGAGGGACGATCTGCAGACCCTCGGAAGAATAAAGACACAGACAGAGGAGCCATGTCTGGGGTTGATTTAGAGAGATTTCCGAACGTAAAGAGAGGACGGGACATACGTCTCGCGAACAGTTGGTTTGCCATTTCCAGCCACCCGCGGAAACGAGGGAAAAAGAAGAAGAGTAGAACGGTCGAAAGAAAGACCGACAGAACTAGACAGCAGTGAGACGATATAGTGCGCCAAGACACGAATTGGAAAGTTAACTGACCACACGCCACTGCCACAAGGATTATTACATTGAGGGATAGGTGATCATCGTTCGGGAGGACTGGAGATGGAGAAGTGTTGGACACGATGAATAGTATCATGTCGGGAGCTTGTGCTTGGTAGAGGACGCGTGCTGCTCCACCAGTAATATTTATCTTTCATCGTTGTGGATGACCCTGGCTTAGTTGGTGCCGGTAGTATTCGAAACAGTATCGACAATAATAGATCCAAAGGGAAATTGCAAGGAAAATACGCCCTCTGTCATCTTTGATGCTGAAATGAATCTCTTTAGGAACAGTGTTCAATCACGGCGCCGACTGTTGGGGTACCTTTCTTCTAGCAATTTAGTCTGGTACATACCATCCTGGGCTGTAGCTCGGGGGGAATTTTCTAAATTTAAGATCCCCGAAGACAAGAAGGGAACGTTAATACGTCGCCTCTTGAGGTCGGGGCAATAAAAAGATAAATACTTGTGTAAGCGCAGAGACAACGACTCACGTGTAAACAATGGATAGAGGCTCGGTTGACGGGGCATTGAATATGAGACTGGTTGAGCACCTCGAAGTCGATGATCCGTCGAATATTTTTGATGCTCGAAGATATCGTGTGCACTCCAACGATGCGGAACATTCAACAACCTAAAAAAGAGAGAGTAGGTTTGATTCTATTCACCGCATACCACGAGCTCTCCGGCCGTTGATAGTCTTCGATGTTCTACTAATGAATGTGACATTTTGCTGAGCTGTACGGTTGATGCTAAGTTGCAGGGCGATCCGAGCCGCCGGATGTGTTCCCGATTTGGCCGATTTGCTCACGGTGTCACATGGCTCATGCGACCCTGTCATCATGCAATACTGAACCGACCCATAGCAGACTGAAACAGACCTGTGGGTATTCTATAGCTGCATATTCTTGTAGTATCACCGTAGCTAATTGTTATCTCAAGGCTTACAGCATGGTTGCCTCGAACGATTCATCAAGTAGATTGGCGGTACCATTGACCTTTTCCAATGGAAATGATGTTGAGAATCACAGCGTAGCGTCACTTGGTGAAGGGAGCTCCAAGGCAACAGTGATAACGTCTTGGGGTCTTTCGGATTCGTGCTCTGGCGGCGAACGATTTGCTGTCATTGGATGTCAGGACGGAACTTCATTCGTCTTTCGCCCTTCGTTGGTGCCGTCCACTTCTGCGGTGTCCAAGCCGCATGATTCTGCTCAGTCCTCTAGACCTTCGAGCCCTCTACGCGTCTCCCGCGATTCTCGAGCTACTTCCCGTTCGACGTCGCCCACGAGCAACACCTCGACATTTCCGCCGTTTACTGTCACTCCACGATCTCGAATCGTATCTGGAATCACCACAGAGCAAGTAGAAGCGCCAAAGAACTATGTCGATTTCGAAGACGAGCCCGATAAACTTAAAGACATGCTAAAGGCCCGTAGATCAAAGGATAGACGAAACTCGTCTGAACTTCGGGATAGTACGTCTAATCTGCGGCATGCTCCTACACTGTCTGCAGAAGCGGCCTTTTCTCCTGCTAAACAGAGGAAGGAAAAGCCACGTTCACTTCTTTCTGCCACCACTTCTCCGGGATTTACTCCCAAGTCTATCTCGACACCGACCTCACCGAGAGATCATCCTTTGATCGAGCATGGTTCAAAGCTTGACTTCTCGCACTGTGTCATACCTCCTCACTTCGGACAAGGGCACGCTGTAGCGTCGCTTTGCCCTCTAAACGAGGCTCGTTACTTGGCCTTGCGAGAGAATGGGTAAGACACGGTGATAGCTGCAGGGGAGTGGTCCTGACCTTTCGTTTTTAGTGACGTGTCTGTGATGTCCTGCAGGGATGGGAAGTGCCTGGTGTCAGTCCATGCCGACGATGTACTGCTTGAACCGCCTGAGGGCATAAAAGACAGAGCCGCTGTCAATGAGGTATGGAGATGGAGAGGACTCGAGACGATCAGCATCGGAGAGGCATGCCCAAAATTTTACTTCTTCATAAAAAGTATATTTACGCATAACAGCAGTCCCTGCTGGTACTGGCATCTGCATTTCTTGACGCCAACTCGTCGTCTCTGCCGTCGGCAGATATAGAAGGCGACGGCTACTCTCAAGAATCTCGTATAATGGTATTCCAATACCATTCTGGGGACACGATTGGTGCCATCGAGGCTTCTCTTGAGAAAGTAGGCGAATGGCATATCGATGGTACTCACGCCACCGTTGGAATCCATGCTGATTCAGATAGTAAGTCGTAACAAGCTGTGGAACATTGGGTCTCATCAGGAATAAATAACAGATTCCACGATCATCCATTATGTTTCACGGGACAACCATCTGTTGTTGTGTGACTTACGATTGACAGCCCATCCTCTGGTCCAACCCTTCAAATTGCCAGCACATGAAGTGACCTCGTTACCGAATCCATTTAAAGCTATGACAACACGGCCTGCAGATACGCCTTCTGTGCCGCCCGTACACAAGCGGAATTCTGGAAGAATCTCGCTAGGTCAGATGGTTGATGCTGGCCAGTTAGAAGTTCCAGATTCATTGTCTGGCATGCGGACACGATCATGCGACGGTGCTTTGCGCGGACTCTGTTGGTCTGAAACACATATTGCAGTTTGTATCGCCGTACTTAATTTGATGAACTCCTCATATTCTAACACAAAGATAGGCTTTCGATTATTATGGTGGCATACTGCAGAATTTGTTCGTGCAGCCGATGGAAAATGTGAATGATATTAAATGGGTTGATGATTCAACATACGCTATCGTCACTGAGGTATGCACTTTACTCTCTGCTATTGGTATGGAACTTAATGATCCGGTAAAGGAGCGCGTCGAGTATCACACTTTCAGGTTCGTCGATGCAAATAACGATGATGTTGGGAAAGCACGTTGCGGAAGCACGATCTATATTCAGTTAGTGTTTCCCTTTCCTGGTTGTGCATGATAATCTGATGGTTCCTTTAGGCCAGGATTTTTGTACGCTATCGACACCGCACCACATGAAACACTTCACGTTATTTCCTCGCGAGAGCTTCTCAAATTAACTGCTGCACGAACCGACGGAAAATGCCAACTAATTCACGTCACGTACGATGATGCATCCTCTCCAAAGCAGCACGCGCGAACTCTGTGGAGACCCCCGAAGACCCCGCCTGATTCTACAGCACCGCATACCGCAATAACTTCCATCTTACCTCTTGAGTTAGATATAGCCATTACGGGACATAGTAAGATCACCTTTTCTGGTTGTGTGGAGAAATCGTAACTCTTACTTAGATGACGGACGCTTGCGACAGAGTTCCTTTTCTCAGTTGTGTCAAGCAGCGCCTACATCCTCCGTCAAGCAAAGAAAATCGGACGTGCCTCTCAGCGGATATATCATGGCTTTGCATGTGGTTCGAAATGGCAGAACCAAGGAACGTTACGTTGTAGGCGGAGGGGATGATGGATCGATCGCATTTTGGACTTCTGAGTATGTCTGTTATTTTTCCTTTGTGTACATATCTGATTAATGTTTCTATCATTAGCACTCTCAAACTCTGCGCCCGCTGGATCGTTTTCACCGAGCCTCTGGTACGGGTCCATCAGTTTCATAAGATGACAACTGGGCCTCTTCGTGGATGCGTTCTATGTGTGTCTCAAGACGGCACAATAGCCGTCGTTGTAGTGGATGGCTTCCAGTTGTAAGCCGTGCTCCGTCCCTTTCCATAAAAGAAGAGAAACCGTCAGTTCTAATGACATATCAGCTTGTACCTAATTCCTGGATCCGCCTTTCCTCTAATCAGAATATGCTTGGGTGACGACGAGCTTCTGCTTATCTATGCAGATCGACGCGCTCGTATATGGGACGCCAAGACAAAGGAGTTCAGGAGATCCTTGAGCCTGGATAAAGCGGAGGAGCTCATCGGGAAAGAAGGATGGCACGAGTTGTAGGATTAAGCCTATATGTGTTGCATTCTCACTCAATCCCCTGCAGAACATCTGATAGCCAAGATTGCATTCCGGATACCGTCTTGAAGAGGCTACCTGGACAGGCGCTACCTGCAGGTATTTTACCCGCTCTTCCGCCTATCCTTCCTTTCACTGATTTCAATAGTAACGACGCTTTCTTTGGACCTTGAACGTTTCATAACCTATTCAACGACGGTTATCAAGACCATCAGTACGAATCTCTCTCAAACGCAAGCGATTTTCTCAACTCGCCACCGGCTTCTCTCACTCCTCTCGGTCCTCTTGACACCGGGATTAAATAAGGACACTGATGAAATATGCCGAGATCATTTGGGTATTGGAACGTCATTGGCACACCCAGGGTTTTCAAGGTCAGTGTCAGTCAGCGTTTTGTCTACGAATTCTATGTCTGATCCATCGTAGCCATGGCTTCACAAGCATCTACCGATCCAGTCACCCGAGCGACCCATGGTGCATATCGAGCGAGATTTCCGCTGCGCGCGCACTATCCATAACCGTCACCCTCCGTGCTTTAGGACTTTTCGAAGGTACTGTTCCTGTGCGATCTACGAGAAGTTGTATAATATCATGTTTCTTCACAGAGTTGACAGATTTCACGAGCGCCGTTATCGCATTCTATGCTACATCCTTACCTCTCATAATTGGCCCCAATTACAAGCCACATAGCCTTTCATATCTTGCCAGGCAATGGTTTGACACGTCCCGTAAGTGACATCACCTGCCTTAATCCCGCGGCCATTAAGATACTTCGACAGATGAAGTACGGCAAAGCTCTCGGCTACTATTCGACGCGGCTGTCGTACGTTTGTCTGATGAAGAGGCCAACGCCGTCGCAGAGCAATGGCAGCATCATCGTAGGTTTTACAACGTTTGATTAATTGTGATCTTCTGATATTTGGGGAAAGTCCCGTGTCTACAGCCGACTGCTGATAGGGAATCTACTCAGGCGGCTCTTTCACTGTTCATTTGCGGGTATCTCGCTGCAGAGAAATATAGTTTGTTCGCATCAAGGTGTGGAGCTACTGCTACGTGTTACCTGCATCATTTAATTCACCCGTGTTTCCAGCGTTTTGACGGACATATCGAAGTCCATAGCTTTGTACCTCCAAGATGAACAGTCTATCTTCAGGGTGCTCGCTATTGATCTGTGCTCCCGTGGTTTCCATGTCTGGCAACATTATATCGATGCAATGGAAATTCTCAGGGCCCTCTTCGTCTTGGCCACTACTTCGCGGAAGGATGCCATTTCGGCTCAAAACATAGGTGCACAGGCAAGGTTAGCCGTACTGCATATTGCCGCCTCCAACACGCCTTTGTTTATGACAACGCTGGGACTTGACATTCTCAGTCCGGCCAACGTTGAGTACCGAAAGTCGATCATGCAGATCGTTGCTTTTCTGATACGAAAGGTTCGCGGGATTACATGACTGTCTGGACCCACATCTCTGACACGCCAACAGCGGCCCATGGTACTTTATACAAACTTGCCCAAGCTGATGGAAGCTGTTGTGAAGTCGTTGGATCCCAATTCAACTTCTCATAGAGATGCCATTCTGGATACCGCGACTGAGATTATCGGGCACGTTGTGAAGACGTAGGCGCCATATCAAGTTCCGTGTGAGAATGTGGGTCTGAATTACTTTCTAGGTATCCTTGCATCGATTTCCACATGTCGACTCAGCGCTTAGCTGTCGGAACAAGTGAGGGTGCGATTGTCATGTACGACCTGAAGACGGCTATTCGGTTGTATGTGCTTGAGGGGCATAAAAAGGGTATCACGGCGTGTAGCTTCTCCCCCGATGGGCGCCGCCTGGTTACATTATCTCTGGAGGAAAGTGTGGTGTTGGTGTGGAAAGTCGGTTCTAGTTTTTCGAGCTTTTTCAATCCTGGCGCGCCGCCGCGCCAGGGACATGCAGGTTCGGAGCCTTTCAAGACACTTTCGTTCAATGTCGGCGAAGAAGGTATGTCAGGTGGTGCTGCGGCTTAGTGTGGGTGCTTATCTCTCTTTGTTCCTTAGCGAACATGACTGCCTCGGAGAGCCTTACCCTAGTTCGCTTTGAGTGGAGTGCGGAAAGAAGCACAAAGTTAAAAATCCGTGATAGTATACTTACGTTCAGTACTTGACACATCGGCAACGGGCTCAGCTGTGGAATATATATTTTTATGGAAAGCCTAGGTCAATTGGATCCAAGGGATGGACTAGCACTTATTATCAGCGATGCATATTCATGAAAATCATTACAACTTAATATCCGGCGTAGGAAGGAAGGAAGGAAGTTTCAATAGTCGCCGGGGCTCAACAAAAACATAACGACGTCCGCACTACAGAGATCTATCTACACCGTCAGCTGAGCTAAGATGGAGAAGCCTGAGTCAGACTGCTACGTGCTCTGCCGTTTTGGTCAAGCCTCTCCATCATCGCACTTATTAATCAGCCAGGAGCCCAATGTCTGAATTTTAAACATTGTTTATACCATGTTTGGAAACGCGAGGGGTCCAAGTGGGTATGCTAACAATTGTTGATATTCATGATGTCGGGGCGTTTACCAGCAATCAGCGCTCTGTCTACCTTTAGAACGGCTGGACATAGTATTTGTTGATATTCCAGATAAATTTCGTCAGGTTTGGTTAGTTTTGTCACTAATCCCGGCAAAAATAATGATATAACAACGTGACCGACTAGCGAACCAACAGTATGCAAGCTTGAATTGGGCCTTCGAGTACTCTCTCAGTATTGTACTAGGATATCAAAGCTATCTATCTGCAAGTGCATGTTATGAACATGGTTGAGTTATTAAACTTTTTACCGATTGTTTGAAACCTTGGTTTGAAATGTCCAAATTAGGAAGGATGTTTACCGGTTTTAAACACGAACCCATAATTTCTTACGGAACCCTAATCCGGCCGCACGATGCGTCATACAGGCCGATCGGAATTTTTAGCTCTTCCACTGACCCCCGTAGAACCCCGCTCACGTTTTTTCGACACCTGGGAGCAGCCTTGACTGGCTTATTCTCGAGCATTTCTGAACCATTATGCTACGCGGATTGGCTCTGGACTTTCTCAGTGTTTCCTCGCGGCGGCCATTCTACTTCAAAGCCTGTCCAAGGCGAGACACTTTTGCCGCAAGCTGGAATGCCCGTGGGTTTCACCGGTCGATACGTTAGTTCTTTTTGCGTATTGAATATCTATTTCACTAACAGGTAAAGATTAGCGGCCAGACACGGAGGGATTGATAGACCAAAACCCGGAACGGGGTACGTTCGAATCACTTTTTTTACTTTATCTTTCAGACGCGCTCATAGCCAGCAGCATCGTTATCGACTTTAAGGATTCCAAAGGGTCGTTAATCAAGACGGTCGAAGCTAATGAAGGCGACGACATACTCTCTATCGCGCATGAGTACGACATTGACCTGGAAGGCGCGTGTGAGGGCTCAATAGCGTGCTCGACGTGTCATGTCATACTAGAGCAGGAGGTGTTCGACCAGCTGGAAGAACCGGGGGATGACGAAAATGATATGCTGGATATGGCGTTTGGCTTGACAGAGACGAGTCGACTGGGGTGCCAGGTGAAGGTGACCAAGGATGTACAGGATGGAAGGTGGGAGGTTAGGCTCCCAGCAGCGACGAGGAATATGTTCGTTGACGGTGTGTCTATGTTTTTCTTCTTTTAGCTTGTTTTCGGTGGCTGACGGATGGGATAGGGAAGAAAGCATCACATTAATGCATTGTTACTCTACGAGTCCGATGTACCAGTAATCGATAATAGGGCTATGCCGAGTCATTCATTGCAAGCGTCGCATCTGTTTGCTCCTAGAGCAGGATGTTTCTCAGTTCAAGTTTTTTAACAGTGGGACTAGGCGAGGCTCCCGCAGTGAACCGATTCTGGTACGGCAAGAAGCATTCAGTTTCGGGAAAAGAAATATTTAATTCGGGCCTTGCGTAACAAGCCGCAGATACTAATATGGGGAGTTACGACCCCCGTTTACAGCCACCGGTCGTCGCTATTACGTCGTCTTCCAGGAATGACCTAGCTTCGATGCATTCTTTCACCAAACATTCCCGGTAGAGCTGGGAGTTGGATGAGAGGGCAGAGGTCGCCTTCTCAGACAGAGATCCTTTATAAAAACATTCATGTCCAACCATATAGCTTGCAGCGATTCACATAGACGAGTTCCGTGAGATTGTTATTTTCATCCTTGAGACTGAGGTTATATGGCAGGCGTATGGCCTCGTTGATCAAGCATTTAAGAAGTGTCCGATGGGTTTGAGCTAAAATCGATGATAATTTCCGTCGCGAGCAGCACGTCATGGATACGAGGATAGAAATAGTACACTTCCTCTGAAGACGACCATCATCACATCATACAAGATGGATCAAACCGTGCGAATTGTACGTACATTTCTGCAGATCCTACACCTGTCGTTAACCGCGATGGGTCCTCTCTGAAGATCCACAGGAGGCATGTCCTCTCTATGCCGAATGTACTAGACTGGAGGCTTAACGATGCCGGAACTGATCTTGTAGTAGACTATCGAAGAGTCATCTGCGGTTATTCCCAGATAAATTTCCGACGGATCTGAGAGTGATTTGAAAGCGGATTGCAGCCTGGGAACAATTTAAGCCACGGAACACACGGATGTATATTATAACGGACCAAGCATAGGACACTGTTTCCGCCAAAGAACATGGGACGACGTAGACGTGTTCATTTGAGTCAGTATTTGGTCTGCGACCTTTTATTGCGCCCCTTGGACACTGCTCTCCGAGATCCACCGGTTCCACGTCTTTCCATGACTGCGCTGCGACGATGTCAGGGCAAAGAAACAGGGAGGTCAGAATATCTGACCGTGGACTACATCGTTGTAGACCAAGAACAGGCTGCCAGAAGTCTTGGGGTATTTGGAAAGGAGCAAAGTCAGTGCTGGCGTCTGGGAGACAACATTTAACTCAAAAGCGCGAGAATAATCACGCTGCCTTACAGATGGATGCGCGTTCATGGCCGTCGGGATTTGGAAAGCCGACCTACGTTACATAAGCGAATCAGGTGGCTAAATCCTAATTTGAGATCCAACCAATCATTCCTAAGGTAAACCAAGTGAGGGCCAGCACGAAGGATAAATCGAAGGACCTACAAGGCGTTCTCCAGTTATATTACATGTACTCCATCTTCAAACGAAGGATCTGGCGCCACATTGATGTTCATACTCCGATGAACTCCGACCGGCCCCCGCCGAAGCCAAACAGCAGCAGACGTATGCGCTCGTTCCTTCACCGTCTCTTACAACCACCCTTGGAATTCTCTACTCCTTCTTCTTCTTAATCAATAAATCGTTGTATTTCAGAATGTCCGACCTCTGCCCAGTATACGCTCCCTTTTTCAGTGCAATGGTGAGGCACCCGGTTCGTCTTTGGTTCGGAAAACTGACGTGACTGAACTTCAGGGATGCACGAGCGCTATCGTGTTTACTTGTGCGTAGACCTTTCTCGGGGCTCTCTGTGATGCCACTAGTACAGTAATGTTAACGGAAATCGTATTTCTGGGTGTTTATAGGTATAGGAGCAAGGTTCGTCGCATTTTGATGGCCAGCAAAATGAATATTCACATTCATTGCTCGCGTACAGTTATGGTACAGCAAAGTCTGGTGTCGGCATTTCCGCAATGTCCGTGTTACGCCCTGATTTGATGATGAAGTGTGTCGTTCCCGTTATCATGGCTGGTATCATTGCTGTAAGTCTCCTGACATGTCGCTTTTCAAGTCCTACTGGGAGAATGCTTATCAATTATGTATCAACCTGCTGATAACACTTCTTACGTAGATCTACGGCTTGGTAGTTTCTGTCCTTATTGCCGGTGACTGTACGTGGACTTCTTGGGGGATTAAGTGCAGTGCTTATACGCGTTTACAGTGAGCGTCACCATGCCTCTCGCACAAGGTTTCGTCCAGTTGGGTGCTGGTCTCTCCGTCGGTCTCGCTGGTTTGGCTGCTGGCTTCGCTATCGGTATTGTTGGAGATGCTGGAGTACGGGGAACCGCTCAACAACCTAGATTGTTTGTCGGCATGGTGCGTAAATGTTTTGTCTCTAGAAGCCTCTTATCAAACGTCTCTTAGATTTTGATCCTCATTTTCGCCGAAGTGCTAGGTCTCTACGGTACGCTTCAATTTACCCAACCTTTGCAGCTTCTCCTAACATGTTGCAGGTCTCATTGTTGCACTTATCATGAACACCAGCGGTTCGGATATGAAGGGAGTGGTACGCAAATTTTTCTTGGTCATTACTCTCGCATGCTCAATCATTGCTGCCAGTGCGGATAAATTGCCATTGGGACGAGGCGGCGCCAGAGCTTTTGTTCACAATGGACACTTCAAATCACCCTACTTAGGCCATGCCGGTTTTCGTATAATGATTCATATTCTTCCCGCTGCTCTGATATGTCTGCAAATACCCAAAATACTTATTGATGCATTCACGGATCCGCTACCGCGAGGCCGCTCATTACTGCGCTCGAGACTGAGCTGACGTTATAGAGTGACCTTTCTATCTCTTGGCGCCAAGACAGCGGCAAAAAATTTCGTCATTGTGGTATTGCCTTCATCTCTTTGTATTGTGATGAAGGTCGTTTGCCTCCCGAGCACAAGTTACCAACATGATACTTAGCCGTTGAGGCTATACGTTTCAATATTTTTGTTCTGGAATCGGTGATTTCGACCCGCTACCCAATATCATTTATAGGCTTAACAACCTCAATCACACGATGGGGTTCCCTACGGGGGATATGCAGAGGACCGGTGAACATCAAAAGACTACTCTTACTTTCGATTGGTTATTGATTGAACGATAGATCACGGATGAAGTTTCAGGCAAGGAGAAACTGCCGTCATCCGTGCGCAGCGACGTCGATAGCGCCTATTAGTTGGCTGTGAAGTGTTTCTCAATATCTCACCCTCACTATCCCTGACTGTTTTATGGTGATCTTTTAATCACGAAGGCTTTCTTCAACTCCCCCTACGCTTCGACACAATGATTGCTTATAAATTTCTCTCCCCCGGTGTCGCTATATGTACTGCCAACGCGTCTTATCGGTTTCTAGCGAGCGGACGGCGCCCAGTTACCCTTGTCTTCACCCTGATCATGGCAGGGGTTGTGTTGTGGTTGATGCGCTACTATGACCTAGTAGTGAACGGTGTTCTTTCTCCTGTGTCGGTTGTTGACACTGACCATCCTCCAAACTATGATTGGCTCAGACAGTGGGAACACGACCTTCCCCAACATAACCTCAGCCTGCCAGCGCCTGAAGGAAAGGCAGGTCGGTATGTAAAATTCTCGAGTCAGACGCAGATGCTTGGATGGAACAACGTACTTGGTGTAGTGTACGGTTTTCATCTGCATCATGATCATTTCTTTTACCGATTTTTTAATTCAGGCTCATGGACGCTCATCTCGCACACGAATCTGGGCGGGCGTACGTTTTCTCAGATTACATATGGGAGCCAGCACATTATCCGTGGACGAAGAAGGATGAATATGACTGGCCGCCGAAGACGCCACTGAGTGCCCTTCTTGCTGGTCCCGCAGCAGGTGGTCTTTGGGAATCAGGCGACGATACGCCACGATCCGTTTCCTCGGAATGGTTTGATGTCGTCTGCCCTCGATCAGAGCGTCGTTTCATCCCCACCTCAGAAGTCAAGCAACATGTAGGATGGTCGGAGGGGGACGTTATATTCGACAAGTGGGCTGGCCTCCTCCGCGAAGCGCCCGAGCCGTGTATCGAAGTCACCACCTCCCCTGAAGATTCATTCCCCCAGGTGTTCGATTTGTGGTTGTGGGGCAATACCCGCATACTCTCCATGTGGGAGCGATTTTCGAGTTCGGCTACTTCTCGACTCCTTGCGACGTCGCCTATCGTCAAATCCAGTGTTGATAGGAATGAGTATTTATTCCTGCCGAAGGGCCCTCGCCCTCTCCATCCAGCCAGCCATAATCCATACGAGCGTATGCTTGCCATGCATCTGCGCAGGGGAGATTATGAGGGATCCTGCAGACATTTCTCAAAGTACAGTTCTACGTTCTACGGGTGGAACCAGCTCGAATTTCTGCCTGATCGGTTTACGGTACCCCCAGGCGAGGAAGGTCCAGAGAGAGATGCTGTATATCTGAGCCGGTGTTTGCCCACTTTCGAGGACGTTATCAGGAAAGTGCGGCTAGCGCGGGGGGAGTATCTGCAGGGGACCGGGATGACGTTGGATGTGATGTATTTGTTGACTAATGAGAAGGGGCAGTGGTTGGATGAGTTGAGGGAGGCGTTGCGGGTCGAGGGATGGAACACGATACGGACGAGTCGGGATCTTGTTTGGGATTCTGCGGAGCAGAAGGAGTTGAGTATGGCGGTTGATATGGATATCGCTCGGCAGGCTGCTGTCTTCGTTGGGAATGGGGTACGTTATCTAGTTGTTCATCTCGTGTTCTCCCTGAAGTGGACTGACTGGTGTTTGCAGTGGTCCACGTTCAGTAGCAATATCGTGCACCGAAGGCTCGTTGATGGGAAGAAACCGATGAGTACCCGATTTTTTTGATACCACTTCATTTCTCTATCTTGCAAACATCGTTTCTGTAGCTCAGTAGCTGTCATATCGGGTCCTGGTTTGAGAGATTGTAGACTAGACTAGTTCATATTTATCTAACTGAAATTCAAGGGAAGACACGTTCAATACCTGATGCGACGTACTTAGATTCAGACATAATAATTATGAATTATTCAAAATTTAAAATTGATTTGGACGCGATCGGAGTAGCATGTGATCTTGCCCCTCCTGCATTCGTACCATCAGCAGCGACGGCGGCGACGAGCACCATCCACGCTAGTGTCGTTCACTGCCCTCTCGTCTTTGCAGTAAAGCGAAGCTTATGCTTCTCTGCCCCTCCCACACCGAAATAAATCAGTTAGAGAAAGACAGTACAAGAATCCACCAGCTGAGACGAAGTCCAGATCTTGCACATGTCTGTCTTCAGCTTTTCTGACCAGGCTTCTGATGAGGTAGGAGCTGTGCTCTTTGTCGACGTCTAATACAACTCCACCCAGGACAAAAGCGCTGAAATTCTTTCCCTGATCACGTCGGCCAGTTACGACACAGATTTCAAGCCAGCCTTGGAGGAGATTTACGATGAACTAGCCAAGGATGACTCTACAGCGTCACTGCTAGTGTGTACCACCAAGAATGCTCCATTCATTTAGCTGACGATGATAAGGATCCGTTGAACGCATTACCACCTCTTCTTGGTAGTTCAGACAAGGCCGCGTCGGATATTCTCAGCCTCATGGGGAGATGCTGCAACGCGAAGGAGATCGTTATTGGCGTACAGGAAGGCGTGGAACGATTAGAGCATCACCTCGCCAGTGCCGATTTCGACGATGAGCAGGTCCAGCCAAACGGACAGCTCTTGACGCTCGTCAGGATGTACGCCACAGGTGTGTTGTCATCGATTTTTCAACGCCTTTGTTGCCTTACCTTCACATATCAAAGCTATTCCACGCCTCAAGTTTAGGAAGAAACCTGCGAGCGAAACGTTGAGACCTATCTTGATGGAGCTGGCGTCTGCGTTCCGTCGCGCAGGGCCACATAGCTCTCGGGACGAAGGACGTCAGATCATGGAGGCTAGTGCTGACCTCGTAGGAAAGCTGGACTCGTGGGCAAAAACGCAGCCGGATGCGCAAAAGGATGAGATAGCATCGTGCCGAGTTCGTGCACCATGATTTGCCTTATATTTTGCTACTGACAGTTACCCTAGGTGTTGTATCAGAACCTTCTCGACGACACAGTCACATCGTATGAGCAGTGTATACAGGCTTCACTGGGCGCGAGAATTTTTGCAAGATGGTTTCCACGATTGAGCTTCCGTTCCGTACTCTCTGCAGGATGGGAGGACGGACAGAAAGCGATCAAAGCGATGTTGGTGCGTGGTTCCCTGTCTTTGTCCAGTCTTGTGCTAAGCGCCGACGTAGGACTCGTATGGTTCCATTGGCTTCTCGGTCGAGGCCATGGCTTTGACACCTTCATTGTGTCACTTCGTTCTTCTCGCTTACAACCAGGAAGATTCCCTCAAAACTATCAGAACATTATCCACGATGCTACCCATCATCATCAGCAGCATACAAGCGAATCAGACCCTAGATGAATGCGTCTCGTTTCTCCTGGATACTCTCTATCTCAATTACGCCGAGATACCTGAAGACATATCAATACCACTGTGCACTGTCCTGCCAACTTTGGCTAGTGCACACCCCGACTCGTCTCTCCGTCACCAGACGTTTCGTGTCCTCTCAACAGTACTCTCATTGTCTGCCCCCCCACTCCGGCTTCAAGTCCTACACGATCTCTGCTCGACAAGTGACTTTCCTCAAATGAGAGTTGCGGCAGTGGGCCTCGTGAAGGAAGCCGTTCTAGAAGCATTTGGGAGCAGTGCACCTTCGTCGAACCTCTTTGCCTCTCCACGATTCTTGCAGGTCCTTGGACCAATATTGTTCCGCCCCAACCCGCCTGATTTCTTCTCGCCAGTTCCTTCATTGACTGTCTTGGAAGAATCTTCTGAGCCTGCACGACTTGTCGAATGTCTCGCCTTGCTATACGTCCTTATTCTGCAAGATAAGAAGAACAAGGTACGACATATCTTCTTCGCAGCGTATCGGTGTTAAAAATGCGTCCAATTTCAGACTGGCATCCGTGACCGCGATAATTTGAAAAATATCGAACGTCAACTTCTCGGGCCAATTCGAAAAACACTGTCTGTCTTGCTGAACGACCCCGAGGTCGCGAAAAGTATGTGGCTTATTTACACTTATATCACCGTTGTGTTTCTCATACGCTGGTGTAGAACATGTGCACGCGGTGCTTCCCCTTGTTGCTCTCAACGCTGGGATTGAGAGAATCGATGTTATGGATATGCCTAACCTTACTAAGTCTTTCGACGCCTAAACAAGGACTCTTTCTTTCTCTTTCTTTCTTTGATATTCCATACCTACCTTTACCTATCCTGAACATAACAGAAACCCCTAGAATATTCTCAAGGCTGTACTACTAGAATATTCTCTGTAGTTTCCTTAGTATACAAGTATTCATGTAGCTACGAAATATCTATCTATCTTTCTTTTGACCTATCATTTACCTCGTGTGAATCAGTAAGAATCCGAGACAACTACGCTTAGCGCTCGTTGCCTCTGATCCTTCCCAGTTATGCTTAGCGCTTACTGGATCGATCGGTCTTCTTTCGACTACGCTTAGCGCTTGTCGATTCCCTTCCCTTCTCGATTCCCTTCCAAGGTAAAGAACTCGACTTTATTTGAATACCTAGCTACGTACTACAACTACGCTAATCTCAGTATTCATAACAATCGATGAAGCAATCCAGAAAGAAGGGCTGCAGACTTTGCACTAACGGGAACGTTTAAATGAACGACATTTTATGTAATAGCTGGTGGGCACTTTTATCTGTAGCCATCTTCGCAAACTGATGATGCAATAGGCGCCGATGCATAGACGGTGTCATCTTTATCTTTTTAATGTTACAAACTTGATTGTAGTACGTGACTACTCAAACCCCATCTTACGGTGTTCCTCATCATGATGTAGCTTCGTTTTAGACCGCGACAGGAAGATCTTTGCACACATTAGATGTGCATGAGATGCGTCTCCACCACTATTGATTGATGATAGTGTAACGATATATATGGCCCGGTCTCGCCTGTTTTAATTCCTACCCTCTTCCCTTCCCTTCTTTCCCTCCCTTCAACTGGTGCTGCAGCGCGGTGCCAGGTCACGACACTGAATATTTATCGCTGAGCGATTATCATGAGCACTGGTTGCGCTACTGTTTCGGGGGTCACGACTTCCGCTCGTCAAGAAAGGCCTAGAGTCGAGACTGTGCTTCGCCATCGCAAGCCTGCTGCAGCCAGGCGGTCTTTGGCTACCCCAGCACTGTATGTCGCGACTCTGTGGGCGTATCTGCCTATAGTTTCAGCAGAGCAAGTCTGCCATACGACCGAGTGCGTTCGCTTATCGTTCCTCAATAAACTTGTGTTTCTCAGAAGAAAGCACGTCTAGTTCTGGCGATAATGTATGCAAACAGCGAATATCGACAGCTGTCAAGGTGGCTATCGGTGTCGTCGTCGGTCAGTGAACGCCGCAATCAAACTGTCTGGTGCAGAGTTTGACCACCCCCCTGTACAGTCGCCGTGGTTCTTCTCGCTCTAGGTGTGTTCTACTTCATTCGCCGCTTCCGCAGCAAGAAACAAGAAGAAGAATCCGTCGGCTTTGACATCGAGCCTAGCCAGATTGAAGGTCCTCCAGTGACTGCGGCGGTGTCCTTGACGACGACCTACGCCGCTAAATATGATCCGTCCTCAGCACCGGTTCGTATGCCTTCGAGTTCGCCGAGTGTATCAGGAAAGAGTAAGAAGATATTTGCAAATCTGAGGCAGGGACCCAGTACGGCTCCGACGGGTCGTGTCGCCGCAGGAGGTTCGTACCCCTTTGGGGCATACTCGTCGAAGGTGGGAACAATCTCGTACTTTTTTGAGGGCAATTTGAGCTTATTTCTGCATGTAGAATCCTCCGCCCCGCTCGTTGCCTACTACTGGTGCAAGGTTTTAGACATTGTGGACTTGATGTTTTTACTTCTTCATGTATTATCTTACCCTATAGCACTTATTCCAGACTTGCACTGCAAACATACCATGGACCGTGTCTTCCATTACTCAGATTTGATGGTCTTTCTTTTGTCTTGGTAATATTGTTGCAATGGATGGTTGGCGTGGTTGAATGAAGTGCTTTTGCCGCCCTCTCGACTTGTTTATTGTGGAATACATTATGCATATTGGTAGAAGGTAGCGGTCATAGACCATTACAACATCAAAAAACTACATATCAAACTGCTGTGTGTATAAGACATAAGCGAAAGTGTATCATCAATATATGCGAGTAGTGAGGTACTATTACTTGACCACGAACAAATCACATCTTCCTGAAGTGCTCTTAATGTTCAACTTCCATAAGAGTTGGAACTACCTCGCCACCCACCCCTTCCTCTTCCTCTTCCCCTTCCCCATCCTCTGCCTCTACTTTCATAATGGTAATCTTGCGGAGGTAAGGGCTTGATACCATTGCGGGAATGTCCATATCTCGGACTGCGACTGCGACTCCTTCTACGGCTCCTCTCCCTACTTCGACTCCTGCTCCTGCTCCTGCCTCTCCGATAGTCATACTCCCGATCCCTTTCACGGCCGCTCGAACTCATCCGCCTATCCCTATCATCTAGCTCGCGCTTTACGTGAGAGGACGGCGAGCCATTGTGATGGTTCGAGGAATAATCCGAGTACCTTCTCTCAATCGGTGCATTGAAGGTGCTCGAAGTCGCACTTGATGGGGGAGGGAACCCGGAAGAACTAGCAGCACTAGAAGGAGGGGGACCAGGGTATCTCCCCGTGTCCCAGGGCACGGACGCATTGTATCCACTAGCATTCGATTGGAAGGGGATCGGAATCGGAATGGGTATTGGTATCCCGCCACCATTCATTACATTCGGGATCGGGATTCCATTTACGGGAACCGGCACGGGATTGGGTGGAGGCTGAAGATTGTTCAATCTTGGATCTCTAGTCCTTGCGGAAGCCTCAAGCCTAGCCTTTGCAGCCCTCATGGGTGCGAGAAGGTCCAGGCCTATGGGGTTGGCCTGTGTTCCCAGCCCTGAGAAAGAGGAAGAGGACCAAAGTGATGGACCATCATCTCGTGGCTCCTCCTTGACACGTATTACAGGAGAGGGTGCACTTGTTGGTGGTGGTGCTTCCTGAATGTATGCAGGAGCCGTGACAGGAGGCGGAACTGGTGTTGGTGCAGGAGTCGACAGGCTGGTATTTGATAGAGTGGAAGATAATTGCTCAACCTCGACAGCTTTTGGGATCTTATTTATCTTGGGCAGAGGAGCCATGGGCATTTTGGGTGTCGAACGACTCAAGGACGGGGGTAGTATTGGCGATCCGGTAAGGTTGGTCGCGCTATTAAGCATTTTGCTTCGTGGGGTGGCGGTCTGTGGAAGACTGGATACATCTGTAGATATTGCAGAAATTTTGGGTTTGGTTGCGGACTTGGCTTTGGGTAATGATGGCGCAGGCGTCCCTCCTTTCGGAGTGGGCGATGCATGGTTCGTTGCTGTTGGTAGCGCCGGTGTGATAGCAGCTTTGGAATTCGCCGTAGTGCGAGTCGTAGAAGATGTAGCCCGGCCGGAATTGGACTTGGCTGCACCTGTCTTCGTAGTAGTCGTTTTCGTTTTTCCTTTGGTCGAATAACTCTTGCTCCCAGTCCACTCTTCAGAATCTGAATCATCGACTCGCCTGCGCTTCCTTGCTTTATTTGGCTCAGCCTTCTGCTTCCCTTTAGTCGTGGTAGTTTTTCTCGGCAAGTCCTCCATGACCACGTCTTCTTTAACTTTCACCTTGGGCACTGACTTTGCGACTTCGCTGGCTGGTTTATCCCCTTTCCCGTCACTCTTAAAAGTCATCTTCTTCATCCTCTGCACGAACGCTAGCATGTTCTTGAACACCTTTGAATTGAAACGGATCTCCTGGAAATCGCTCCTAACGCTTTTGCGTATCTGGTCTACAGCATCAGATAGCTGCCGCATGGAAAGCTGGTCGCGATAGAGAAATATCATATAAGCGATCATGACGAACTCAACAGGGGAGACCTTGGGCGCCTTGAATGGCTTTGAGAGAACTGGATCCTGCGCCAGCGCACAGAGCACGTCAATGGTGCTGTCGACGTTCCGCTGTAGCTTAGGTGTGACATCGCGCTTATCCGATAGCCAAGCTTCGATTTTCGTTGTAGATGGCTCAGTCTTGCTTTGCCCGAGATCGATAAGGTAGACAATCTGGGCCAGACACATAAAATCGCGACCTCGGCTGTTTCCCCAAGGGAGATACCCTTCTAAGCCTGACGGAGAGGACAACCTGTCCTTAACTTCGCGGATGAGCATCGGGTAGCTGCCATTGATGGCCTGCAGTCGTTCAGCAGGAGTGAGAGCGACGCCGAGCTGCACGCGCCGAAAGATCTCCCGTTCCTGATCATGTGTAAGGTCGTCGTATTCCACGCAAGTGATCTGCTTGTTACTGAATCGAGATTTGAGCTGGGGAGGGAGAAGGGTGCGAGATGAGTTTCTTCCGGCCCCGGAAGTATACCAAAATTTGCCGCCGTTTACTGAGTCTTTGTCTGTTAAGAATGTTAGCAGAGATGAAGCGGAGATGGAACTCAAAACGCACGCATGATCTGTAGAAATACACGAGGTCAGGCAAAGGGCGAAAGGATGAAAGAAAGCCACGCACATGTCCATCCATGAATCTTTGTATTGACGACAGTCTCTGCTTTCCATCGATACATGTTCGTTTCTCTTCTCCCTCGGAGCTGATCGATACCGCTGGGAGACGGTTAGACAAATAGAATCTACCAGTTGGCAGTGGCAGACGCACCAAAAATTAAAGGCGGTATATAGTAATTATGAATAAGTGAGTCGATGAGTTGCGTTTGCTTGCCATCCGGCCATACGACATCTTGGAAAAAAGTAAGAAAATGTAGAGTTGTGTATGAAATGCAACGAACCCCTTTGATATTCGGGATCCAAGTCTAGGGTATTATCGTAAAGCTTCCCTGTAGTACCCAAAGTTATTAAGGAGATGCGTAACCCCCAATTGCACAGTTTGACTGACTATACAAGGATTCCACAGAGTACGACACGGTCCTTGGAGCACGCAGTGCGGGGTTGATCACGGCTTTCTTGCGTACCCCTCGAGTAGGACTCGCCGCAAGAGGTGCGTCGTCATCATCGCCAGACGAGAGCTCAGTGAGATCAGAGTCGTCGGAGAACGACATTATCGTGGCGTTAAAACGTGAAGAGAAGAGCAACAGGTATAATCCGTGTAGGTCCCTAATCAGGTTTTCAGATTATTATTATAAATCGAAAAGTATAAATATTTGCCTTTTTGAGCTTCATGCCTTATCGGCCACCGCACAAGATTCCCCTTGTTCGTGGACATACTCAAGACACTGAGAACAAGCAGGAGATGGGGGTGAAGTAAAGATGTACCTTCCTCGGGCTGTCATTTAAATGATGCGCTAATAGGCGCTAATCGTCTGATAGGCGCCAGACGATTAGCGCTCACTCGGATACAATGCTCATCAGACGAACAACTACGTTCTTTAGGGAAAATATTACCCATTGACTTGCTTTCCCGATAGTCACGACGACTAATAAAACCAACTTCCTTCCTTCCTTCTCACGCCATTCTATTCTTTTCACAGAAAACCATACAGAACTTGATCTTCTGTGGTTTCACAATTCGAAGTTTGATAAGTACCTCTGCCGTTGTGGGCGCTATCAGCCTTGCGCGTAGAAATATTATTACCGCTAGTAGTAAAGAACATTTGTAAGAGTCGAAAGAGGGTTATCAATTTTGAGGTTAGAAAACACTGGTATTCTTCCGAATGGTTAATTCCTATGATTTCAAGAAGTAAGGATGGGAAATCTCCCATGAGGCCACAATGAGGCTGTCGGAAGAAGGACTGGAGAACTACTGGATTGATCAAGAGGGCGCGGACGTGAAATAGCCGATGTGACCAACATTTCGCGTTTAAGGACGCCCCCCCTCCCTTCCTTCCTTCCATATATAGTAACAATATAACTATATTCGGAATGCTTAGTAATAATATTTATTGCTGGTTATTTGCCGGGTATATGCCGGACCCTGCCGTAAGTGATTTCAGCAAATGCAAAAGCGCTAGAATATGTATTAGAAGGTTCAAAGTGTAACATTTTGATTAGTTTATTGACTCAATGCGTCGTGAGGACATACCAAGCTGCTAAGTCAGTTTTGTGTTTAAGGTCGGGACCCCTCCCCCCTTCCCCCCCTACCCCCATTGCCGGATTTTAGCCGCGCGCCCCTCTTGAACTGATTGGCCATCTTCGCTAATACAGCTCAGGAAATAGAAGTAAACTACTCCTACCGACTTGGCAACTCGATGGCTCATTGTGAAAAAGTAACGCCGACGGTTGTAGCAATCGCAATATTATCTACTAGTGCAGACTAGTGCGTGAGTTCAGTGACAGTAAATACCGATTACCTCTGAATCCTTTCAGACTACCGTAATCTTGCCAGCTGTGTCTCGCTGACATCAGATGCAGATCCTAATGTCGACCCGGGATAACAAGGGTCAAAAAATGGCTGTCACACTGTAATGACTTTAGTACAGAGTGATAAACGCCAATGGTGGTGGTAAGGGTGTATAGGACGAGAGAGAACTTATGGACGAGCGGGGCGGGAGGTATTCAACTCCTTGACCAACATCACTAGCGACCACAAGGGTAATGAAATCCCCTCCGAAAAGCCAAGGGAAAGTAATGTCTTCCTTGTCAAGGGGAAGAAACTCGGGCTACAGGCAGAAAAGGTGCGGTGTTACGGAAGACATGGCTGAGACATTGCAATCACAGCGCCGTTAAAAATTGACGAGCTTAGGGAATTTAGGATAAAGAAGGAACGATGTATGGAGGTCGCAGTGGTTGTTCGGTGGAGCTTTTTCTCGCGTCGTGAATTTAAAATGACCGGCGAGATACTGACGTACGCCTATAGTCCGACGTACTGTCCTACTGGCAACGAGAACAGGGTTTCAGTAGGTGTACCACGAGCTGGTTTGTGGTAGTAGTATTATTAGCGGTTGTGGTCGGGTGGAAGAGGGTTGTCCCGCACCGCCGGTCCGACTCTTTTCCGGTTCATGTTCGGATTTATTAATTCACGGGTATCGTCTGACCATCATGTCTTCAATGAAGCTTGCCATCCTTCTGTGCGATACACCATTACCCGCAGTAGTTGCGACGTACGGAGACTACACTTCAATCTTCTATCGCCTTCTCTCTTCCTCCTCGTATATTCCTTCATTCACACTCGATCCCTATGATGTTGTTTCTGCCAATTCCTATCCTGAAGATCCAACTTCCTACGACGCAATTCTGCTGACTGGATCGAAACACTCTGCTCATGGCAACGACGCATGGATACACAAGCTAGTGGATTTCGTTCGAACCATTGCTTCCTCACATCCTCACGTGAAGCTCATTGGGATCTGCTTCGGACATCAGATTATCGCGCGCGCATTAGGCGGGGACCGGGCCTGCGTGGTCAACAAGGCTGGTTGGGAGGTCGGTCCGACCAAGATTGTGCTGACGCCGCTGGGGGAGAAGATTTTTGGAAAGCCGGGCGAATTGGTGATACAACAGATGCACCGGGATCACGTACCGTCTCTCCCGCCGGGATTTCATCTGCTCGCCTCGACAACTACTGCCCCCGTGCAAGGAATGGTCAAATTTAAGGATGGGCAGGAGGATGATGTGCATATCTTCGCCATTCAGGGCCACCCGGAATTTACTGAGCCCATAGTATCCATTATTGTGGAGACCCGCGGCGCAACTGGGATCCTGAGCAAAGAGATCGTGGAAGATGTGGGTAAACGGAAGGACACTCCGACGGATGGTGTCCTTGTCGCCGATTCCATTTGGAGGATCTTGCAGCCGAGCAGATAAATATCTGAGTGAGAATTCTTGACTCCGACTAGCTCGTCTTCATCCAATTCTTACATGTGATATGACAGGAACCGGACGAGCTTATACCTTTGTACCTGTCGGAGTGATTCACGATAGACTACCTGCATGGAGACCAGTGTTATTCTTAAGTCGCTCTTACGGCAACTTATTCAGGTGTCGGAATAACGAATGTGCTGGATTGGTTAACGAATGTACATGGCCATCATACCACCTGAAATCCCGAAACACTCCCACACGTAAACCCGCTAGGACAGAGATAGAATAGCCAGCCCAATGAAAACGTATGCTGAACTCGAAGAAACCCTCAGGGACAAAGATCCGTTGGACTTGGATGTCGCAGACTTTGTTGTGCTGGCTACAGCCAATTGAGGTGTGGTCTGAGTCGCCGCTGCCGCCGACGAAGCGTTATCACACGACGTCTGATATACTATCGTACCAGAGTGAGTTTTCACGAGTTCGGGGGACGTGCGGAGGACGTACGCTTATTCAACTTCTCTCCTCCCTGTTCGTCGGCCGAAATATAACAGTCTATACAGGCAGAAACCCTATCCTGGTACGACATGGAGCAGAGGCACTCGAGTTGGTTCTGGCCACACATCTAGCACCGAGAGTCAGATAGAGGACTTCGAGAGGAAAGAGAGCATACACTGATGGTCCCAAGGATGGAACATTGCCATGCACAGCTGTCCGGAACAGTTGTCGTATTTATGGAGCCGGGCGTGGTGCGTAAAAGGAGTGAGCCTGTTGCAGCGGCCAAGTTGGCGAGCGCGACGACTGACGAGCATCGTTGGTTAAGCAAGAGAGCAAACCGATGTAATCGATGTGCCTACCTCTAGCAGTCAAGAGGCTCAAGACGGCCAGGAGAAGAAAAGAGCGTGGGTGGACCGAAATCATGAGAGGACAGTGAAAGGATGGAAAGAAAGGTTACTGGATCTAATGGCTAGCGGACTGACCATCAGGCGGCAGATAAATAAGAACGTGGATACATGTTTCATCTACAGGGGTCAGTCAGTCAGTCATTTCTCAGGCACCGTGAAGGGGATGCATATATAAGTAGGTGCATAGCGGAGGTGTGATTCTTCGTCAGACGGGCTATGAATTCAAAGTTTCCACCGACCACGATTCGTAGACAGTGATATTGTGACGACGAGGGACAAATGAAAAATAGGAACAGACGGTTCCACCCCGTGCCAATAGTCCAGGCAATAGTGATCGGAGGCATGTCGATCGGCGCCAGATTAAAACACAGAACACAAAGTGTCATCTATGCTCCAGTAGCACGTTCTGCCAATGCTTGAATGGTGGTGATCAAAGGGTTAAAACTTATCGTCAATCTCTTCTACTTGCAAGGCACCCATATTGTTCAGAGTAGGAAGATGTTCGCGAAGAAGTTCCGTGTTGTGGGTAATATCCAGGACATGTCCCGGCGGGGGGTTCATAGGCACTAAAGCACGATAGACAGTAAATGGAGACGAACACATAGTGAGTAATGGATAGTCTCACAGGATCCCTGGGTACGCAGGATCAACTCCTCGAGGCAGTCCTGGGTGGCATCGAGCAATTTTTGGATGATTGGACAATCGGCCCGGAAGCGGGAGTGGATCGACAGCTTTCGAAGACGGGATATGTTGAAAAGGGGCTGGATGGTGAATAATTTTCCCACTATGAAGAGAGTCTCATCAGAGAATGATAGTGATTCTAACGCCGGGGAAGCATTGATTGGCTTGACCAGAAGTTTTTGGCCAGGCGGGAAGGACCGCCTTCCAGACTCATTAAACCAGGTCAACGTAAGATGTTTCAAAGATGGACATCGATTCCTTCAAATAGAGACAGTAGCCACCCCTGGTGTGACGGTACTGTGACGGAGAGTCGGCAGTAACGGCACACGAGTGGTCAGACGAAGCTAGGTCGAAGTCGGACGAGGAAAGACCAGATGAAAGAACGTCGATTAGAGAGTTCTAGCGTACGTAGTACAGTTTTACGGTCTTATATACTACTAGAAATAAATGAAGTGGAGTAATCAATAGAGAATCGGGATAAGTAATAAAGAGGCGGGATCACCGCAGTAAGATAAAATGAGCAATAGAGTAAAGATAAATGATTAGATAATAAAGAGAGAACGAACGGGAGTACCGGTACGAAGAGCCGGCACGAATCTCCTACACCTGGTCTACCTGCTCCAGACCGTCGAGATGAACGCTTGTAATATGTGGAGAACGAAAGCCGCCTTATCTAGGATCGTGGTATACTTGCGTGAGAGTTTTCTTCCCTTCGTCCAAGACGAGGGGAAGAAAACTGATCAAACAACAAATTTCTTGAAAGCTTCATAACATTGCAGGATGGCACGTCGATTGTCGAGGGGTTTCATGCCCTCACTGAACCTGCGATTGGGGCGTGGGATATCAGGGACATGCCCAGTGATGATGGTGAGAGTATGTGAGAATTGTCCGGATTCAACACATCGAGTCAGTTCTTGGGTGACTGGGATCTTGAAGAAACTCGGAGATGTCCCGACCATGATTACACCGGGAATGACCTAAGTCAAAGATGAATGAGGGAGCACATACGATAGTAAAATACATACCTTATTGTCCAATGGATCAAGCCCCACCGATAGCCTTCGAGCATTATTGTCCTGGAATGCGGCTATGGCCTCGGCAATGAGTTGAGCATGCGGGTCTCTTTTACCGGCGAACCGTTTATCCTCTTGGACAAGGAGGATAATGTCGTTCGCATCTCGATCGATGATGCAGACATCAAGTTTGGCGTACTTGGACTCCCCGCAGATGAAGAACCGCAACTCTTTGCGCGTGCGAATTGCTCGAGGACGATGGATATATCCAAGGGAGCGGAAAAGTGCCACAGCAAAATCAGCGACTGCTGACTCCTCCGACTCGGAAGGCATCATTGCAAGATCGAGTTGAGCGAGGAGGTTGTAGGATGCGTCATCGGCTGCGTCGTCGGCGGTGGGGGCCGTGAGGATGTCCTGGTGAATGGAGGGGGCGGGTAAGGATGTTTCTTCGAAGAACGTTTGAGCATCCTGGAAAACGATTCTGATGTTATACGCTTCCAGCTCGTTGGAAGTCCATTCGTTTCCGGACTTGGCCGAGCGAATAATGTTGGCCATGATGTTTGGTGGTTGTGGCTCAGTTGAGCCATGCCGATGGACCGGTTAGTCCCGGTAGTCCCTTATTTAGGCATCACCTCCAGAAATTCAATTCTTGTCAATTTCCTCAACATTCCTCCCCCCTGTGTCACAGAGCTTTGACCCTGTTACGTATATCCCGGTTCTCGCAAATTTTTTTTTCATGCGTCTTACGAACATAGTCCTTCACAGGATTTGTCATATTGTTGGAAGCTCATCGAGTTTGTCCAATTTCAATGGGCGGCGTCGCGGTGACGAGACTAGACCGGCTCTTCGTCCATGCATCACGGTGATGACGTTCTTGAAACAAAGCGTTTATTAAATATTCTTCTCTCTCATGCAGTAAAGTTACACATCATATTTATCATCTTTCTCCGAGTCAGATTACCGGAACCTCGGTAACTTCAGGCAGCCCGCCGTAGCGTCAATGCACTGCAATATAAAAACCATATCAGGACTGGATTGTCTCTACCGGTGATCTGTATCCGTTCCAATACATCCTTTTATTTATGGATACACCCGGGTACCGCTTGTTTTTGACACCGCATTTTTCTAGCAGGGGGAAAAGCAAGGGGAAATTTTTGTATTGTTCAGAGTTAGAGCTGTCTGTAAACGGCATTCTTCCATTGCTTGACGAAATCATGCGATCATAGGTCCCTGAAAGCTGATCTTCTGTGACTGATGCAGGCTAATGCTATGATGAGCGCTTGCAATTGCGCCCTTCAACTATCCTTTTCGGTAACGGTGTCGAAAGTGGGTATTGAATGAAACGGATCTTTTTTAATAATCACATTTCAATTCGTACGAACCGGCTGCTATTTTTCTCTGTGGCTGCGCGGAAAGAGATGGAATTGTATTCACGGTCGTATCAACGGCCGAAGAAGCCTTTTTGTTTTCTTGCAGACGCTCCAGCCTCCGAGTCCGAGGTGCAAAATGATGATGATAGTATTGGGCGGGTTTTCTGTGGCCATCTTATCGTATATTTAACCTGACAGGACTCGAATAATGTTCGGTTTAGCCCTAAGTAATCTGAGTTCTCTCTGAGAAGATGGAATGCGTCTAGATTGGATACTACTTAACATGGCTACAGAGCGGAATTTGAGTACCATAAGGACCAATAGTGCCAAATAAGTGTCAATATGAAAATTTGTCCTCCGAATGCAGACGTAAGTTTCGAAATCAAGCAATCATGGCCGGGGACGAGCTCATTGATTCGCGCGTCTCGGTGAAGCAGTGCAGGCGTGCCGTCGATGCCATACATTCCTACCAGGCCAAGAAAACTGACAAGGAATCAGCAAATGAACTCTTACCGGGGAAAGAGCAGATTGTTTGGCTGAATGTTGCGGTCAAGAAAGTCGCTGCTGAGAGGAAAATAATGCCTGTGCGAATGTAAGTCATACCTCGATGTATTATTCCCGGTGCTGATATCGTGTTAGTCCTGTGGTTCACCCCATTGTCGACCCTCGGACGTCAGGCGTCTGCCTCATTACGAAAGACCCCCAGCGAGAGTACAAGGACCTACTGGAGGCTAATGATATCAAATTTATCTCTCGTGTCGTCGGTATCACCAAGTTGAAGGGGAAATTCAAGCCCTTTGAGGCTCGAAGAATACTGCTGAAGGAAAACGGGCTGTTCTTGGCTGACGATCGGGTTATCCCTTTGCTTCCGAAATTGCTGGGCGAAAAATGGTTTAATGCGAAAAAGTGCGTTTTAGTACCCACTTGTCTTATTCGTCTTATTGATTCACGGCACAGGCAACCCATCCCTGTTACCTTGACTCGCAAGGATCTTAAGAAAGAGCTTGAACATGCTATACAGTCGACGTACATGAACCAGAATCGCGGTACTAATACGTACGTATTAATCCTGCCGCTACTACATTGACTCTAACGTCATCTACTGTAGTGCAATAAAGATTGGAAACATGACCCACACGCCCGCTCAGATCCTCGCGAACCTGAAGGTTGCTCTTCCCGTGATTGCCAAGCGTATCAGCGGTGGATGGGACAATGTACAAGCTCTCTCCATCAAGACTAGCTCTAGCGCCTCGTTGCCAGTTTGGAGCTGTCCTTTGGGAGACGAGGAAGGTGGTCGATGGGCAGGCTTGAACGTTGATCCCGACGCGGAGAGCAACGGAGAAGGAGACGATGACGAGGCCATGGAAGTCGACAAGCCTGCCTCGAAGAAACCGAAATCTCCGTCCAACAGAAAGAAGCGTGCTGCTGCAGATGACGAACCAGAAGAAACCTCTAAACCCAAAAAGAAGACAAAAGGTGCCGAAGGCAAGTCTGCACCGGAGCCATCCAAAGCCGAGAAAGGGAAAGCTCTCGTTACAGCGGATGCGTCGCCGAAGAAGGAAAAAGTCAAAGCTGCCACTTCCTCCGCTACAAAGGTCGCCGTTGATTCATCGAAGAAGTCGAAAGCTCTCGCTCCCAAGGATTCCGTTCCTCCTGCGACCAAACCCACTCCCTCCGCCGATGCCCCCTCTACCAGCGATGACTCTAATAAGTCGAAGAAACGCAAAGCCAAAGCATCTTCTGATGCTTCAGTCCCCGTCCCCGCCCCCGTCCCTGCTCCAGGGCCTTCACCTACTTCGGAGACCAAGAAATTGAAGAAGAAGGTCCCGGAAATTACTCAACCGGTCAAGAAAGATGAAGGTACAGGGACGAAGCAGGCGAAAAAGCAAAAGAGCGTTAACAAGGAGATTGATACCCCCAGTACAGTAGACGGTGACGCGAAAAGCAAGAAGGTATGCATCACCTTTACCCTCGTTGCGCAGCCTCCTGACAGATGTAACAGGTATCCCCCAAGGAAACCGTTGCGCCGTCAGTGTCTGCCCCCGTCGACGGTCCTTCCAAGAAAGATAAGAAGAGTAAAAAGGCTAAGTCAACAGATGATGGCGTAGCCAAGGCTCCAGCCGATTCTCTCACTGCGGACGATCTCAAGAAAAAACGCAGCGCCGCTCCAGGTGAGAAGAAAAAAGATAAGGTAGTCAAGGCCAAGGGAGGCAAGAGTGCGAAAAACTGAGATTATCGGAAAGAAAGTCAGTTTTAGCGTAGACACTTGTTTTGGTTTTTGATATATGACAACAGAACATTGGTTGCCGGTGAGCTTAATTGCCGATTGCCGATTGCCGGTCCCCATGGATGGCGCCATACGAATGGATGGTTGCTCCGTACCCTCAACGTCCCCATGGCTGCAAGCCATAGGACTTCGACAAAAATCTCGATTCCTCATTCAATTGAGCCTAATTGTTCCATTGTGGGGATCCTACAGCGGCTGACACCGGACCAGCTAACTAATGGCAAGAGAATCGCTCTGGTGTGTACCTAGAGATGCTTCATTGCGACGTCCAGACACCTTGCTCAACCTTCGTCGCTCCTTATCTCACCGGTAGATTCTCCATGGTTCTGCGGGGTAGGCCTTTCTCCGCACGCGCTATGAATTGTGCTTATCTGAACGTTACGGCAGGCATAAGGACTATCTGTTTCACAAGCACCTCGGGCTCTGTCTTCCTTTGGACTCATTTCGTTTTGATTTTCGGTAAATTCGTTACTTCATCGCAGATGATGCGCAGCATCATTAACCATTGCGACAGTGGGTGCCATGAAACGCCCGGGACTTGGCGGCAACACGGTTTTGAGGACGACGTGGCCGATATCAGCATTGTCGTCGATTATCTCGCGAAAACATTTGGATATCAAGTTGATTTGATCGTTGGGCACTCCAGAGGGTCCTTAGTTGCCATCCGTTGGCTATGTACTACCGAAGCCGGCAAGAAGGTGTCAGGTTTTGTCAATGTATCTGGGCGATACCGTATGCATGCAAGTCTTTTTATCTTGAAACGTTTCGCTCCTCTACATTTATCTTATTTTTTATTTTAGAAAATCCGCGGTGAAAGAAACTCGCCGCCTCTCTTTATCGTATCGTTAATTTTAGGTCTGATACACAGAAACTCCTTTGGCAAAGAAGTGGTCAGAGAGCTTCCTTTCCCAAGGATTTCATATCTGGACGCCCACAGTCGCGAGGAAGATTCTCTCGATCAAGATTCATTCAGAAGACGTTGAAAATTTCTGCAAGTTTGATACGTCATTAGTTTGGGACAGATTCCCTCAGGGCACTGATGTCCTAACTATACATGGACTATCGGATACGCAGGTTCCGCCGTTCGTTGATTTTCACTTCACAAAGGGTTTGGACTAACTCCATAGATGTAGATACGACGCCGTTATCTATGCCAGGGCATTGAGCAATCGAGACCCGGGGACTCACTCACTCCATCTCATGGAACACGCAGATCATAATTTTATTGGACGACAGGATGAGGTAGTTGCAACGATTCTAGAATGGTGGGCCGCTCGCGAACGCGGGGATCTCCAATCAGGTATATGGAGAGGGACGGCAGCGGATCTTAGAGGCAAGATGTAACCATGTGCAATACTTACATGAATTAGTTCCTAGGGATGAACGTCGCAATTTTGACATGATCCATTACTTGGGATATATGCCTGAAGATGCCTAAGTGAGCCTTGAAGGCAGGTACGTGCCGTTATGATTTTCTACATTTGATATTCGACATCCAATTATGACATATTCGTTGATGAATGGTTGTATCAGCTGAGTCGTTTGCGTTCCTTTTTTACAACAGCGTGGTGGTGGCTGAACTGTGCCTGATAGGCATGCCGTCAATCCCCGCTCTGCTCTTGACGCGTACAATAAAAATGAAGGCTCCAACGGTTCTAGAACGTCTTAACGCGCTTCCCTTGATATCAATTGTAGCAGCGCGTCATGATCTCGCTTGTGCGCGTGATCCCCAAAACTCGAGAGCATGCGAGGACAAATGAAACAGTAAGTAATTCTTGTTGCGATACGCGATCAGTTAACAAATGTGCTACAACTAGGAGCAACTACGTGTAGACTATAATATTAAAGGAATAAGTATTATTTTAAGGTAAGTAATCAGTTGTATGTCAAGTCCATGAACTTAGCGCTTCTACATATGAGATGGGTGTATAACAGGAGATCTCCGTCTCGCGACGCCGGCGATTAGCGTCCTTCTACCATCAGGTCAAAGCCCCCGCCATCGAGATTCAATAAATTATGATGCATCTGTCTCCCTGCGTATACAACATCGTCGACGGATGGAAGGTGTCGGATGCATGTTTCGAGTGGTGACGAACTAGGTGAATGATAGGGTATTGGTGGGGTTGCTGCGCTGACTTGTCAGACGCGGGATGGACGCGAACATAGCCACATGGCTAGCGGTGTCGGTCGTAGCTGGCCGTTGACTGTGGCACAAATACCACAGCACGACGGAATGGGAATGGGAATTGCGAGTTAGAAGAACACTGGGCCTGCGGATGATGCACCCCCCTTCACTGTCGTTTGCGAGCCCTGCGATGGCTTTGAGGAGTTTTGTGCGGGCATGATAGATGAAGATATGAGGATGGGCTCGAAAATGAGGTGAATGGTAGTGGTGGTAAGAGGTGTTCTGGTAGGTGGAGTGATGACTACTGATAAGGGGTCTAACTTGGTTCTGGGGAGGGAGACGACAACTAACTGGTCTTTATATAGGATCACCACGCCGTATTGAGGCAAATTCCGCACGCGGCCACGAAATGCTATGGGATGACTACCCATGACTCAAAACGGGAAAGGAGTTAACGGTGGCTTTACCCAAGCATGGAACTCCCACGAAGGCGCTCGTTTGACAAAATGACGACGATGATTTCGGCAACACGACGCCCAGCTTTCCAACGTTTCAAAAATATACCATTGGAGGTGTCCTTTTTAGGAAGTCAACACCGCAAAGCTGTTGGTTCCTTCTGTCTTGTGCCAAAAAAAAAGCGAATTCTTTATTTCCTCGCACAGCCTTCAGCCCTTCGCCGTCAGGTACCTACCGCCGAAAGCGGACATTTTCATCAGTAGTCGATCGTGATTTTGGATACTTTGGTTCAAACCCTGGCTCACGGCCAGCGCTACTTGGCCTAATCTGCCGGTGACTCGGTGCAAGGTTCGTGCCGCAGCGCGCGCCTGACTTATGAAGAAGCTAATTCGGGCTGGTTCTCCTTCCGAACACACTCCGAACGCTCCGACTTCGAATTGATGGTTTTCTTTGTAGAATTATTTTCGGGTGCGTTAGAAGGTTAGCTTCTTCAAACGTTGACGTTTTCGTGCCTCTCAAATCTTCTCACCACCTCCTCCTCGGTTTTCAATGGGATGCGTAATGCTTGTAATATAGGCATTCCGGTCATTTCAATGATCATCAACGTCGTCCGGAACTAGGGGGCCGCTCGGCAAAGGAGTGATCCTGATGAATGTAACGTTGACTTTAATTGTGGACCATGGTCTGAGTAAAAAATCCAAATCTAATCATTTTCTTTTGAATGCGACTCAGGCAGGCAGGCATGCATAGCTTACTGGCATTCAAACCGTCAGCGATTCTCGATCCTGTCACCAGGGCATCCTGCTAAGTAACGTTACACTTGCAGCTGTAACTGATCCACATACAGTTGCGACGGTACCTGGGGGATGATGAGGACCTCCCTGGCAAAGAGGCTGATCAAAGCGGGGGGGCACGGGTTGATCCATTCGTAAGTTGGACGATGTGCTCCATACCTGTCCAAACAATTCAAGTTCCACGTTCCGTCAAGATTGACAAGGACCCGTGTACAGACTCAGATTTTAATGAACGGCCATTTGCTTCCGTTCAAGCCTCTGTACCCGGCGGACTTAGCGGCTGAACGTCATCGTGGCTGTGCTTAGGAATCTTCAGTCCCTCTCGGACATCAGAAGCAAGTCCCCTAAGGGCATCAGAGAAGACTCGAGAAGACATTCTTCAAAATGCACAACCCTTCAGCGTTTCGACAATTTTTTCGAACATCATAACACGCGGAGTCCACGATACTGCCTAAGTATTTCTAGGATTGTGCGCTTTCGTACCTAGTAAAGGACAGTTCGTTTTCAAAACCCTGTTCCAAATCACAATATCTATGCGATGGTCTCGGACACATGATGGGGAAGGCGCGTGAGTATTCTTGTAGCTCATAGTGATTTAATTGGGTTTGTTGCGTGGCCTCCTTCCAGTTCATAGCCCGAGAATTCTCTCCATTCTGAAATGGCTTCGAGTTGACATGCGTAGTTGACGCATGCCTCACTACTGGTGGCCTGCTAACAGTCTTCTAGTGTGCCTTGACATTGTCAGCCGAAACGATACCACACTTTACCGTGGTTCTCTCCGGTAACCATGGATAGAAGACCTCGTTAGTGGGTCGACTATCCACAACGGAGCAGCCCAACTCAGGGAACTATCGGTCAAATCAAGAACGCGATTTCCGGGATTATCGATGGTTCAGGCATCTCAAGTTGTAAGCGGTCCTGATATTCCGCTCAACGTGGCTTTCGCTGAATGGAAGAATCAAGAACGAACTACCGGTACGATCACTACATGAGAGGCCACGATGTTCGCAACTTTTGGCTCTATAATGAAATTGGTCACGGGGCACATCCTGGCGGACGCGGAATTGGATGGCAAAAACGCAGCACTTCTCTGATTGGCGACGGCGATCAAATTGCCGGAAGTATCTTGGATTTAACTAAGCGTGCTGACGCGAGTTCTGGGTTGTGAAAGCCTATACTTGTCTAACGCGAAGTCGCTGAGTGCCAATTTCTTGTAACAGAAGAAGCAAGGCCATTAATGTACTGTCGGCCGCTCAGTAAAGTTCAGCAGCATGGACACGATCCAGAATCTCTCTATCCCTTGTCCTTGCCTTGTCCCGCACCCAAGGCCTTGGCATCTTAGATACTCACTTGAGTAAACATGGATGTTGGCATGCCGGTTAGAAATGTATGTCTGAGGTGTTAGAGTTGGTCGGTCCACGGGTGTTTCGCGAGGTCCACCTTATTCATAGATGTTCGTTCTGCTGGACTTCGGTCCCACCAACCAGGGGCCGGAGCGCCACTATTGGTGGGATACCATACCCATCGATGTCATAATAGAGGCACAGGCGTCAATCAATGCTATTGATATCTTGATAGGACAGTGGACGATGATTTACGCAGTACGACCTAGAACCTGGGAAGAATCAGCACCAACAACTGGCATGGATGATGGATGGAAACAGGATGGTTTCGGCAATTTCCATCGCTCACCGATCAATTTTCAGCTGGTCTCGAGCGGATCTCTCCATTTTTGAAGTGCTCTAAGTTTGGAAAAAAATGATGATAAAAGACATAAAACTAAGTTATCCAACGTAACTCGGAGGGACAGTCCGATTACAGGGCAGTTATGCTATTTCAGCAATTATTTTCCCTCTGTCAAGGCATAGTCAGATCAATGACGCCTGTCGGAGAAAAAACCTACATGTTCTTAGTTCGCCTCCATCTCTCTGTGGGCCTCTTGGATATCGTTCCAATTATAAACCTACAGATATATGTACATGTCATTAGAGGACAAGTGGTGAGAAAAGTCTCAGAATTCATAAAAGCCACACCTTATGGATGTACGTCTTGATAGGACCATCCCCTTCGCTTCCAGTAACGTTCCCCAAAAATTGGACCCTCAGACTGTCCGTTTGTCAGAAAAGAAATAACGGATGTAGGCAATCTTACCGGGCGATCAAGTCCGCCTGATACTCCAGACTGCGAGACCTTAGCGTGGAACCCTGGATCCGGAGGCGCTTCAACAGGATAGGCCGCAGATCCACAGAAGGGACCAGTGAAACCTTTCCTGTGATGAGGTCGCGATACATAAAGACTCGGGGATCACCTACCACTGAGGAACGCGAATATTGTCATACGACCATCGATAGCAAGCGAATTGATATTCTTGTTCCAATGTGTTTGACCAACGAAGTCAAGAACTACGTCGACTCCCTTCCCCTCCGTGATTTTGAGTACTTCGGCCGCAAAATCCTGAGTCTTGTAATTGACTCCGTGTGTCGCACCGTTTGGGATTGAAAGCAGCCAGTCGAGTTTTTCCTTCGTAGAGGCAGTGGCAACGACATTCTTCCTGGATAGATATTAAAGTGTCAAGACTACGTGAACAGTACTTGAACTGACGCGCCAAGCGAGCGGGCCATTTGAATGGCGGCGATACCAACTCCAGATGCAGCGGCGTGTATCAAAACACTTTCGCCATGCTTGAGTTCTCCGTATACTGTAATTCCTTGAAAGGCTAATGAAAGATGAATCAGTTTCTGCGTTTTCTGATATTAGGGTATTCATACCGGTCAGAAACACTTCGGGAATACTAGCAGCCTCAGCCCAAGACAGATGCGAAGGCTTGGGCATCAGGTGGGTTTCGTCCACAACGATATATTCTGCATACGCTCCCTGAAGGACGGGTAAAAATCAGGAGATTTTGACGGTATCATCTTCTTACACCTGCGGCAATACCGAAGACCTCATCACCCTCCTTCCAATTACCGGAGACGTTGGGTCCAAGAGAAGCGACATGACCCGAAAACTCAACACCGAGAATCGTAGAGGCTCCGGGCGGCAGTGGGTACATTCCTTCTCGTTGGAGTATATCCATGCGATTCAGTCCAAAAGCCCTGATCTGTAATGTTCAGGTAATAAGTGTGACATGAGAATGTGGTTATCGTCGTGTTAGACGGCGGTCACGTACTTTTACAAGAAGCTGCCGTTCCGCAGGAGCTGGCGTCTCAGCATCCCCGATGAAGAGATTCTCGAGTGGTCCCTTGTCGTCTTTGATCAGTACGGCTCTCATACCCGTTGATATGCAGCTATTCCAAATGAAACTAGGCTAGTTTCAGGTCGGTGTTGGGGTAACGTGAAATTATGATTAAAATCAATTCGATACGACCGCGCGATGTTAGTGAAACTGAAAGAGAAAGGATAAGCTTGAGAATGATGATAAATCATGAAGATGAAGATGACACAGACATGAGGACGGGATTATGACATCACCATTACTAACTCTACAGGCCCGGCCCGACTGCTGCCGGAGCTTTGCAACAAAGGCCAATACCCGCACTTCGCCGTTCGGTTCACGTTGGTTTCAGAAAATTACCGTGTCCTGGGCGGTGAAGTAAGCAAGAGGCAAGGAATGTGATGACTGGCACCCCCAGGATACCAGAAAGACTCTATACACTTCTATGCATGTGTTCTTGGCTTCAAGTTGAATTTAAGAATCACGAAGGCCCGAGCTGCTTACATATGTGTAAGCTTTACATCCCGAATCCCAGACATTGTCACTGCTCACCTGGCGCAAATCATGATGTAGAACGGACTTACATGAAGTATCAGGGACGCTGTTCTATCGTGCCTTCGTCCTGATTGGCGCTTCGGCGACAGATCCAGCAATCAGAGGTCACACTCGATCCAGAGGAGCCCATAAATCTCGGATGAGGGAGTATGGGATCATGATCTACCTCGGCTCCGCGATCGCGTGGGCGTCTCTGCCGAAGGAAAATATGGCTGTCATCAAATGTCCATCCATGGGGTTACCTTTGATTTTGATAGACGCACCAGCGTGGGCTAAATATTGATGTATAGTCTGGGCATTCAAGCGAAAAAGATTCAAGAGGTCGCAGTTTTGGTTCCTGGAATGTCAATGCTTGCAATCGACATTGTACCCCGAGGATGGGACGACCACTCTATGATTTTGCTGTAGATTGTTTAGCATCAAAATTCGTGACACGGAACAAAGGACGAGTAAAAACCAATGATAAATTCAGGGGACCCAGACGTGACGATAACCCGTTCTTCAAGATCATATACACAAGACTTCTGTGGGAGGATGAAAAGCTCAAACAATGCTCTTCCCTTTAGGACCGAGTTGCCCGAATGTGGCATAGCCCTATACCCCTGGCGATAAAGTCTGGTTTGACATGGCAGCATGAACCAAAAAATCCTCCGCAGTGAGTATCGAGTTCTCATCCTTCGGGATCTTGACAGCGATGTTGATCACTGCACTTTCAACCCTCTCCCGCATACCACCGCGTTTCGTCTGGCCGTAATGCGTCACGATCAGTCAGACTTGGCCGTAGGCACGACCTATCAGTTGGCCCGCCAATCAAGAAAGGATTACATGCATGCGCCCCAGGTAGTCCGATTTACATCGGGAGCGTCTCGCCCTTTGCCGTTCAGACGAACAATCCAATAAGCTCCTTGTTTTATCTTATACAGGCCCAGTCAGGAACCAGTTCAGATCTGGAAGCCAAAGGCAGTGGTCGAAGGATGTTTACCGCTTTTGACAGCAACTGATACTATCATGGCACTGGCAAATATTGGTAGAACATCATCATCGTGCGGACGGTTATCATACCCAGTGTGCGAACTTGAACTGCCGAGTAGGAATCTCAAGGCCGTCTATTTCTGACACTTTCGGGTTGAGACAGTTCAGCATTGAGGACGGCCGTCACAGAGCCCCCCGTCATGGACACCGTGGCATGGTCGAGACTGTCGCCACGGCAGACATGCATGTGCAGCATTAGCAAAACAACGTCAGCCCGCACAAAAATCTCGTATCCCAATGCTGCCGTGGTTTCTTAACTTGATGACGCGTGAGTCCATATGCAAGCGCGCCAGAATGGCATCACTCGGCCCCTCGCCATTGCATTGCCATGACAAGGGTTCAGCGCCCCTTGAAGATCACGATCATAATACGCCATGTTACCAGTAAACCGATGCTGGCATATCTCATCAAGTTAGAGAAGGGCCTTTCGGTCCGCGCTATTCACCTGATAGGGAACAAAGCATCGGGAATCCACAAAGAGAATGCCCTAGATGGCGTACTTGTGTTCGACCTGAGACGCTGGGAACGACAGAGAACAAGGTCGGAACAGGCGCTTGTTCGGAAGGCAATGAATATCCCCAGGGATCTTTCCCCTTTGCGCAGTGTTTCAGTTCATCTGTAGCATGGTTTTAATTATAACGGCGTACCCATGGACCTAGTTGAATCAACATCGTGATTCCGTGAAACGTTGAAGGCTCGACTGAGTCGTAGCTGCGTGCTCTAAGGCTGTTCTCGGCACCCAGACAGCCCAGACCAGTAATATATAAGATACAAACCAGAGATTCAGAGGACCGAGGTCAAAAACCGAGATGATCGCAGTAAACTAATGAGGAGAGTTCTAGTAATTGGGAGTCCGCGACGTAGAGTAAAGATACCGTGACGTAGGATGCTACAGGTTGACATAGGCCCCGATCCAGGTGGGACGAGCACACCGTCTATTCCTGCGATTTCACTGGTGGTTCGGAGGACAACTTGCTCGCTAGCGGCAGTGCCAAAGGAAAGTAATGGAAAGGTTCGCGAAGATTCCATATTTCTCCAAGGAACTTGAACTGTAAAAAGCAGGAGAAGCATTTCTCTTTCCATGGGATGAGGCCTGGTGAGGCGGAATGTGATGGCACGTGGTCGCGCTTGCAAGCTTGAAGTTTGAAACTCCGAACATAGGCGCCGCTAGAAAAAAACCTTAAAAAATACGTCGTTGGCGCGTTCCTCCATTTTCCCTTCATCAACTTACCTACATCTCATATCCCTTCCTGGTGAGCATTTTTCGTCCTTTTTATATTCGATAGTTTTGCTGTTGTATATAACCTGATGATCTTTGCTATGGTCCGTGTTTCCAAGTGCGACTAGACATCGCATTCAAACCTGCCGAAATCTTTACCTAGCTTTCTGACCTCTTCACGTTATTGTATTGTGGACAACCTCACTGACTTATATCTTTCTGCTCTAGGTATTGAAATGACACTTATTGATATGAAGAATTGTGTATTCTTGGTACTTGTTTCGTCACGTTGTGCAATATGATGGCCATGTTTTTTCTTCCGAACACGAACTATAGCAAATGGCTCACTCATAGATTTATAAAATTATCAAGAACAAATAGCAGTGTACCGACCAGGCACCGTTTTCCCTTCTCGACAAGATCAACCACACTGCGATGATCTGGCAAGGGTGAGCCACCACAGAGCGAAGAATGATCTTGCTACTGTTGTGCCTGCAAGGTCTTCATCTGCGCCAACAATGTGGTCGATGATGCAGGACAACCGACCCCCGGTCCCTCCAGATTCTGCAATGATATCAAAACCGCCGTAATCCTCGTAATTTGTGATGCAGTCGAGTTATCCGTAGGGAAATCTATCGCAACAACTGTATTGTTGACGCCATGGCCAGCGGCGACATTGGCACTGAGAGACTGCACCGTTTGTGAGCGTCGGAGAAGGACCTTTTGTGTACGGAGAACTCACTTTGATGAACGAATCCCTTTCAGGAGGGCAAGAGCACGGAATAAGTACTGGTTTGCCGTCAGCACCGGTAGTCCCGTCGCAGTTGCCAGTGCCGGACGGGTTGACGCCAGCCTCTATTCCGAACTCGGGAACTAGAGATGGGTCAACTCCGCTTTCAGTGGTGTTCGTCCCCGCGGAGTTGTCGCTTGCGACAGGGGAAGTCACAGCGGCTGGTGCAGGACGAAGACGTCACAGACGAGGATGAAGATGCTACTGGCGAGGATGTTGCTGACGCTGCGGTAGTTCCTTGCTGTATGGCTTTCTGTTGCGCCACAAAAGTGGTCGACGCAGCAGGACAACCCTTCCCTGTCCCGTTGATATTCTGCAAGGTGACTATGGCGGTTTGAATCCTCGTAAGCTGGGACGCTTGAGAGTCGTCCTCCGGGAAAGACACCTGCACTGATGGATTGTTGACGACGAATCCAGCATTGACATTAGCGTTCAAAGACTATTCGTAGTGTAAGAATGTAAATTTCGTGGAAAACCTGGATACATACCTGAATGAAGGTATCACGGTCTGGAGGGCATACGCAAGGAATCAGAACAGGGCTCCCGTTGGCCCCCGTAATTCCATCGCAGTCTCCAGTACCGGTGGGGTTAATTCCTGCGTCGAGCCCGAACTCAGGAATTAAAGCTGAGTTGACGTCTCGTCGGATAGGTGCGGATGTCACAGACATCACGATAAGACTTGTGGCGAGGGCAGCAGCAGTGAATTTCATACTGGATAATATGATACGTGAAGGAATGGAGATTGTGGCTAATGAAGGGTGGGGCTGGTAGAGAAGCGGAAAATGCTCAAGAGAGTTGAATAAATGAAGAAAAACTCCTGCGTCAAGCAAGAAATAGTCGACACGGTCGGCAGGCTGAAGAGAAAGTGGGGGTAAGAAAGGACAAGCCTGTTTGTCCATTGTTCGAAGTTAGAGCCTAAATATAGTCGATCGCCCGCCGGTTGCCACATGTGAGCACATGTTACATTCTCGATGGTCACGCAGTGACACAGGCAGCCAATCATGGGCCTCATTATCATTACACCGCACTTTCAAATCTCCGTGTCTCTACGTACTTGAGTATGCAGTTACTTAGCCATCGTGGAATCGTTTCTGCTCTATAGGGCTGCCTCTATATCTGTAAGTATGTCTGGTGTTGGTGTTGGAAGTCACATTGATACAATATTATAAGTAGTTCAAGGGCCAGATCACCCAAATTCATCATCACTACCCTTCACTATCCTCATCATCATCAGATCATCACGCTCAAGAATATCATCCACTGTGGCTATCAGCCGTACGTACTTCTACACCCGAGGTCACTAATAGTAATAATTCAGACAATAGGGACTGCCATATCACAATTGGGCTACTCCTTGCTCACTCCGATGGATTTAATTGAATTCTATCCTGTAACTTGAAGTCACTCAGCCGAGGGTAACTTGCCCGCACGGCAAATCTGGTCGTGAGGCCGACGGATCAGAGTTCTTTTCTCTCGTTAACGGCGTTTTCGCGGGGTGGTTCGGTGGGGCTCCTATTTTTCATTGGCGGCGCTGGATTGAATAAGCCGGACCACCATGGTTCGGAACAATCCCCCGTTGGGCGACAAAGCAACAAGGAGTCGTGGCCGATATGCGGGCTGCATGACGTAAATCCCCGTCGCTAGGTTCAGCTCGACGCTCACCGTTCAGCAGAGCTTCGGTATCAGTCATTCGCTCGTTTCCTTCCTTCAGCATCTAGAACTAGCAGACTTGTACTCAAGATCGGCTCCAGCAACACGCCGGCCGTGGAACAAGAAGTGACTATCCGCAGTGCCACGATTCTGCCGCAGCCATTTCATCCCCCTTTGCCAAAACCATTTGCCGATAAGCTTGCCGCGCAAAGCACAGTCATTCCTTTCTTCGACCGATAAAAAAAGCTCCTCCATCACTTACTCCCATACCCTCCTTCCTTGACCACCATGCCAAACCTGGCTCTCCTTCTCGTATTCAGCTTCGTTGCCTGCGAACTTGCTGCAGGAACTACGTACGAAATGATCAAAGAATATGCTGGGTCGGGTTTCTTTGATGATTGGGAATATTATAACAATTGTGCGTCCACACTCTGTCATATAGCGCTAAATCTCATACCGTGCAGACGATAATCTCACCAACGGAGATGCTACGTTCGTTAATTGCTCGTAGCTCCCTTCGACTGCTAATAGCTATTTTCAATCAGCTTTGTTGGCTCCGGGTCCGACCTCACGTACATAGACTCCAACACCAACCGCGCGATCATGAAAGTCGACAATAGCTCCACCGTGGCGTACAACTACAAGCGCGACACTGTTCGAATCGCGTCAAAGGACCGTTACGGTGTCGGAAGTATCTGGTTAGCGGACATGTACCATGTTCCATATGGTGTAAGCGCCATCTCCTCTTCTCCTCTCGATTCCGCAGTAACGGTTTTCTCGTGGCTTACAGTGCTCCGTCTGGCCAGCATGGTAAGTACTTCGTTGTCCATTGACGTAACATATAGGTGTTCATGCTTAATTATTTAGGTGGTCTCAGGCACCCGACTGGCCAACCGGCGGGTAAGTCACAGTGCTCTTTTTCAGATTGGCCCTCCTAATATTCTGATCGCAGAGAAATCGACACTTTTGAAGGAGTAAACCTTGTGACCATGAACCAGATGGCTCTACATACTGAGAGTGGTTGTACGCAAGTGAACCCAGTCCAATCGTCCACCCTCGTCAATAGCACCGATTGCAATTACCAAGCAAATGGTAACTTGGGTTGTGTCGTGACAGACCCATCCACAGCATCTTATGGAGCCAGATTCGCTTCTTCAGAAGGTGGTGTCTTCGTCACGGAATACGCAGAGACCGGGATATCGTGAGCTTCGACTCCCTCAGTTCTATTTCGGTTGCTGACATATCCTCCGTAGTATATGGTTCTTTAGTCGCTCCAGTGTTCCCGATACTATCTCCTCGAATTCGAGTACCATTGACACCGACGACCTGGGTACCCCAGTTGCGAACTGGCCCAACGGTGGATGCAATATCGACAAGTTCTTCTCGGCACAGAGTCTGATTTTTGATATCACTCTCTGCGGAGGTAAATAACTGGCGGTCTATAAAATTGAGCTATTACTGAAATTTCCCGGTGCAGATTTTGCAGGCGCAGCGTCCGTGTTTAATGAAACCTGCTCGGGCACATGCTACACCGACTATGTCATTGGGGCCGCCTCTTATTATGACACTGCCTACTTTGATGTTGCTTCAGTGCGCGTGTACAGCGTTAACGGGACCGATACCACGGTGTCAGGAAGTGGTGCCATGAGGTTGTGGGATGCGAGAACGGCCGCAGTGCTGGGAGCTGCTGGACTAGGCGCTGCTGCGTGGCTGGCTATTTGAAGTCGAAACATACACACTCTTCCGTAATACCACAGATTGCGTCACTGTCAGAAACAAAGCAGTGACTATATATATACCTCTTTCTCATGTATGAATAGACGTTTACTTATAGACTACGGACACATGACATGGTCCAGACTACTTATAACTTGAAGGGCCGTGGAGAGTGACTCCGTAGAATTACGTCTGAGCGGATCATAATGCTCACCTGGATATCCGAAGTATATTTTTCGGTCCGCGCCTCATATATTGCAATAGCTCGAGACGCAGGTACCGTTTTGCATCCCTATTATGAGATAGATTGTGAGATGCGTGGTGGGCGGCGCCTCGTGTCTATGCATGAAGGTTCTTGAGTGCATCAATATACATACATAGAAATCGCGGGTTGCCTAAAGTGCGAAAGTCACTGCATACATGAAACGCGCGCGCACAAACTTGTGCACACAGACTTCATAACTCTAAAAAATTCGTTCTGGATGTACGGACCTTTTTCTCCGGCGCACGCGACGATTCGCTCGACGACCCCTCGGCTAAGTGATCGTCAGGTTCTCGACTCGCTACCTCGGACGGAAGTTCATGATCGACAAATTATCAGGTTGTGACTTCGGCGGACTTTGTGGAACCAAGCTGTAGCTCCTTCCAGAAAAGCTATCCTCTGCACTGGTTACACCAGGTATCCGAGGCCGCCGACGGCTGTAGCAGTACCCTGGCAGTCAAAGCTGTACATATGTTTCGCGCCCTGGATAACTTCAAAACTTAAAGAGGTCCTCGTCCAATATCGGAGAAGGGAATGAGTCGATTCGAGCCTCCCTGGCAGGTCCTAGATTAGAATTCCATCAACAGGCCGGAGTAGATAATTTATCATCTCCTCGGAATCCTGACGAGTGCCAATGTACCTCCTTAGAACCATGACCGACAACGTGGTTGCAGCGAGCTGCGACATCCTCAACGCTGGCTGCCCCATTATGCACGCAAACTACATAACTTTCTGGCTTCAAAGATTCGTTCTGTGCGGTATGGATGTATGAATCCTTTTCTCCGATGCACGCGACGACGACCCCTCGGCTAAGTGATCGTCAGGTCCTTGACTTGTTACCTCTGACGGAAATTCTTGATCAACAAATAGGCTAACTAGCTTTCGCCAAGCTCCGTGTTGTAAACCCTTGTGGAACCCATCTCACACCACAAACGAAAAGTTTTCTACAGATACGAGTTCCGTGAGTCTATAATAAGGCGGGTTGCCAGGCTACAATAGCAAGCTAGTCCCGAAATTGGAGAAATGGTGGGTAAGGTCAGTTTCAGGACAAGTTTCATAACTTTCCAGTGCACCCACTGAAATGCTTCTATTTGTGGTGCAACTGTGGCTTTCATATGCACTGGTTATTCCAGGAGGGCTGTAGCAGTATCCTCGCTCAACAGGGAAAAGATGGCAGTCCGAGTTGTATATAAAGATGCTTCGCTCACCCTTCATTAGCCACATATTCCATTCCTTCAACTGCCAGATTATCCAGTATGAAATTCGCCGCCGCTACCATCGCCACAAGTCTTATCGTGATGTCTGTGATGTCCACACCTATCCGACGAGATGTCAACCCAGCTCTGATTCCTGAATTCGGTGTGGAAGCGGGAGTTAACCCCACCCCTACTGGAGATTGCGATGGAATCACGGGGCCTAACGGGAGCCCTATTTTGATTCCTTGCACATGCCCCCCAGACCGCGATACCTTCATTCAGGTATGCATCCAGGTTTTTCATGAAATTTACATTCTTACATTACGAATAGTCTTTGAACACTAATGTCAATGCTGGATTCGTCGTCAACAATCCATCGGTGCCGGTGTCTTTTCCGGAGGACAATTCTCAAGCATCCCAGCTTGCGAGGATTCAAACCGCCCTAGTCACCTTGCAGAATCTAAACGGGCCAGGGATAGGTTGTCCTGCTGCGTCTACCACTTTTTTGGCTCAACAGGCGGCCATACAACAAGGAGCCTAATCTCGCGTAGACAGACAACGTCACAGACATATTAATGGGAGGGAGGACAGTGTATTGTTGTGAAGTTGTGATATGGCAGTCGGGATTCCTATGGTCTGAACTTTTATTACTATTAGTGACCTCGGGTGTATAAGTACGTACGGCTGATGGTCACGGTGGATAATATTCTTGAGCGTGATGATGTGCATCCTGAATGCTGGCTGCCTTCGGTGTTCTTTCTGCCAATCGGAAATCCTACCCCGCCGCCATCTTAAAATTGGATTCCATACTACTAACTTCTCGATGACACTATGGCCGAGGGTAACGCAAGGCAGGTTTTGTTAGGGACTGAACTTGAAGTCCTATTGGACGACACGCTCAATTGCAGGACAGAATACTTCCTTGGGTGGGATTGTACAAGCCTCACGACAGTGAGTGCTCGGGCCCGGATCATCCGGCGATTCAAATTCAAACTTGTCAGTGTCGATCCACGCCGATCGCATCAGTTCACAGATCAATTCGCCGAGTTCACAACTTTTGCATACTTTGACAGATTCTGATTGTTGACGAAGCGTTCAATTTAAGACGACAAGATCGCACTCAGAGTTATGATATCTTGGGACGTCTGCCAATAGAGGGGATGTTGAACTCACTGGCACTCATCAGATAAAAACTACCATTAAACCCTCCTAGAAATTTGCCATAGGGCGCGCCACGGTGAAATGCATGTTTCGTCTTGAGATGTAATTCGCTATACGACTACAGCCCGAGAAGCGCCGTCAAAAATGTCGGGAGACAAGCAAAGAGCTGTCTTGTCTCCCACAGTCGACATGAGCAACATTTTCAAGAAACTGCCAGAAGGCGATCCCGGTCCTAGTCAAACTTAAGGCTAAGTTATACTTATACCTGGCCAAATTTCATCTCCTAAACAACATCCAAGACTTGACGGCGAGATGCATATGCAACGTCTACCTGTCTTGCAAGGGAAAGTTACTTATCCCAATCACTTATTTTATACGACCCGTGCACCGTACGTCGATTGCTGTCCTCCCACCACTGACAAGTGAATGACAGGCCTCTTGACGACAGAATGACACCATAATTCGACTGGAGTCCTCCTAAATAGAGAATCCTTCCGCTTCTTTACGGTACTACTTGCCTTGGCGTCAGGTCACGAACCCTCGTGAACAAATTTCGCCAAAGTCCAGATTTCCTAATGAATAGGCCTCTTCTGCGAACAGGTCCTCGAGAAGCCTCAGCAGGGGCCCCAATACACTTGAACGTTTCTTCTTCACGCACATTCGCAACGTAAGGGGCGTCGAGGAGCGCTTCTCGTGGGACCTTGCTCCCACTGCGCACATTTGTCCCCCCCGCGTCTCCTCCGCGCCCTGGGGTAACCAGTGAAGCCCTGAACCGGGAGGCTCAAGTCTCTCAACGGTCCGGTCAAACAGTATTTTTTGGATCTACCAATATTTTGTCAAGGAAAATTCTTTACATCCATCCGTAACAAAGCAGAAAACAACGTACTGGAACAGAAAGTACTACAGAGTCTCTTGAAAAAATTCTACATAGTGATTCTACCACATCGACCTTAACCTTTTTCACGCTCTCCCACTGTCGCTGCTCGCCAACCCGTCCCGCATATATTCCTCAAACAACGCTTTGTAGTCCCTGTGCCATCGACTAAGCGCCGGCCTGCCTTCAGCGATGTCCCCAGCGGCCCACATGATCCTCAGCTCGTCCACCGCCCTCTTCGTCTCATTATCTGGACAGAGAATATAAAAGTCCCCGTATCGCGCCTTGTCAATCATATAGAGCACCGTTTCTTCAGGAGTCCACGCTCCTTCTGGTTTGCTCGCGAAGTGGAGGGAACCGGCTAGGGGTGTGAAGGTCCACCCGGGGCTATGCATAGAATTAATTGGATGGAAGGCTCCGAGAGTAAGGAAGACTCACATGAACAGATGAGCGGTCACGTTGGAGTGAGGATGTTCCCTTAATTCATGAGCCAGCCCTTCGGTCAAGCTCTTTACAGCGGCTTTGGAGGCATTGTACGCTGCATTACCCCTACAGAAGGGATGGGAACAAATGACGTCAGATTTTGTTGAGATACCCCATAACTGGCAACGAAAAGTGGAACGACGATACATACGGAGGATTGGTGATGCCTTGTTTTGAGCCGGTGTTGATGATCATAGCTTGGTTTTCTTGGTGAAGCATAGACTAAAATCGACGCAAATGGATAAGCTTGCCGGCAGGAGGCGAGATGAGGGGGACTTACGGGAACGAAAGTCTGCTGGACATTCACAATTCTGAAGCACGAGAAGAAGAAAATCAGATAACGCCGGACAGACGTCAATGGCTACCCACCCAAAAAGATTGACATCAAAGATGTTCTTCCAGTTCTCAATGCCATCCCACGACGTGCCTTTAGCCCCAATGCCAGCATTGTTCATGAGAACAGCGACCTGGATAAAGATGAGTTTACGTTACGGGGTCCAGCGTCCGAGAGGGTATTGAGGGGGGAGAGCAGGACCACTGGCAATTCATGATCCTCACCTCACCCCAGAGCTCGTAGACCTTGTCCCTGAGCCTCACAACCTCCTCAAGCTTAGCTACATCTGTGGGCACGACGAGCACGTTGGCCTCGCCAACCACGGCAGCCACATCTTTGCCAACAGCTTTTAGTTTCTCCTCGTCTACATCAGCCAGGGCGACCTTCAGCTCAAGCCTGACGACATCGTGAGAAATTGGGGTGAGGAGGGGAAAATTTTTTAGACTGACTTGGCAAACTCCAGCGCAGCAGCCCTGCCAATCCCACTTGCAGCGCCCGTGATGACGGCGACGCGGCCAGAGTGGATGACGGGGTGGAGCTCGTCGGCGACCTGCATGCTGTCGGGTTTGTACGACGAGGTCGCGATAAAGGCGGGGCGGAGAGGGGAGCCGTTTCGACTACGATCTGATATGGGCATGGCGAGCGAAGACAACGAGGAGCGTGAATGAAGAGCTAGTGGTAGAGGACGGTGAGAACAGCGAAGAGTTCGTGGGTGATGGTAGGAGCCAAAGTGGTGGTTAGGGTTTTTTCGAAGGACCAGGCCCTTCTTATAAGTACCTCCGCAGAATTCGAAGTACATAAAGGGGTGGGGCCAGAATAATATTGCCTAATAAATGCGACAATCGATTCTATAATGCAACGCTCGTGCAACTTGCGAAAGGATCACGTTTGCGAACTATACGTAAAACGATGCACGCTCTCGCATCCTTCCGAATCATGAAACGCACCCCATGCCTCGATTTTAACACGCCCCATGGTTCAATTATAATGCTTACGCCCCATGGCACCCTGGCTAAAAAAAAATCCACGCTTATATTTAGAAAGAGAGCTGCTGCACCTACACGAACAAAAGGTGGTGACCGGAACTTGCGAGGAAGAAAGACGTTCGTTCATTCATTGAGAGGTATAGAATAAAGTGGAAACCAATACATATGTAGGTAGTCCAATTTTGGCCATCACAAGGTTTCCTTTTTAAATAAGAAAAAGAGCTGAGAATGGAGGAACAGAATGCACCGGAGAAAGGATGGATCCAAGAACCAAGGCTTGCGACATTTCGCCTTTTCGAATCACAGCAAAGGATCCGGCCTGTTATTCCTGTCAACTTCAAGGCGAGCCAATGACAGAGCTAGACTGCGGCGGACCACCCTCGATGCCCATCTTCTTCCTAACCAGCTCAAATGTTTTCATCATCTTCCTTCTCGCCCCAAGCGCAGCTACGCCCTTTCCTTCCAAGGCCGCCTCGTCCAGCACAACCATATCCTGCCACTGCATACCCTCAAAGTTCGGCGTATACTTGTGCAGCCTCAAACTCCTCAACCACGCAGGAATATCGTGCAACAACTGCGGGTCAACGTCGTCCTCAGCCTTGGGTGTCCCACCGCTTCCAGCACTGTTCGGGCTCTTCATCGTAGCCGACTTGGGCGGGTGGCGTCTATTGTTATTATTCAACCCTGCACTCTGGGGCTGCATCCCGAGCCAATTGGCCTGTCCAAATCCGTTCGCAGCTGCCATCTGAGCCGCCAACAATTGCGCCTCGGGAGAGATACCCATGGCGCTCAGCATGTTGTTGAACGGACTCATCGGAGGCATCCCGCCCATGTTGGGCATACCCAGCGGAGACATCCCAAATCCGCCCATCTGCATTCCAAGTCCATTCATCGAGTTGAGGTTCCCCGCACCGTCGTCATATCGACCGTTGTTTGAGGACGAGCCTGGAAGCCCCGGAAGCCCCGGGCTCCTTGTCCCAGACCAGTTGGCTCCACCAGGTGCACCAGCACCCAAGTTAGCGTTCCTCATGTTACCGCCACCGCGGTTTTGGTTTTGAGCATTGATCATATTTCCGTTTTCGTCATGGATACTGTTTTGAACATCGCGTCCGTCGTTACCCGTAGAGGATTTGGAGGACCGCTTATGAATCGTAGGGTCGCCCATCATGGGAACGCCTGGCGCAGTAGACTTGTTCCAATCGTTCAGCTTGGTGCTCGCAGCGTCGAGCGACTGAGTGTTCAAGCGATTTTCTTTCTGGAACATGGGAATGAGAGGCGTGTTGACCATGCTGGCCCAGCTGTCACTTGGGGGTAACGTCACCTCCCCATTGGAAGGTCGGGGTGATCCCACAAACTCGGTGCTCTTCGGGCGTGAGCCAATAGCGATCTCCTGAGCGGGCCCATTCTGTTCAGCAAGCTGACTGAGTTGCGAGCCCCATGTGGTCGGACGTCCATCACCAACTGAAGGGGACGAGAGCACGGGTGCCGAAATGCGATGCGCCGCGTTGGTCGCCTTGAACTTGGCCCTCTGCTGAGCTAAAGTCGCAGCGGCATCAGCAGATGGCGGTGGATTGGCAGCAGAATCGGGGGAAAGGTAGTTGGAGGAGTTGTCCAAAACGAGTGACTGACGATTGGTCCCGCTGAAATTCCGGGCAGTGGGCGAGGCGGGAAGGCCCGACTTCAGGCCAGGCGACTTCATAGACGCCAGCTTCGCTTCCATCTGACTCTGCATCGAACCTACATAGCATTAGTATTAGTGCACATTAGACAAAGAAAATCTCACCACCCATTGCGGGACTCAGCAAAGCTGTCATTGGGTCCGACCGAGCCATCTGCTGCAAGACGGTAATGAAAAATCTGATCTGTACTTGCGTCGAATGTTGCAGAAGACTGTAAAGAGCGGCTGTGCGCTCTGCTTCCGAAAGAACTTTGAACCATTGCTCGATGGCACTGAGTTCTTCTTTGAAATTAACGTCCAAGGAGGCGGCTGCCATCTCTTCTAGGGTGGCTTCATAGCTTTGGAGGTTTTCGAACCATTGGTCAAGGGCTTCAGCTGTTTCGAATTGTTTTAGAATAATAGAAGGGATGGTGAGCAACAGTCACGTACCCTCAGGCGTCTGGAACATGCCGGAACCGCCAAGCAGCTCACTGGTCGGACGAGCATTGGAGCTGATACCGCCGGGGCGGGGAGACGAAGGCACCAGACCGCCATTGCCCCTGGTAGAGGGCCCCAAAGACTGACGAGCAGTAGCGGCCCTTCCGCTGTCGTTTGCCGGCGACGGGCTGCGACTGGTAGCGGGTGGACGAAGACTCATGATGATGGTAAAATGAAAAGAGATACAAATGTGTAAACCGATTTTGGTGGGGTGGGCTAGATGTTCCCGACGTCGAGTCGGTCGATGAGAGTAGCTAGAAACAAACTGGGAGCACTGGGTGGGTGCTGCTGGGCGTTTGGGTTCTAGACGAGACCAGCGGAGCCTGCCGGTCTAGCGTACGTGGTCAACGCAAGGAATGGCGAGAGAATCGACTTGGACTTGGATGCCAACAGAAGAAGAAAAAACGAGTTGGCCCCTTGGACCGATGCTGGGGTGTTGTCAAGGGGGTGTGACTGAAATCCCACGTTGTGGCCTAGACTTGCCTTTTCGGCTGCCTTTGTATTCTGATTCTACTACTGACTTCAAACATTGTCAGAAACATTGTCAGAAACAACGTCAAGTGCACGGTCAACATGATTCTATCCCTTCAAACAGTTGGGCAAAGATTTTCACAGCATCGAGGTACTGTCAGAGATCCTCAGCCGCAAGGCACATGTCTAGCGACAAGAACTTTCTAAGTTCTGCGACGAGTCGCTGTTGTCAAGGCTGCGCGACCACAGGTACATTCAGAGTGGAGTATTGAGCACCTAGGAATCACCGATATCGCAATTGGGGGCGACCTTGAGCGCCCTGGATTGGACCATCACGAGTAGAATAATATGATGGAAGCGGCCTGTATCAACCGGGCGCGTGAATTGGTGATGATCTTGTCTTGATATCACCAGAAATCCATACAGAATAAAAGATCTGCTCCACTGCCCACTTTCTCGAGTGTCAGATCTTGAACAGAAATATACTGGCCGTCCTATTCCCATCGTCGACGTGAAGTATCATTTCGGTATAAATCTAGCTTTTCATACACGGCGATTGGGAGACGCTTGTACGGGGGAGACAGGCCGCATCGCTCTTCTAACTGCGGGGAACCACTTCATCTGTCATGGTAAGGTTTTAATATATGTATCTCGAAGTTATTCATGGCCATCCGCGAATGTTTTAGAGCACATGGAAGAAGGAGAGGCAGTACGACACGCTGCGTATCAATCGCAATCATGAATTCGGAATCAGGACTCACGCGTATTGGATCCAGCATACAAATAACCGGACCGGTAGTGCTCAGGCTTGTGCTTAGTTTAGAATTACTGTTAAAGCAAGAGTGCGGAAGACCAGCATCGTCAAAGCTATAAGTCAGTTAAACAATGAGCTGGGATACATACCAGCACTAACTCAGATAGCTGAAACAGAGTGAAGTTTTCAGTTGCAATTTAGTCGTCACCAAGCGAAAGGTCTATTTTGTGAGAAGGATTCCACTGCAGTGCGAATTGATAGGCTCTGATGGTCGTGCTGAACGCTAGATATCGCCGGACATGGATGAAGACCAACTTGAAGGTTGCGCGAGCCTTCGTAGGGTGACACTCTGGCACCAGTCGTTGATAGCCTGAGAAGCCTTCTGATAGTCAATGAGGTGTTCGAGTTAGGTAGCTCAGTGACGAGTCACCGATAACTCTTTCTCCCGGCGTTCTGTCCCCCACTCGTGAAAGAAATCATCCAGGGTTCAGCTTGATATTCGTGATCGCCACCTTGAGCTGCGAGCATCGTCAATTACTGAAGCCTAGCAACAACAGGAAGAACAAGTTTCCGCCTTATCTTTGGATAGACATCAGCAACGAGGATCTGGCTGACGACAGTCGCCTTCGACGGAGAGAGAGAGGTCTATTTTCAGTTTAAGATAGCCGCAGCGTGATGGGAAGGAAAATCCCATTGCATCTATTTATTACTTCCAGGGTTCCTTTTGCCGATACATACAAGAGTCGTCGCAATACGGCAATATACATGCAAGAGAGACAGCGTAAGGACCAGAACGTAAAGATAAGGTTGCAAGGTGGTTTACAGACAAGAGAGCACAGAATCGCAATTCAGTGAGAGATAAGAAAACGCGCATGCAAACGTCTCTAATGACTACGCGAGTTAGTGGCGAAAAAGTCATCGCTTGGGGCAACAGATACCTCGTAAATCGATTTCAGAAACAGCGATGGTGGTAGTCAAGCGGTTAGAAGGGAAGAGGTACGGCAAGTCTAGCAATCAAAGTGGCCCTTGAAGAGACGATGAAAAAATCACGTAGGATTTTCCTCTATATGTTTGGGCTGTCAAGCAATCATACTCGGATATCGATGATAAAAGTGCGTCGCTTCCTAGACTGAGCTTGACGGAACAAAACCCCACCTCGACGTTGTTGCACCATACAGCACTGCAACCTTGAATCAATTATCCCGTCAACGTGCGTCATCTGCATAAGCAAGAAGCAACGTGTTGTATCGTAGACAATGAAGTGTGGAGAAGAGAACGGCGCGTCGCTGGAGCACACCCAGATCTCTGATAGCTCCACCGATGGTAAGTGAGCACTCGCAAAAAGAATATTAGTGTGTCAACAGATGGCACAAAAGATTACTTGTGTTTTTTACTAGTTGCGGAAAGGGTCAGAAGTGTAAAAGAAGACACCCCAAGTTCGGACATCGAAATGGCGCTTAAAGAAACAAGGAGACGCGCTTTTGACGCAGCGTGATAGAATAATCACGTAGTCTTGTCTTTTCGCACGAGATCAGAACTTCATGAATACCGGCGCCTGGGTTTTAAGAGCGTGACATCGCCGCGAAGAGCGGTGAGGGCGCTCCTAGATTATTATTGCTGACTTGCGAAATACTTGACGGCTCGATGTTATGTACGGCCATGACGTTAAGGAGGCTAAATTAAGAAAAACCATCAACATACAAGGAAGACAGAAATATTTTCAGACCTTGGGTTAATAACCTATCAAGGTTGCGATGCCAGTTTGAGACAAGGAAGAAGAGTGGGTATCAGAAGTGCAGCTTCCTAGCTGAATATGCGATATCTTGTGAGCCTCCTTGGCGCAGCTTTTCTGTTAGAATCGGATTTGCTTAATGGAGTGCACAGCAAACGGACGCCCAAATTGACGATGCAAAACACGGAAAATTGGTGGAGTTTGATCCGACTGACCATACGTATAGAACGCAGAAAAGTCCCGGAGCAACTGCGATTGTTCAGTCGCGTGCACGGATGTCGATTCTACCTCAGATGTACGTCAGTCGTATATTGATGCTCACGGTACTGGCCATATGATGATTGATGAATATGAAAGCGAGTCAAATGACGTTTAGGTGGTAACAGCGCGCCGGCTTCTGACGCTGAGAACGAAGGGTGCCACTGCTCGGAGAAGTTCCAACTTGAGAACGGGGACGTGCTATTGTTGACTCGGAATAGTATTGCACCTATGAGACCATCATGATGTTGTATGCCATGTTCGCAGTCCTACAGATAAAATAAGAACTACGCAAAGACCTACCGCTTAATTTGTGCCATAAGTTGCTTGCCCGACTTGCGTGGTTTGGGTCAAATGACAAAAGAGCGGTGGTCGTACTTTTTCGGGACAAAAGCCGGTACATTCGTCAAGTGACGCGCCGTACCGCCATCGTGACATTCTTAGGCGTAATTGCGAGCAAAAAAGCTGAACAACATCAGCGTAACAAACGGAGTTCTGGTCAGGTGAGACCAAATATGAACGTGCCCTGGAAAAAAAGTGGGGAAAAAGGTGGTCCGAGTCATCTAGAGCCATCGATGACAATACGTTAAAGGATATGAAACGGTTGGGGAAGCCAAGGGGAAGCTAATTCTTACCGGGGTGGTCCCCTCGAAGGAGCAGCTGGATGAAGCGTGCAATACGCGCTTCATCATGTGGTCGTCTTCGGCTGTGTGCAAATCAACGGCAGGGTCAACGTTACTCAAATTGTTTTACCATCTTACCACACGTACCAACCTCTTATGCACGACCAGCTAGCACCGATAAATTATCATGTATACCTTTCTGCGACCCTAGGAGAACCGGATCTTGGTCGGGAGCAGTGATGAGCGTAACGCGAAATTCCCGCCGACACTGCCTTTAATTTTACGATGTTAATTTACATCGGTTTACCTGGTTTTTCCTATATAAACACTTTCGTCTCTTTATTGTTTCCACTCTCTCTCTTACTCCCACCATCCACATCGTCTTTTTTCATCCTTTTTCATGTCATCGACTCCATCTGACGCGGCAGCGGCGCGCTTTGGCCATGGTCCCTATGCCCATCTGTCCGTGCCAGGTTCGAGGACGGGCAGCGACACCTCGGTGCATCGTATCAAGAATGTGCCAGGGTACAACACCCCAGTATTCAAGGGCAAGGAGGAGCAGCGCGCATTAGTCCAGGCTGAGGTAGCTGCCAAGGTACGGTAACTACGCCCCTCATCCATCGTCGTATCTGACTCGATCTCATCGTGCAGGGCTTCATTCCGCCTGAACTGGTTGCCAACGAAGTCAACTGGTTCTACTCCAACCTCGGCATCGACGATACTTACTTCCAGAATGAGTCTCGTCAAGTCATCTGTGATCACATCATTGCTTTGTTTGGAGCAAAAATCCTTGCGTACACGAAGCACGACCCTAGCAAGCTCGTCATCGACCTGGAGAAGATTGACGAAAATGGCGCGACGTTCATTCACACCAGCAAGCCTGGGTTGACTACCACGGAAGGTCCCGGAGCAACGTGCGAGTCAAGGTCAGTGTCATTGGCCAATGTTAGCGCATATATGCGTCTATTCTGTACTTCTGAACGTGCTATGCTTGGTGCTGACGTTTTCATCTTAGAATCGATTCGTTGTTCTTCGATAATTCCACGCCAGATAAAGCCTACCGACTGGAGACTTTCCGCTCTGCCGGATCTATTTCTGCTACCGCTTCGCAACAGCTACGTTGCTATTTCGTCACAAAATGTGTTTTCCCAAAGAAGCGTGAGGGGGTTAAGGATGCCAACGGCAAGACCGAAATCAGAAGCGTGTCTGACAAGGCATTTTTGGAGAAGGCTAGTGAGAACACGATCCAAATCTATCAGCAGGTTAATTCATTCACTTGTGGAGTTCTTACGATCACATTAACTTCATGTCGGTTTATTTAGATCATGTCCAGTGTCGAGGAACGCTATGGCCCGGTTATTGAAGTCTATGAGGTGGAGGGATCGCGGGAACGGCGAATTGTCATTGGTTACAAGATGGGTGGTACCTCCCGTTTCTTTAGCGCGCTATCGAACCTCTACCACTTCTATTCTCTGTACTCCGCGCGTAAATATGTCGGTGCGTCATTATCCCCTCTTCTGTTTCTATTTTGGTGGATGCTGAAATGCGGACAGAACAATTCTCTAACGGCATTACCATCATTTCCCTCTACCTCAACCCCATCCCCGATGGCAACGCGCCGCCCATCGAGCATTCTATCTTCCAAGTCATGAAGGAAGCTTCACTGCTTTTCTGTCTGCCTGATAACCCGTTCTTCCTCCCTAATGCCTCAGGCAGCCATGCAGTGCAGGAGGCTACCTATGCGTGTGGGTTTCATCATGTCATGTCATCGCCTACGAGTCTTACGCTGTCCTTTAGATTCTGGCTGGATATTCGCCCAGCATTTCTGCAACCGTCTGGGGCCAGCGTATCTGCAGCTCAAGAATGTTTTAAATGAAAATGACCCCATTGAAGCAGAGGTGTTGAATAATATCAAGAGGAGATTCAGGGAGGAAACTTTTACGAGAGAGAGCATCGCACAAACCATTCATAACCACTCGGAACTGGTAAGTGTCAGGCCGACACGTGAATGAGTGAAGTCGTTGACTTTCCTTCAGATCCGCCTTCTATATGTTAACTTTGCAATGACGCACTATCCAACTGCCGATGATGCTTCCCAGCTGATGTATGATTCCTTATCATTTGCCAAGTCTAGTATGCTGATATTTTGGTAGGCCGACTTTGTCTTATCAGCGGCTACAGACCACCCAACCCCTGTCGGATGCCGAGTTGCACGACAAGCTCCGTCGTTCCGTGCCCAACAAGCATGAACTGCAAGTTTTGGAAAGCTTCTTGATCTTCAACAAGTAAGTTATACCGGCGGTGTGTTGACACATACCGAAGATGCTACGATTTGTAGACACGTCTTGAAGACGAACTTCTATCAACCAACCAAAGTGGCCCTGTCGTTCCGTCTCGCGCCCGACTTCCTACCTGAGGTGGAGTACCCCAAGAAACCATTCGGCATGTTCATTGTGATTGGTATGTCCTTCGATATCCACAGCGTATGCTTTGGTTGACCATTATCTATTTCCAGGAAACGAATTCCGGGGCTTCCATATACGCTTCCGCGACGTCGCTCGAGGCGGTATTCGGATTGTCATGTCAAGAAACAAGGAAAATTATTCCATCAACCAGAGGATGCTGTATGTTCATACCCAGCGGAACGTGTCGAGAAGGAGCTTACAATAACATAGGTTTGACGAGAACTATGGATTGGCATCGACTCAGTCTTTGAAAAACAAAGATATCCCGGAAGGAGGTGCAAAGGGAACCATCTTACCTTCGTAAGCGACGTCGATCGAGACCGAAACGCATCAGTATCGATGATTATTTCTAGGCTGGGGGCTACTCCGCGATTGTGTTTCGAAAAATATGTCGATGTAAGTATCGGAGAGGCGTCGACGATGTATGCAATATATATGCTGATTTACTACTTGTCTAGGCCATCATCGACCTTTTAATTCCTGGGCAGACTCCCGGAATTAAAGAACACCTTATTGATCTATATGGGAAGCCAGAGCTTCTTTTCTTTGGTCCTGACGGTGCGCCTCGTTATCACTCCGTCTTATTCAGTTTTGCTGATCCGTGTGTTCTCTTGCAGAGGGCACCGCGGATATGATGGACTGGGCGGCTTGTGAGTCGATTGCTTTGCTTCATGGTTTTCGCCTTATGATTTCAAAATGAAGTGCATGCTCGTTCCCGAGGCGCTGAGACCTGGTGGAAGTCGTTCACTACGGGTAAGAGCGCGGAGACTCTCGGCGGAGTGCCTCATGACACCTATGGAATGACGTCACTGTCGATTCGACAGTATGTCCTTGGTATCTACAAACAGCTCGGCCTTAGGGAGAAGGATATCACTAAGGTTCAGACCGGCGGCCCTGGTAGGTTATTCCTTTTCTTCGACCGCTGTACCCGGCTCACTCGTCATTTTACCTGTTTTAGATGGTGATCTCGGATCCAGTAAGTCCCATTAGTCTCATTACATGCGTGCAGCTGCTCACTGGCTTTGTTAGATGAGATTTTACTCAGTTCTGACAAGACTGTTGCTATTATTGATGGCAGCGGTGTGCTCGCCGATCCCGTTGGTCTTAACCGTGAAGAGCTGATCCGTCTTGCGAAACTTCGCGTACCCGTCGCCAACTTTGACAGATCCAAGTTGAGCAAAGACGGTTATTTGGTCAAGGTCGAGGAACATGATATCAAGCTACCATGTAAGGCTGTGTTCATGTCATACCCTCCTCAGTCTAACACCGCGATCAATGACTGTAGCCGGAGAGGTAGTGTTGGATGGCACTGACTTCCGTAACGGGGCCCATTTGCGATACAAGGCGGATTTGTTTGTTCCCTGTGGCGGCCGGTATGCGTTTTCGTTGGTTGACCTATGTATATGCTGCTGATGTTACTCCCTATCAGTCCGGAAGCTGTCAACATTTCAAATGTTGCGGCCCTCGTCGACTCCGAGGGGAAAGCCCACTTCAAGTATATTGTTGAGGGTGCCAATTTGTTTTTGACACAGCAAGGGCGCCTCCATCTTGAGAAGCGGAAGGTCCTACTGTTCAAGGACTCAAGCACCAACAAGGGTGGGTGTTGCCCGTCCTATCTGTCGATGCAAGTGTAGTGATATTCCTTTTAGGTGGTGTCACCAGTTCATCACTAGAGGTCCTTGCGGGTCTAGCCCTCTCGACGCAGGAATACTTGGACCTCATGATATTCAGCAATGGCAAGCCATCTGAATTCTATCAGAGCTACGTTCGAGATATCCAACAAAAGATTACCGAGAATGCGGCCTCTGAGTTCCAATGTATCTGGCGAGAACATTCTCGTCTCCAGGGTGCCAAACCTCGCACAATCATCTCCGATGAGCTATCTTCCACTCTCAACAACCTCCAAGCTGAGTTGGAGAGCTCCGATCTGTACGATGACTTGCCGAGCCGTAAAGGAGTGATGCGACGAGCGATTCCGAAGACGCTTGTCGACAAGGTTGGGCTGGATACGTTGTTGAAGAGATTACCTGAACCCTACCAACGTGCCCTCTTTTCAAGTTGGGTCGCGTCACATTTCGTGAGTTTGTGTTTGTCGATGTCAACCTATATGAGCTGAATCTCCGCTACGCAGATTTACAAGTATGGCGTGAACGGGTCAAGTGTGGACTTCTTCCACTTTGCTCGGGACTTGGCAAGTCCTTGATTTCTATTGGTTTGAAGTTATTTTTGCTAGAGACTTACGTGTAGAAGAAAGAGATGTAATAATCGGGATTTTCCGTCTATAATTTTCTGGGCTCCCGACATTGTGTTGAATGTGTCGTAACGGACAACGATTTATATTCCCACTTCACCATAACATTGATCTTTTCGGGTAAATCCCATTTTACGACCCTTCCCTCTGCCGATCTCTTGCTCAATGACTGGTGCTCATGGAATATGATGAGATAAAGGGTAGACCGGTCGTTCTATGTAACCTGCAAAGCGGCTAACGATCATTTGCTCTTGACTACTTGCCACGAAGTATGTTCCGTCATGTCAGCCATTGCCGTCACTCATGTCAGCCTCCTAGCGCATCTTGTACCGGGGTGATCTTCCTAGCGGCTTATCCAGGCACATAAATGCGCATTAGTCCGGTACGTATGATGCTCATTCCTCGAAGGGGCTTCTTAGTATTACCGCTTGTCCTTATAGTCGCCGAACCACACGACCACATGTGAATTCTAATTCATCGGAGCCTCAACCCAATCAACGACATCCCGCCTTGATTAATGACAAGGCTGTCGGAGCTGCCTAGTGCCGGCCTCTCCATGACACCATCGAGAATGTAACTGTATTCATCGCGGAATAGAGGAGCTTGAAGGTCAAGTGAACCATACCCAACTTGAAGCTTGAGTACCCAATGATGTTGAAACTAAAAATCCAAATAGAAAGATGCTGGCATCCAAACAAGCTTCTCGTGCAAAGCAACCGGATGAGTTTAGCCTAAATCCTAGGCACCTTCTTCGTGCTGTTCGCCTTCTTGTGGGTACCTATCATAACTTCGCCTGATTCTACACTGGTCATCTAATGATGCCAGCAGGAATGAGGTGACTCTTGGCGTGCTGTCTGCTACATGGAAGTATGGCACTGTTGGTCCTTTGAAGTTGTTCCACCATATAGCTCTATAATACACCGAGCCGACTTATATAACCGAAACCCGTTTAGCAAGCTGTAAGAGGCGTCAACGCATAGTTGGAGACTTGGTGTTACACTCGTTAGTAGCGCTTATTGACGGAACAGAAGCGGGAATTACCTCCACGTGATGATTCTGGAAACGTATCCATCGTAGATCCCGGTCCGTGCAACTCAACTATGGACCACCACGAGCACTTCGAATCCGGTTTGGGTTCCCTTTTGACCAATCAGCGCACTGAAAGTTCATTTGAAGAGATCCCTATCATGTCGGTTTTTCCGTGATATCTTATACATCGATGTCTGATAAATTGTAGTGACGTCACGAACGCGACCAGTACCGATCCAGTAGCACGACGCGCTTTGGCTAACGAGATTAGGGATGCATGTATCAACGGTAAGACGACGTGAGCTTCTGTGTTTGAACCTTCTGTTGATATAAAGCTAGTCGGCTTTTTCTACAGTTAGTGGTACAGCCCTATCTAACGACGCTATGAGCTAATGACCTTAGTAAACAATCATGGAATTGCTGAGGATACCATTACAGCTGCCATAGATGCAGGAAAGAAGTTTTTTGCGTTGCCAACCTCTTCCAAGATGGATGTGCGTTATCCCGAGATCTGACGCGGCCCAAAGCGCTTATCCTTTTTCCAAGCTTGATATTCATCGATCATCCAACTATAAAGGTTACACCGCTCTCTTGGGAGAAAATACCGATCCGAAAGGACATGGCGATCTGCATGAAGGTAGACTAGAGGACTATCCTCTTACGTGACAAAATTCTCAAGTTGATCTTCATCGGTAGGATTTGACCTGGGATGGGAAGAACAGGACTTAGAGGAGACGAAGAATGAGACGGCCATGTCGGGTCGTAACGTTTGGCCCGAAATGGTTCCTGGTTTCAAAGAACCCGTATTGAAATATTAGTGAATCCTCGATTATCGGGTTTTTCTGGTCGTGGTTTACTGATATACCCTTAGCCACGATGCCGTTCGATTAGGCCAGAAACTGTTTCCCCTCTTTGCGCTAGCGTTAGATCTACCAGAAGACTTCTTCAAAGACAAGGTAAATCTCATATCCGACGTCGCCGTGACCAAATTTCTTATGCCCGGCAGACGACAAAACCAGCTGCGATAATGCGATTATTACACTACCCTTCCCAGAGGCCATCGAGTGCGGATGAACAGGAGAAAGTGCTTGGCATAGGAGCACACACTGAGTACAATTTCCTACCAGATTGAATTTTCCTTGGGAGCTGACGACTTTGATTTTGTAGTTATGAAGTGAGTAGCATGCAGTCTGCTCGTGTCTACCCAGGTTTAGACAAAATTGACGTACTTAGTGTTTCACGATTCTCTGGCAAGACAGGGTTCCTGCACTGCAAGTGAAGAATGCGACTGGTAAATGGATAGACGCAGTACCTATCCCCGGAACACTGGTGTTGAATTTAGGGGATCAGTTCGCACGCTGGACGAGTACGTACTTACGCCGCGACCCTTCTAATCGATCTGATCGCTTCTGCCATGTGCCATTCAGACGATGTATTCAAATCAACCCTTCATCGCGCAATCAACAGATCTGGAGAAGAGCGATATTCCATACCACTATTTTTTGGTACCGACTATGATGTCCTACTTGAGGTGTGGCGCATTCAGCTTGGAAATTGAAGATATTAATCTAGTGGCGCAGCCTATTCCAAGTTGTGTCTCTCCGGAATATCCGTCGAAATACGAGGTCGTGACCGCGGGGGAATATGTGAAATCTCGATTAGACGCCACATATGCTCATTCGGCGGTGAAGTCGATGTAGGTCCACCTTGGAGTTTGACGACATGTGTCTAGTCCACCACAGCCACGGCCATATCAGTGATCTGGAAATCTCGAATCCCCTGCCCTCAGTATGAAAGCGGACTAGCCAAGTTTGTGAAATAGACGATGCATCTGGAGTCTACTCGAATCATAATTGAATATGATTATCGAACAGTGGGCGTGACGCCATTGCCCGTTCACTATCGGGATTCGTCATCAGTATGACTCTATGAAGCAGCGTGGGCGGCCCTTCATACTCGGCCTACCAAATGAAAACGAGACGAGCGTCGGATTCCATGTCAGTTTTCGACGCCACGGAGCAACGGTCGAAGAGAACAGGTGAAGAACTATTTACGAACATATTTGACTATGGACAACGGTGGATACTCGTGTTCCGCGGAATTCAAAGTATCTGCAAAGTCTCAGCAGCGTCGGACTGGAGTGCCCCAATTTGTCATGCGATCTGCGCGCGGTGTACAGAAACCACGGAAAGAGACTCGGGAAACGCGCCTCGCTGCAGATGACCCATGTCACCGTCACTATTTTGAGTAGTGCGTTTTGTCGGATATAGCGGGAATCTTCGTTGGCCTTCGAAACTCCGAGGTTCTTGTTCCCAGCAACCCCACGTTTAGTCGCAGGGTGCAATACGCTAGCAATACGCTGACATGATAGTATCGGAAGAATAGCGCATAGATGCTAAAGCTCAAGAATTCATTAACATTGCTCAACAGTGTGCCAAGATCTGTTGAAATGGAATTTAGCTGAGTCTTCCACAATTGAAGCTTCATGGTTCTGCAGCTTAACCACTCTGACTTCCTGATTGGGAAGTCCATAAGAGTAGGCGTGATTTTCAATTCGTTCCCCTTAATAGGTCATCATGAACAGGCTTCTTGTGAGTTTGAGCTTCCTCAAGGCTTCTTTTACCATTTCATAACGACGTACATCCATGGAGGATCAAGATGAAGACACGGACATGCGCGGACGTAAATCTATTCGCACGGAAAAGGTACGATGCAGTAATCGGGACTGAAAGCTCACGACATCATCCTGAAAAGTGCGGCTGGCAATTCTGCCTATAAAGGACCTCTACCTCTGGCTGGGAGTAATCATCACCCCATTCGAACAAGTCGTCCCTGCAACCTCACTGGTGACTTACTCGGTCCTGCCACTAACACCGACGACATAAATACACGCCCTTTGATTCGAATTACATCTGCGTTCCTACCCCTTGATTTCTCAATATAATGCACGCCTCTGTCTCTCACTGCTGCTCCGAGTCTCGCGACGCGTCCTCGAGATTTGACAGGTACATGCCTTGCAATCTGTTCCAGGTCGATGGCATGGTCGTCGTCATCACTGGTGCTGGTACTGGTACGTTTGGCTCGACGATCCCCTTTGACGCGCTCTAACATTTTCTCACAGGCATCGGGCTTATGATGGCAACTACCCTCGAAAACAACGGCGCCATCGTTTATATCACAGGACGGAGAAAAGACGTCCTCGAAAAAGCCGCAAAAGAACACAACGTACGTCGATATCCTTTATCTCCCGACGCTGTCACTAAATTTTCTCTCAGCGATTCGGGAATTTGATTCCCCTTGCCGGAGATGTGACCGACCGCGAGAGTCTCCTCTCTATGGTTGAGGTTGTGAAAGCTCGACACGGTTACATCGATCTGCTCGTCAACAATGCCGGAATCGCCAAGAATTTATACTCCCATCCACTTCCCTCACCGTCCGGCTCTCCGGCCCAGAACCCGCTTTCACCCCCCGGATCTCCCGTCTCGCCTCCTGGCCCTCCTTCTATCAAATCTTTCCAGTCTGCTCTCTGGAATACGGGCTCGCCCGACGATTTCGCAGCTGTTTTTGCTACAAACACCACAGCGGTGTATTACACCACTGTCGCGTTTCTCGACCTTCTCCATCAGGGAAACCTCCGTCAGCAGGCGACAGACCTTAGCCCATTCAGTCACTGTCAACCACCGTACCACTCATCGCAAGTAATCTCAATATCGTCGTCTGGCTCCTTCCGGATAGACCCAAAAATCCTCTCAATGTCGTACACCCTGTCAAAATCGGCATGCACCCATCTTGGCAAGGTGATGGCGAATCTATTGGCGCCCTGGGGTATTCGTAGCAACGTTCTAGCTCCTGGGGTATTCCCGAGTGGTTAGTGTCTCTATTTCGTCAATGCCGGAGTTGAGCTAACCGTTTGTATTGTATACAGAAATGACAACGTCACCGGTGACGGATACGGGCTACAGGCTGGATCCTAGTGTGCTTTGCAATGATGTGCCACTGAAACGTGCTGGATCGGAAGAGGTGCGTTCGGACCGGTGAAAGGTCAGAGGCGGTTTGCTGACATGTTACGGCTTTTCTAGGATATGGCTGGTGCGATATTGTTCTTGGGCAGTCGTGCGGGTGCCTATATGAACGGGAGTGTGTTCCTAGCTGATGGGGGCCGCGCAAATGCATACCGGGGCGGCAATGCAGCTTGTTTCTGAAAAACACACGAACGAAGCTGCAGGCAGTTCCACATTCTATTTATTCGCATACGCACGCTCGCACACGCATGGATATGGTCGCATATTGTTACATCATTAACTTAAAAATTTCAAACGTAATCTAGGGACTTGTTTCTCTAAAGCTTACAGCTTATCGTACCCTTCACTATTTCGGATTTATACCCTATGCAATTGATGGATGATGATTAGTTGGGGTTGAAAAAGATACTGATCCATTCCTTGAGGACCTAGAGTTGACGCGGAGCTGTAAATGAGCTTCGATTCTGTTACATGAAAAGTAAGAACCAGAGCGAGATGGTGACGCGTGATCTCCTCCCAGATTCGATCCACTGCGAGGAATATAGTTGATCCGGGGGTGCTCAGGGTTGCGACAATGACCTGGTATTCATTAGATGATATGGAAGGGGCCGGGTCCGAGGGCAGGTGTGAGAGTGTGCGGATGTTTCCTTGGTGAAACGTCCTTGAAAATGTTGGTGAAAAGCCTATCATACTCATCGAGGAAGTTGCATGCATAGGAGGCGAAACATAAACTGGTGGTGTTGGAGTCAAGTCTTTCTCGACTTGGTTTGATTCAAGGAAACCAGCAGTAAACACTCACGTGATGGCGTACTTACCCGTAGCGGGCCGAACGAGTTCCGCGGGTAACTATAAAGCGGCTTGCCAGGCTAGCGGGCCGAGTGCCGACTGGCCTTCCTCACCAGCACCACCGTGACTCTCCCTTAGCGGCTCCATGTCGGATACCATTGCATCTATATGGACCGCCATCTCGGACGTGATCTTGATCTTCTGGCATTCAATGGCTCGAGTACTGCCATGCATGTCGAAACAGTATGCTTCTTTGAAGTTTCTCGCAGTTGCCCGATGTCGGCATCGGTAAGCTCGAGCGCAGCTACGGACCACTGTTTATTCTACAAATGTATGCTTGGTTGTCTGGCTTCCACAGACTTCAGCGCTATGCTTTGTTCCTTGTGGTCCTGCGTTTTGTTAGCTGTCATAGGTTCACAGGCCCACTGTTTGTCATACAAACGTTGCTTGCAGTTGCCCTACACCTGTGTTTTGTGGTTTATATATATGTCAAAGCCAGTCGTCATGTTCTATCCGCTTCGCTGTTAATCTTGATGATCCTGGCGGCGTCGCAAGCCTGGCTTTTGCGCAGCCTACAAACTACTTGCTCGAATTTACGTGCTCCACACGACCGCAGCGATGAAGGGCGCCGTGCATCTCTGATCCGCAGCCTGCCCTGCCCTCAAATTTGAACGACGACCTCCCTCGTCGCCCTCATTCATGCTCTCACATCGATGCACGCTATCTCTCCTCTACCTCGCAACCCTCGCTTCATGCATCACCCACTGTACGTCCATTCCCTTCCCTTTCCCATTACGCTGACTCTTTGTCGCAGCGTATTTTATGATCAAAGAACCCCGGGAGGGCGCACAGTGGTCCAACGACGCCGTGAACGTCCTCTCTTGGGAGAAGGGCGTCTGGGACGGGGTGACGCATTTCGATATCGAGATGACGAGGCTGAGCGAGGATGGGATCACGTATATCGCGTATAACGGTGCGTTGGTATGGCTCATTCTCTCCCTGGTGGCTGACGCGCGAACAGTCCCGTCGCAGCCGTATTCCCCGACGTCCCTGAATATCTACCTCGAGGACGTGCCCACAGGGGACGACTATTTTATGTTGCTCATAAACTCCACGCATGGGGTTATGCATTGTCTGTCGGCGAGGTTCTCTATCGTGAATGCTACGGCTGCATCTGCTAGTTCTTCCGCCACACCAGATTCGTCGATACCTACGGTGACGGTGAGCGGCGCGCCGGACCCGACGAAGGGGTTCGTGACGACGTTTGCGAGTAGGGCAAGCTCGGTGGTATGGGGGGTGGGGAGCGGGCAGGCGTGTGGTGGGGTGGCACTAGTAGTGGGAGTAGTGGTGGGTGCGATGATGGTGCTATGGTAGCGTAGATACCATTTTTGAACGCGTGTATACCATGAACTTTGAAAATAAGCGTTGTCTCGCGTCAGGTCCTGCCTATAATTACAGTGGATTACAGGCAAAAGGAAGGAGGTGGCCTGCTGTAAAGATCCCCAGCCCGGCGAACATTGCCCATTCTGCGATCGAGCTTCCAGCCTGAGGTCAGACGATTCAAATTTGAATTGAGGACTGGAAACAAAACACATATCATCTCCTCGGCTAAGGACCTGAAGGAGGTGCAATATGAAGGGACAAGGCAGGGAGATAGATATTCCCAGTATCACGTCAAATGGCAAAGACAGCGTACGAAACTCCAAGGTTGCATGACTGACACTCTCGTACGCAGTTGCCTATAGCTGTCCTCGTAATCGGAGAGTGTGCTGCGTTTCATGAATATTGACGGGCGTAGACTCGTTTCTGGGAGCCACAGCGATGAGGCCGCCGTCGTGATACGAGGGAACAAGTCGGATCGGGCCAAGTTCTTGAAAATATCCTTGGTGCGTCCGGGATTATATTCTGCAGCGATAACAAACAAATAAATACGCATAGACTCTAGTACCCAACGGCTAGAGGACGCACCGGCTCGAGTCTTCAGCAGGCACGTTGATAGCACCACATGTAATGATATTGGGCGAACATTTTCACGTTCTTCTGGCGGTAACAGTTCGGTTCGAAGTGCGGGTCTCGCTAGGACGCGGATACCCTCCAATGGACGTGCTCCTGGACTAGTGCGACATACATGATTCTTGTTAGGGTAATCAGCGTGCTTGTAGGTATGATATCAATTTCCAAATTGCACGCCGTCGCGTCTGTCCCACACCATTCGACCAGTCACCATGGTAATTTTTTTTGCTTGTTATTGTTCCGCACGGGAATTTATGCTCCTACAAGCCGCCCGTATGGGCAATAGTAGCGCAGAATAAACTAAACTAATTCAACGCTAACAAGAGGCACAGATATCTTTTCAACAAGTTACGACGGCAGATATTGCATGGTACCTCACAGTTTCGGATTGTTTTTATGATATACTGATAATCATACATCAACTTCCTGGACGTTGTTGTTAAATAAGGATGCTGACCGCTGACGCTTCAAAGTAGGTCCATCATCAATACTCTTCCTCTTCACTCCCGTATATCCTCCAATGTATGTCGCATTCGCTACAACATCCTCGAGTATATCCTTCGAAGAGAATTTCTCAGTTATATTCTGCACAAAGCTGGTATTAAGCTCAGCGATAGGATGTTCTGCATCAGCGTCCAGGCGGTCAAACTTGGCATCAGCATGGAGCGAAGCGATTACGCGCAGAACGCCATAGGCGCCTACACCCTGGTTCCGCTTAGGAAGGCTCTCGAGAAGTTCAAGAATGTCGTCTGGTACTGCAGACCCTTTCGGAGGATCAGACAGCTCGGACTTGGTAGTGGAAGTCGTCTCAAGAGGAGGTGCCGAGTCTGTAGGCAGAGACGTATCAAAGCCTGTTCTTGCGTCGGCCTGGACAGTGTCAACAATACACAGACATTAGGTGATACTACAAAAACTTACGGGTTCATTGAAAAGATTTTCGGGCTGTAAGGCTTTCAGCATGTCCTGAAGCTCAGCTTTCGTCACAAGTTCTTCAGTCTTTCCATCTAGATGAACGTGCAAGAAAAGCCAAACGAGACTCTCGTCCGCGAGCCTTAGACTGAATAGCAAAGTCGGGCTCGCAGAGTTAGCAGAATGGATACAAAACACAGTCCTATGCTCGTCTTTCAGCCAGGTGAGCGTATCGACCTGCGTTTCAGCGACGTAAGCCAGACGTCTAGAGGTGCCGGCCGTGTAATGTAACACGCCAGTCTCTTTCTCGCCGAAATCGGTTGATGCGAAATCTACAAGGTTCGCGGTCTGGTTGGCCCACTCTGGTAGGGCGCCTGGGAAAGAGAAGACGTCCGCCAGAGCTCGAGGTTGGGAGAAGACGTGAGCTAAACAGAGCGCTACGAAACAGGTGGCAGAAAGAGGGCGCTGGTATTTTCGGTCCACAGATAGATAGAAGTCGATATCTGTGAGAGATTTCTTCTTGTCGGTGAACCACCGAGCGCATGTTACAAGGCAGAGGGGCTCATCGATGACAATTTGTTCCATGTTGGGGTCAATAAACCGTCCGACACCTCGGGAAACGGCGTCGATTCGATCAATCCCAAAGATCAAACGGTGATCCAGAGTGACGAGGCAGTGAATCAGGGCATCATGTACGGCTGCCTTGACAGAGGGATCTAAACACATAATCAACCATCACGAAGAGGAGCGCACAGCCAACAGACTTACAATATTGCGGGTCCGGCATTTTCAAAGGTGTGTAACGACGCTCAAATTCCCTGGATACTTCTGCATTACTGTAGACTTCGCCATCGCGCGGTTCATAGCCAGTAGACAACCAGACAAGGAAATCAAGGAGGCGATGGGGGCTTTGGAAATCGGTGGATAGCAGCTGGGAAATCACTGACGACGTGAATCTATGCCTGAAGGTTCCTATTATCGCAAATGGTTCTTAAGGACAAAGTTAGAGAAACTAACCTCCCGCGAAACCATTTCCACATGCGTAGCTGTAGCTCCTCGCCAGAAGGACTCGATGTCATGGACGGCGGCAAAAATTTGCGTATGTATTGTCTCTGTGGTTCAGGGACGCCGAAGTCGCCCGTATCTGAACACCACTTATAGTTGCTCCACTCATCACCTTGGAAGTGCTTTCGCGGGATTTCGGTACCAGCGACAATTAAAGTGACGTCGTAAGCCTGTAGGTGATGCTGCCAGGTCGTCAACAACTCCTTGAGAATGGGGCGGTCATCCCCAAACGCATTAGAGAATGTGTAACGTCCGCCATCCGCAAGAACATTTCCTTCGTCGATCACGACGAAGAGTGGTGTTCCCAGAGGGAGAAGGGAAAAAATAGAGTCCAAAGTTTCGCGGATCGCTTCATCAAAGAATTCGATGGGAACAACCCATTCCTGCATCATGCCTCGCAACTCATCGAACGGGTCGCGTTTACTTCCTTTGCCCGATTGCAGAAAAAGAGGCTGGAGCTGTGCGAGAAGCCAGCGATGTCGCATTAGGTCGTCAGGTTTACCCGACGCAGCTACCAAAAACCTGTTGAAGATTGCCAAACGAGCAAGAAGTATCACAGTAAAGTGCCGGTAGGCGAAGCGGGTATTAACATCCAAGCAGGCTTCAAAGGTAGGATCTTCTTTCGGTGGAAGTATTCTGCTGAACACACTCTCCATCTCGAAATCGATCAGTGTCGTTGAGATATCTTTCGATCCTAGTGTAGAGGTATCAACGGTCGCAGTAAAATAAAATCCCCAATTTTGATGAAGGCCTTCAAACAGCAGCCGTGTCTTGCCTGACGCCGACCCGTTGACAAAGAAGCTATAGTAGGTCAGAAGTAAGTGGAACAATTCGGGAAATTTTTGTAAGGAAGAAGGAACTGACAAGTTTGTGTTACTCTGATAAATGTGTGCAATACGTCGGTTCAGCCTGGCGTTGCTAGAGAATGTACCAAGGTCATGAAGTAGAAGGACAGGCTGGGAGGTGTTTGCAAGACGAGGTATTTCTAGGCTCTGGATGTGATCAGCATATTTGAAGTTGTACCCGAGTTCAAATTTAAAGTTGTTGGGAGCCCAGAACGACGAAGCAGCTGGGTTGTTCAATGTATCGGAACCATGATGCAGACGCTCCAAATACGACTGGACGGCTGCTAGGTAGCGGCTACCCCTCCAAGTCAATTTAGGGGGGTACGGGCACAGCAAAGCTTTTAAATACATCAGGACATGTAGGCAACAGAAGAGAAACGATTAAACGAACGTGTGTCTTCGAGCTCAAATATCTGACGGCGAGCGTGCGAGCGTGCCAGATTGACATAGTACATAGGATTTTCTCGAAGAAGCTGTTGAATGCAGCTTTCAGACAAGAATGAGGATGGTACATCTTCCAACTTTATTGACGAGCGTAATGCTTGCAAAAAGCGTGATGCTTTGTTGAAGTCGGAGAGGCTAGGATGATCTTTGAAGAGGGAAGGATCAACTATGAATACCATCCTGTCGCCAGATAGAGGATGGTAACTGGCTGAGCGCTGGCTGTCCCAAGACGTGGTGCGGTGGGGAAATGGGAAACAAGGATGGGGGACCCGAGATAATAACGGTCATCAACTCGGGCCGCTTACAGCCGCTGCCAAGGTCGTACGATGCGGCATCTTGTTCTTGTTCATGCATCGGTTCGTGAACCATGCTGCATTTCTTTTGAATACATTGCATCCATGTGTCAGGTAGATGCACCCACACGCTTTCTTGTTTCTCTGTTGGCTCTTCCCCATGGAGGACAAGAGCTTAGATCCTTTTGTTAAGCCAGTGAAAGATCCCGGGACCTGACCTGACTTGCTACGCTTTAAAAATCAAACAGATTCACATTCATGGTCCAACAACAACACTTTCTCCTCTTCAATAACTTACTCGATGTCTTCTTCCAACTCCGCTCAGCATACTGAGGCTGACCAACTCCAATCTGACGAAGCAGCTGCACAAAAGCTGTGGCGAATGATTGGCGCACGCGCTGTAGCATATCGATCTATTTCTGCATGTAGGAAAGCAATAGCAACCATTGACGGGCTCAAGGCTACGGTCGACACTGTCGACGAAGCCAACGAGATAAACCAGTATTTGATATGTATGTCACTCAATATTACGTTACTTCCATCCTTCATTGACCAGTTTGTCTTCAGTGGGTTACTTCCATGATCAGTTCATAGGGGCGGATAAAAGTTCGCGCGTGCATGCAGCTTCAGCGCCGGCTGTAGTTCTAGGAAGCTGTATGCAAAGCCAGTCCTTAATCCCAATTCAGTGGGCTGACGTTTTGAATGTTTCAAGCTCATGCGCAAGATCTCTTAGATCGACTAGATATCGAAATCAAAAAGGTCGTGGATGGAGAGATCACATTCCAGACTTGGCAGATACCAAGTACAATGCCTCCCGACATCCTTCCTCATCTCGAGAGTCTTGCGCTTCCAGCGTTGACGCAAAATCCTCATCGTCCTGAATTATTGCTGTACAACTTGGGCTCTTTTCGGAATGATAAGAACCTACAAGCACGCGTTCAACCCTTTCTTGACCATGATCACAAGTGAGTTGATGTTCCGGCTTAATTATGTCCCGTTGACGGGGCCGCTACTTCAGGATTTTTGTCAACAGCGCTGGCTCAGGGAAGACTCGTCTCATGATAGAAACTCTCTGTCAGTCTTGGGGCTTCTATCTTTCATGCTCTCCAACGCTTGACGCCACCAACAACCTTGGTTCGAATGATCTATGGGAAGCCTACGATATCCTGTCTAGATCGCCAGGCTTCACCGCAGATGTTCCCATAAATAAGGCTGACCCTTCCTTCGCGCGTAATGAAGAACTATCGAAGTCTTTGTTTACGGCAGTCCTCCTCGCCCGTCTGATTATTTTCTACCAATTTCTGCGACATGTTCCGCCGGATCAGATATCAAACGATGTTTACAAAGCACGCTGGACTAGTCTCCAAGTTCAGCCATGCTTGATTAGAAACATCGGCGACGTATTCGTCTGTCTGCTCTCTCAACTTCAAAGTCTCGAACAAAGGACCCTGGACGAAGAATGTCGATCTATATCTGCCCGCATTGCTGAACTGCTTAGATCAGAGAGCAACCATCTATTGATAGTGATCGACGAGGCTCAGATCGCTGCTGAGTTGCTTCCTTCGGCGTTCCTTTCTTTGTCTTCCATCACTTCCGTTCATAGACCACTCCTTCGGCAAATTGTCGAAAGTTGGTGCACTGCTCTGGGTCGAGTGTGTCTCGACCTTTCCTACCATTTCATCATCACAGGTTCAGCGTTGTCATCGAAGGAAATTCAGGAGGCTGTGGCATCCAGTCTGCACAAGGACGCTTCGTTCGTCGAAGCCTGGGATACCGGCTGCTTTGACGATCAGGATCGTCAGCGGGACTATGTTCTTCAGTTCATTCCTGGCCATCTCAGGAATGACCAATCCGTTGCGGTATTACTAGAGAGAATTTGGATGTGGCTACGCGGCCGGTATGTCTTGTTTCGTCGACTCCGACCAGGAAATGTAACTTAGCTGGTGGCAGGCATCGGTTTACTTCGAACCTCCTCTGCTTGCTCCTCAGACAAGGCTTTCATGATCCCTTGGTCGTGTTCAATGCGTTTGTTGAGCATGTCGCAGGATTCACGCCGACCGATGTTGTCCTCCATCCCAGACAGCAAAACTTGACTGCAAGTATACCCATGTCTACCATACCGTTAAGTAAACAGTTTGATCAGCTTGGTCAGTGGATTTTCCATAATCTATCAGCATTAACTCAACGTATCTATTTGCAGAAGACGAAATGAAACTTGAACTTCGAGATGTTGCATACAAGTACTTCGTGGGTGGAAGTCCTACGCCTTTCTTCAAGGAAAGCACCGCAAGGTTTCTTGAGCTCGGCATTGCGCGATTTTGTAAAGAGGCACGCCTCGGAGCACGTATCCATGAACCACTGGTTCTCATGGCCGCAGTGGCGTATTTCAACCAGCTGCATAGCCCCTTCGCTACCCGCCTTTCCACATATGTTTGCAAGAACTTCCGGAACAGCCCTTCAGACAGTACTTTCAGGGACTATCTGACCTTCTATCTTGCTTCCGCGCTTGCGGTACCTCAGAAGCTGGGAGACCTTTTCTCTTTTCCTGGTGGCGACCATGGGTCAGGGTCGAGGTATGCTCATCTGGTGGCACTGCGTGACTTCACCGAGAATCCTACCGAGCCCCGACGATATCCATTAAAGGGTACTTGGAATGTTTCTGGGCTGAACCATCGGTATTTGCCGGAATATGGAGGTCTTTTGACTGCTCAGGCAGCTGATAATAAAATCCGGGACCCGACTGATAACTACTTTGGTTTTGTGGCTCACATACGACGGGACGACCACATCGGAATATTTTATCCAGAGACAGTGATGGGACCCAGTATGCTCTTTCTAGTGGAACTCGACGATAATCCGCCAGATAGCTTGGGACGGCCGCAATACTTATGGATAGTGGTTAAAGTCATGATCGGTCGGCCGAGCAGGCTCAATCCTTTCCAGATAAAGCAGTATGTGGATGCTGTTACTCCCAAACACCTCTTCAAGAAGTACTCTGTAAAGTTCCGTTTATTATATTAGCGTTCTCCTCTCGTCGTTTCCGCTCAGGACTTCTATGGCCAAGGTCATCGATCGGACCTATTGAGGGGAATGGTTCAAGGAGTCCCGGAACCTAATGTGTGCCCAGAAGGCGGAAAGCATAATGTTCTGCGCGTGCTTGCAGGATTTCCGGAGCAATTTGAAGACATTCACAGGAGTGATGATGACGAAGATGGACATCCTCTTGCCACCTTGAGGATGGATCAGCTCAAGCGTTCGTCACAGTCTACGAACCCCGAGCATTTCATCGAGACGATGGAGGAATGGCTGAAGAATGATAATTGGACCCCATCTGATACTTACTAGAGCAAATCATTAACTAATTATACGCTACATATGTGAAGTTGACTTATTGAAATATATGTGTCGTAAGATGCAAATAAACGACCGCGCTTTGACTGTTCAACATTCATCAATGTCATTCCTGATTCTGTGACTTCCTGAGGAACTTACCGTCGTATTTCGAGGTCACGACGTCTCGTCAGCATGATAAACAGCAACATCCCGCTGCTGGAGCACCATGGACTTCGTCAAGATGGCTTGATACCGAGCACCTTCCGGCGTTCCCCGTTCCCTGGCTCCCTCTCACCACGCATACGGTCAATGGCACCGGTGGAGGTCCTACCCAGACCCCGCTTCCTCCCATGCATCCCAGATCCCCTCACCAGCGGTCGCACACAGCGTTGAACTCCAACTACGGGAGCTCTGCCGAATCCGTAGTACCTAGCGCAGTGACGATAGAGTCAGAAGCCAAATACAGATGCACAAACGGCTCGAACCACTATCTAGTGCGCCAGCACGTTCAAGATCCGCGCGACTAGTAGTACGCAGGAACTGCTCCTCGAGAGATCCACGCCTTGATGTCGACGAACAGGTGATCTGGCTCGGACCCATTCTGCTGTCGACGGATGATGACAAGTGCATTGCAGGAGTAGTACAAGATGATACCAGCGTCCATTTCCGCTAGGTATAAAGCACCCTATCATGCGAAATTGGGGGCGTATGCAGAGAGTCCCATTGAAAGAGGGGTTCTTGAAGCTGGGTATGTGTTACGGATGGGGTCATTGGGGTCGGACGTCGAGGACGTCGAGGATGCCTTTACGGTGACTATGCCTCGGAGCGTCTCGAATGTCCCCATCTTCCGCTTAATCTCGTGCATGTTGTACATTGATGATGACCAGCCTGCGACGAAAGGTAGGGACGCGCACAGGGATTCCCTCCCCTCTATCGTCAGTAAAGCATCTGCATGCGGCGAAGCTTTAGAAGGATATTCGAATGGGTGGTGGGTTAGCGTTAGGTGGTATAGGCGAGTTTGGATGAGTCCTAGCTTTAAAAGATCGGCAAACTCTGGCGAGACGCCCTCCGATTCGGACCTCGCCGTTCTCCCATTTTGTGTTTCGCCGGTGCTTCAACTAGGAATTGCGCCTGTGCTGCATTGATTCCTTCTGAGTGCAGCACTAAGGCGGCGACGAACGGCAGGGTATTGAATGGTAGCGCAGCAAGGATATCCTAAAGAAACAAGTTCATCATCGAATGAAGGCGAGCTGACGAACACGGTATGTCCGGCCTAGACTCGAACCACTCCCCAGCTCGGTTGATGACAGTCGATCAACTAGAGAATAGCCCGAGTTGATCGATTGTCATCAACTGGCGGTGGGACTGGTTCGAGTCTATGTCCGGCCCGATCCCTCCTCTCCTCTGGTCCCAGCAGCCAATTTGAATCATTGGACTTTGAACGAGGGATAAACTGATGTGTTCCTGCAGCGGGAGGGTTGGAGGCAAAGGAGATCGACGAGGAGGTGTTCCATCTCTCTCCAAGTTTGACTCTCTTTCAAATTGCTACGGGCTTCAACGCAGACGATTTGGAGAGGATTTTGGAGTCAATACCGCGTTACGGTGCGAAGCTAGTTTCTGGTCGCTGGCTAGTATACTCACTCGTGCTTAGGAGGGGAGGGGAGGAGCAGATTCTGTTGGTTGGCATCGGGAGGAAAGCAAATAAGTAAGTAAATCGACGACTGGTATGATACAAAAATAGATTATGCCATAGATACTGTTACAACTTGCCATCGACCCTGTCCTCAATAATCTGTGCGATAGTAGGCCCGTGAACGGGTATCTCGTTTCCCTGGAATCCTTCGGAATTCGACCTTTGGCTCGTCGGGGTATGTGTAGAACCTACGACGGGTCAGATAATGCTAGCACTGCAGAAAACCACACGCACGTATCGTTCCAGACCGCAAAATGAGATATACCGAGCGCCCTGGCCGTCCAATAGTAGTCATGCGCAAAGCCGCCTGGGTAGAAGACCTCGATGACGGCGGAGAGCTTCGTCGGGGGCATGAACAATGTATGGGTGAGCCCGTTACCATGTACGCCTAGAAGAAAGGTCGTCCGAGCGATAACATCGAGTTGCTCATCCTTGGTCATCTCCTCCGCCTGCAACACGTTCAGTTCCCACTCTACCTCGCCCTTGCCCGTATTCTTCCGCTGCACGAGCTCCTCCAGCGCCTCGACCATCGCGTCATGATCCCCCTCCACAAGCTTCCGCCTATCCCCACCCTGCCAGCTGACATACGTGATGACAACCTTGTCGGGCATAGGCTTCTCGCGCATCCCGCTCCGACTAACCGGCGCCCCCGCAAACTTGAGCACAGCAGCGCGCACGGCGAGGAGGTGGGACATCCATCTGGTAGCGTGGACGATATGTTTGGCGCGGATGTCGCCGCGGGGCGTGTGGACGATGTTTCTTCGGAACCGGATGACCTGCTTTGCTGCCTCTGTTTCTTCTTCAAATTGAGGTAGTCGTGGTATAGAGGTGGCGTAATATGTCCGCCGTTCCGCGCTGTGGCCCTAGAGGACGCATCCCTCGCTTCCAACGTCACAACCTCTAAAGATCCATCCGCATCCAGCAGCGTACGCGCAACCACCTGTTACCCCAGACCCAAGGATCACAATGTTGGCGCATGTAAGGATTCAGATGATTTTGACTGGGCCACTCTTTACGCGGTAGGGAAAACTAGTTGTGTGCACAAAGAGAGATAGTGGACAGAGTAACACCCAGACTGTGAAACTGATGGAACAGAGTGGAAAGAATTTTTGCACATGGGAGGTGGCGGCAATTTGAAACTCCGAGTTACCTTGCTCTTCCGTTACGAACGACGTTATTTATTCAACGCTCCATATCATCGCGTCGTCTTGTTGTCATGGTGGAACTTTTCCGACTCTCCATGCTCTATGAGCAGATCCACTCCCAAGTATGTTAAATTTGGACAAGGACCCGGCTCGCAAGATCTCAACATAACATTAATTGACTCGGACGTCAAAACATCATGCGCCGACCCTCAAATATGCTTGGTTGGGACGAAGATTTCGTTTTTGGGCCTCAAATTTACTACTTTCAGGACAAAAATTGGCAAGAGGTTCCTATGCCGTTGATGCATTCGCAGTCGAGTCAGCTGTTTCCTCGTGGGTTTTCGATAGATGAACCATGTCTAACTTGACGGCTACTTATCTGAGCTGCTTATACTCTCCTTCCTTCTTCCTTCCCCGGTCGCTCATACGGAACAAGTTAACGACAGAAAGAAAGGCTCGTCAACAACGGTCATGTCTATGAGCAGCCAACTTTGGGCCTCAAATAACCCCGTTACCCACTGGCAAGCAGGTCGAGTTGGGTATCAAGATTTTCAAATTCTGACGTGCGTAGGTCGTGGTGCTGGGATTTGTTTGTGTCATAGATGATGGAACCAGGTAAGCGACATCCACTTCTTGATGGCTATTTACATTAACACTACCCCTGCGTAGAATTTTTAAACGGACTGGGCGCTGGTGTCAGTGATCAATTTGATTCCAAGACCAACTCTAACGCGAATACCGCTCTGTATTCGACGTTTGCTGCCCTAGGATTCTTCGCTAATATATTGTGTTTTCATCCCACGTTTTAGACATTTATCGCTGTTACCTTAGATCGGTCAACAGCGTACTCGGACCAAAAATCACGTTCCTGGTTGGCAGTATGGGTTACGGCTTGTATATCGGATCCTATCTGTGATTACTACCCTTTTATCACTAGTTAATCGATGCTGATACTATGTCTAGAATCATCAACATTCACTCTAACGCTGGTGGCTTCGTTATCGCCGCAGAATACATCCTTGGAATGTGCGCTCGTCTCTTACGGACCACACTGGGCTCGTTGATGACGGCGTACCCCACCGAAACACAAAAGGGGAAATTCTTTAGGATTTTCTGGTCTATCTTCGACCTCGGTCACTGGTGTCATTGGAGGGTCTGTTGCTGCTGGGAGAAACTGGACATCCACGGTAGGTGTCCGAGCTTTTGTAACACATAGCTGCGTGTTCACTCATGTTCACAGGTCAACACTGTTGATAATGGGACATACGTTCGTTAGCATTTTCTGCTATTTTACTCTTTGCTAATTGATAAACTATTTGCAGATTGGATTCCTCGTCCTTACACTCATCGGTGTTCTCATTTCGACGCTCATGGCGAATCCCGACAAGATGATACGTTCGGATGGAACAAAGGTCACGACGGCCCGACACCTCTCCTGGACGACCGAAATTATAAGTCTCTTCGTGACACTGAAGACTGATTCCAATGATTATCCTTCTCTTTCGCATGTTCTTCGCTTCCAACTGGTTCTACGCATGGCGTCAGTACCCACCTCCCTTCTCTGGATCCATCTAACTGACACTTTAATTTTATCCAGAATCCAGCGGCTTCAACGGCGCCATCTTCAACACCCGTGCCCGAGGCTTGAACAACGTCTACTACTGGATCTCCTAAATCTCGGCTCCGTCCTCATTGGTCTCCTCCTTGACCGAAAATCCATTAGTCGTCGTATCCGCGCCTACACAGGATGGACCGTCCTCTTCCTCATGATCTTCGTCTTCCACATCTGGGGATACTTCCACCAAAAGCAGCACACACGCGAAAGCGTTGCACCCGAGACGGAGAAAATCGATATCTACGATCACGGATACGCCAGGAGGGCGTGGTTTTACATCTTCTGTGGGATTCTCGACGCCATATGGCAGACGGCGGCGTACTGGCTCATGGGTGCGATGCCGAATGATCCGTCAAAGCTGGCATTCTTTGTTGGGCTCTACAAGCCGATCCAGTTGGCTGGGGCTGCTGGGATATGGTGTGCCAACGCTGTCAAGATTCTGTACACTTTCTCTGACACTTTGTTGTGACGACTCTTGACGCTTCGTATAGATACACGAACATGTTCATTTCGGAATAGGCTCTCCTCGTCGAAGGTCTCATGTTTGCGTTACCTATGGTTATTTTTCCGTATCAAGGATCATACTGATTTAGATGACGAGACCATGTCAGTTCATCTGTCCTATCAACTTTGATGGTTTCTCATGACCTAGGTTCTAGCGCCCGGATGAATAACAAAGGGCATATACGTCCAACTGAAGCTGTCAGCTGCTGAGATAAAAGCTGTCCAGGTATCTTCATGGTTTATATGTCGGTGATTAAGGATGCTTCATGACTGATGACTCTAATTGGTATATTTGTTCATCCTATCAAAAAGGTATATTGTTGTCTGTCTAGGCTGACCGTCGAAGATGAACATCATGTCCACAGTACTAACTTTCCGTAGTGCTCCTTCCGTCGTGGAACCTCCACTGCAAAAATCTGAGAGGACATCACCGGCTGAGCAATTGCCTTCCATTGCACAGGAATATATTGCCAACTCAATTACTCCTGATGTCAATGGAGCATTCGTGATTCAAGGAAGTTTAAGGAAGTATTACATGTACGCGAAACAGTGGCATACAGTGATTTACGGTGATAAGATTCTAGGTAGAACCTTATTGCAACTACCCCCTCCCTACCTCTGACGTTTTTTTAAAAATTTAAATCCATTTTGGTATGCTATTGACCGTTATCCTACACGCAAGCGTATGGTGGGATTATGCTACTTGGGTACGTCTCGTCTTTTTCTCGTTCCTCGTGCCTTTGCATGTTAACAAACGAGTTTCTCTGAGCTCAATGCGAACTACGTCGCGACCGCCTTCCCGTTTGCCTCGGCTATGGGGTGATAAGGTGGTGGTTCTTTCGCCTTCTCTCCCTCGCTGTGCACCCGGTGGTTCCGTCTCCTTGGATGCTTTATTCTCCAGTATCTTCTTCGGCAATATCAACGTCAGGGAAGGTTCCGAATGTTAGCTCAAAGCGGCGTGTGCTGTTGAGGTATTGAATCAGGTGGGGGATGTTCTCTCGTCGTGCTCTCTGACGTTCTCCCTGTATACATCTAATAGTACCAGGATGAGCACGCGTAGTATGTGCCATGACTTTCCTTCCACTCAAGTCTTCGTTCTGACTAAAATGGGTAGTGCTACCGGCCCAATTTCGACACATTTTGATTCAACATTATGGCTATGCAAATCCTTCACGCAGAGACAACAAGGTATGCAGCTGTAAATCGCATAGAAATGCACTGAATAACAGTATCACTGAGAAAGACATATCTACTCTCCAACTTCACCATCGTCGCTCCCATTGAAGACGGCTTGTCGATCCAAGATATCAAAGTCCCACGTCAACGAGCCTATACGGGCAGAAAGCCCGTCATACCATCCTCCCTCGCCGACACCCCCTGCGCAGACCTCGGCGTTTATGGACTGCTGGAGATGCTTAACAGCACCCTGGGCACCAAATACGACCTCACCCCTTCCCTGACATCCCTTCTCGGAGCGTACATCTCGGATGAATGTGACCTCGGCACCGTATATGGTCATCTCCGACCTATATGGTTTGACTGTGACTTGAATGACGTCCAAGATTCACTGCACACTTGTGAAGTGACAGACCTAGAAATACGACAAAAAGTACTGGTTGATGGCGAGATCACCAGGGAAGGACTGTACATGCCCCCTAGGCGGGTCTGGGATCTCTTCAGCAATAGGGTGGTGCCGTGGTGGGTTGCCTTGCATACACCATGGGGAATATCACATGCCTGGCTGGATTACAGCCATCGCAAAAATGTCGACACTCCCATCAATAGACATGAATGGCCCGTGCCCATCCCAGACGATGCCAATCTCGATCTCATCCGTATCGAAATGCTGAATCTCGGAGCAGAGTATGCATGGTTAGATGTCCTCTGTTTGAGGCAGGAAGATGTCCTAAATGAGGATCTGCGTGTGGAGGAGTGGAAATTAGATGTTCCCACTATTGGAAATGCATATGCCATGGAAAAGGTGGTTTGCTACTTCAACGGACTTGGACGGCCCTTGGAGCGTGGTTTCGATTTCGATAGTGACCGGAGTTGGTTCAAACGCACGTGGACGCTACAGGAGACGAGTGATAATTGGATGATAGGCGGGGATACGGGCGACGAGATGTTGAATGAGGAAGTACGCAAAAGATTCAAGTCGCAACTGGTATCTGTGGAAAACGCGACGAATGTGGTTCACTGTCTATTGCTGTTGCGGGATCGCACGGCCGAGAAGGATGTGGATAAAGTTACGGCACTGGCATACTTTTTGCCATGTAGCACCGTACCGGCGCACAATGAAACACGACCTGCCACATCTACTCATCGACGTTACACGATGATCGATACTACTTCAAGAGGTAATTCCATTGGCACAGGTGATCTAATCTCAACCACAGTACCGTCATACTCTGAGCTAGAGTCTGCTGAAGGTGCTTGGACAGCTCTGGTGAAGGTGATGTGGAGGTGCCATCGCTCAGACATGCTCTTTTTGTATCATGAACCCGGGCCCGAAAAGAATGCATGGAGACCATCATGGCAGCAGGCTATGAACTGGGATGGGCGACATCCCTCAAAACTATCACGCTCGAGAAGTTGGTTCAGTGTCCGAGAAGATGTAGAGACAGGTACCTATTCATACGATGGTTGGCGCATTGAATCGGTACAGGTGCAAGGGTTGGCCATAGCCACGCTGGCGGCAGCGCCTCGCAAAGGACACCTGATTGTCCAAACCCCGAGTGGAGAGGAGCATCGATACACAATTTCTGCTGGCCATCAATACCCAATACCGGACGGTGTATATTCATTGCTATGTGCCCGACGATTCAGATCAAATGAAACTCCGTGCGTTGTTGGGAAAATGTCACCCGATCAAGCATTTATAAAGACATCAGTGTTTGACATAATTGACTGGCTGGGGGATGAAGCGAAATGGAAAAGTATGGGTGCTAAAGTGACATGTACTGTCCTTGGTTAAAATACTTAAAGCAAAGTCAATTGTAGCTTCTGTATATGCTCCGAGATAGCATCACTCTTCGCTCCATAGAATGTGCCATGTATTGAATACGACGTCTGGCCCTGCTCCGTGCTAAAACCACGTCCAATTCAGAGCGGTTGCGTTAGTACGTGAGCTTACTTGCTCTAGAGAGTGTAGATTGCATGTATTGATAGTGTAATTTGTAAACGAACTAGTACAATGATAAACCTGACAACCTGAAATGGGGGGAAGGGAGAATTCCTTACTACGATCGACGGGAATCCCAGTGGTGAGGCGAAACGGTACTGCAACGACAACCCGTGTCAGTATCTTTTCGTCTCGGTTGCTCGTACTTGTTTGATTACTTGATTTTGTTCTTTTTACTCTTCTGGTGTTCTGGTGTGGGTGGGTGGGTAGAGAAGAAAGCCTTGCTTTTCAGCAAAGGCGGGAGACAGCGAGCGACTCGTATTTCGTTCGTAGTCGTCGCTGCTGGCAGTACGGTACAGGGAAAGGCAAGATCACGTGTTACTTCGATCGCGTCTGAATCCGCGCGGAACTTCAATCTGTCCCATTCCAACCTTCGTTCCGCTTCCATTCCCTTCATTGATATAACATGAATCATTATTCCCCGAATGTGTAAGTGAAGAAAGGTGCTGGTGTTGATGTTGTTACCGGCACAAGGTCCCAATAGAACGGCTGGGCCCACAGCCCCTGACATGGCAAACCATGCACTGTGGTCACGAAGGCTCGCCGTGCTGTTGTGATCACACTATTGAGTGTGTCGCGCGGAGCAGAGACTCCGTGAGGTACATTGAAGACAACGGAGCTTGAGTTTGAGAGCGGGAAGGCCATGCGCATTGTATGGACTCGGGATCGTAACTGCATTTTCCGACACTAGTCATGCTTGATACCTAGAGCGGGGCATACGAAAAATTCGGTCGGCATAGTTCATCCAACGATCACCTATCCGCATACGTCTGCAGGAACTTCAGTAACAGCCCCTCTGACAACACCTTTAAGGAATACCTTGCACCCTATCTTGCATCAGAGCTCGCGGTACTACAGAGATTGGGAGACCTCTTTGATTTCTCCGGTGGCGACAAAAGTCTAGAGTCCCGATATGCTCGTCTTGTGGCAATTCGCGACCTCAACACGTCTACAGAAGATCAATGTCTAATGAAGGGAACTTGGAACATTTCTGGATTCAACCATCGTGGTCTTCCGGAATACGGAGGACTTTTGATTTCTCAGGCTTCGAACAGTAAACTTCGAGAACTCTCCAGCCACTATCATAGCCATGTCACTCATAGACGATCAGACGACCACATCGGAATTTTCTATCCGGAAACTATAATGGGGCCCAGTATGCTTTTTCTAGTCGAGCTCGATAATCTGTTTGATGCCTCGAGAGGGCCTGAGTATCTATGGATGGCAGTCAAAGTCGCCATCTGCCGGCCGAGCAGGCTCACTCGCTCCCAGAGCAAACAGTACGTAGACGCTGTTACTCCGGAACACTTTTTCAAGGACTATACTGTACATTCTGATTATTAGACGTGCAAACGATTCTGACCTCACCTCCCAGGGCTACTTTGAACAGGAACATCGATCGGAGGTATTGGGAGGGATGGTAGAAGGAATTCCTGAGCCTAATGTGTGCCCGGAAAGCGGATTGTATAATGTCCTGCGCGTGCTTGCGGGATTTCCTGAACCGTTCCAAGACACTCACAGGATGTACGATGATGAAGATGGACATCCTCTTGCCACCTTGAGGATGGATCGGCTCAAGTCTCCATTTGAACCAGGATAATTGGCACTTCGCCGTGATATTTCTCGAAATGCGACCGCAGAGCTGTAAGTTATGTATGTCGACCACTCTCCGTCTGTTCGTCCTTTTTCTCTGTCCATGTATCTGTCTATGAAAATATTTTAATGTGTCCTTGGTTAATCAGTCATCGTTCACGCCGCGAGGAACAAATAAAAGGTTCATTAATCCTGTAGAACCGCATCTTTGTACTTAAGAAGTGATCGATTGATCTCTAGTCTACGACAACATCCTGGGCAAGCTGAGTGTCGCCTACAAACATCCCAGCTTCTTGTTCACGAGTCGGCCTTACAACAAGGGACCATATCTCAGCATCATGCCGCGTCAACCCCAGATACTGCCGCACATCCTCAAGCTCCCTACACTCGCTCCCGCACCGATGCCTCTTCGCACCCACAAGATCAATAATCACAGGATCTTCATCCATCGTCCAAATGATATTATCATCCAGCAGCTCGCCGTGTCTGTACCCAAACTGGTGAAGCATCTTGACAGCATGGATAACCTTGCCTCTATGAACAGCAGAGTTAACGACGGACCAATTCCAGCGAAATGGGGTACGTTACCTATGGGGACGGCTGATCTGCTTGAGATCCGAAAACGACATGTAGGACGGGGGAGGGTTGATATACTCAAGCAGAATCCAAGGTTGGTCCGACACATAACCAAGGCCATAGCACGCTGGAACGATACTACCCTGCAATGCCTCCAAAGCCATATATGCACTGAACTCGGCCTGCGCATAAGCCTCAAACAGAAAGACCTTCAGAACCAGCTTCCTCCCAGTCTCAAGCCCGCGGACGTTGACCAGGTAGGTATACACGTCAACGCTACTGTGGATCTCAGACTGAACAACAATATCACGCCCAACCAGAGTCGGAGCTAGGCATAAGATCTGGCAGTGCTGGGAAAAATGATCGCCCCAGAACAGGTTTGCTCGTAGCGGTCCACTCGCGCCGCCATGAATCTGATTAAAACGGGTGATAGGAGATGAAGCCAGGGTGCCGCAATCAGATTCCAACAGTTCTATATCTCCTCCGTGCATATCATACACACTCGATGGCTTCACAGGCGACGGCGTCCGACGGCGAGTTCGAAAGGCCTCCAGTGAGGGAAACTGCACAGCATACGATGGATTAACGGCCAAAGCAGCGACAATAGCTAACGCCAAGTAAACATCATGGATATGGGGGTACGGCCTGTAGCCACCATCCGGCTCTGGGTATACCGTGCGAGCACGCCGAAGGCCAACATCACTAACAGTGCGGAACTGTTCCTCAAGTGAGTTTCCACGAAAGTTTCCCTTGACGTCGCTGATAAAGATATGGTCTGACTGCCGCCACAGTACAAGAAGAGCGTTGCAAGAGTAATACAGCAGGATATTGGCTCCAGCGGGGTCCACGTCAGTTAAATGCAGCGCGCCCTGTACAAGAAATTAGAATTAACTCGCTTTCGTAACGAGGCGGGAAACTGACCTTTTGTAGGAGGAGCCACCAGTTATCCCGATGGTCGGCAACGGTACGAGGGCAGTCCAGCTGGACTGACCCAACGCTGTTCAGCCGCTCGGCCAATTGGGTTGCCGCCTGGTAAAAGCGCAGCGGGCTCTCGCCTTTATTGACCAGAACACTAAGCTCAAGAGCAGTTGGAGGGCGATTCGGGTAAGAGAGCGTAGCACTGGGCATAATATGTTCTCCAGGGCACGCCTCTCTGTTTCTGTACTGAGGACGGCATTCCGGGATAAAATCCAGGACGACTCTTGATGCGTGTTCTATAATCACTTCCGATAGTTTATCCGGAGTTGAATCTGAAACTGGAGGAAGAGGGGGTCCGGTCAAGTTGTGGGGAACGTCGCGGTCGTACATCCGAGTCGACAGCAGATAATTATACTGGTCTTTGACAGCATCGTGATACTTTGCATACCGATCTGAAAAGGCGGTCGACAGGGAAAGGTCCTCGTCCAGCGCCGACAGGAGATCAGGGAGTAAATCCGGATCTGCAGAAGCCGTGAAAGAGAGCTGGCCGAGCGCAGTTATTTGGCTCGAGGATAGAGGTGACATGCCACGAGAGATATGGGAAGTGTCTACTGTAGCTAAATCAGGGTATGGCAGAGGGAGGAGCTCCAAGTCCTGCAGGGTCTGGTAGTTGAAAGCCATTCGAAGAGAGCGCTAGACTAGTTGAGAGAGATCCTTGTGGAGTCAGGACAAGAGCTGAAAGGTCCCTATTCGAGGGCCGCATGCTTATATCATCCCATCTGAGTCTCACTCAAAGTGACTCGGAAGGAAGGTGTTTCAGAGATGCGGTTATCGCTACGAACATTGCGACGAGAGAATAGATTGACAGATTATCATGCAGTATTACACACCTATAAACACCCCGGCCTCACGATTGTGGCTACGATGTGGCGAGAGAAAGATTACCATGTCAACGAAATGATCAAGGGTATATAACGAAATGCTCGAGTCATATACCCTCGATCATTTCGTTGAGCACTAGGATAGATATTACATGGTGGTAGAAAAGACGCACCGAGACCACGGATGGATAAGAGTTCCCCGTATATCGTACCGCGGGAAGACGTCAGCTAAAATGCTCAGCTTCTCGTCTCAGTAGGCGGCAACCCCACTGAACGTCACTGGTGGGTCACTGCTGCTCGTGGGTGTGCACTCTATTCGTCGAGAGTATCGGGGACGTTGGGGATGTCTTTACGGCGACTTGAGAAACATTTAGGTCGAATAATAAGAGGGAAGTTTGTCTCTCGTGTCAGTTATCGAATCCCAGACCGACCGCTGATTGTGCGCCTCGCTATCTAAGGCAGACTGAGCACATAAACAGCCTTCTTTGGGTATCGTACTCACGAAACATCCTGCTCGACTCCCATACGCAGTTGGTGGAATAAGGGCAGAGAGGCCCTGCGAGAATGCGTTTGAAAGTTGGAGAGTGTACGGTGTCTCCTAGTTTGAATGAATGTTGGGTTCAAGTAGACTTGTTTCTGGGAGCAGGCGGCCATCTTGATGCGGGAGGAGAGAGCTGGCACGAGCGAGTATACCGACCGTAGAGACGATCGAGAAACCCAGCTCGCACCTGGGCCGTCCCGTCGGTCCCCACCTATCGAGTTCCGCTGACTGAGAATATAAACAACTTTCATTCAACCTTCCTTAATCATTGGGTGCCGTACTCAAGCTGCATGACCCGAATCCACGCTCGATCCCGGTTCTCAGTTGGTGCGGTAGTTGGAAGGGTGGGTACCTGTGCTGTTTCTCCTAGTTTTGGTGAGGTGCAAGTGGTGTAGGTTGGCCGAACAAGTCGGATCGGGCCGAATGCGCCGAGTTCAAAAAAATCCTTGGCGCGTCCGGGCTTAGTTATAATCTGGAATAACTCCATGCATAGCAGGATATGTTTTCGAGCTTCCATGATCTTTAGAAGGACGTTCACAGCACTAAATGTGATGATGTGAGATGATGGCAAACATTTTCGCTGCTCACAAGCTGTTCACGCCATATGGCATTCTGGCGCCGATATCGAGCTGCGATTAAGCGCTGCAATGGTTGAATAAGGAATGGCCTACAGAGACACGTATGCACCTTTTACTCCGCTTTTCTCGACTCGGTACGCAAATTGCTCGTGAAGGTTTGATTTGAACCCCGGGATACCCACGCTAAAAGCGAAATTGATTATCAGCAAGGCACATGGACCACGGATATTTTGATGAACTTTATTGAGTACCAGACCGCCATCTTCACCCCGTTGGAAGCCTTAAATCGTCCATATATCAAGTCATGGGACCAAAGTGCGTTCTATCTAGCGCGGAGCCACTAAACATAGGGACGCACACCCAGGCATAAAGTACACGCCGCATGATTCGCGATCGGACGTCTTCCGCCGTCTCCCTTTTTCCCGTACTCGAAGGCGCCTAAAAGCCAGAGGCCAGGCTTGTCTCTTTTCTCCGATGCTGTTCAATCGGTTTGTGCGAAGGGATGTGCTGTTGTTGATCATGGGGGGGTCGATGATGCACCTCTTCAGCTTGCTCTCGGCGCCAAGTTCAACGACGACGACACCGAGTACGTGGTTCTACGAGGCGCCTGTGGACTTGGACCCGCTCCCTCCTCCTCCAGAGCCTGCAGTGGTACGGCGAGACGTGGAAACAGTGACAGTAACAGTGCACGCAACACCGGAAGCAAAGGCGACACCCCTCTCAGGTCGGCCCACGTCCCTCCCACATACATCCATCGTCCACCACGCCCCGGGATGGACGCTCTTCAGGAATCTGTACATGTCGGATGGGACGCTGTTCATCCTCTCCGGTAATAGGTCGTTCCCGGAGATCAGGATGATGACGAGCTCGGGGTTCCCGGCAGAGAACACGAAGGAGAATACCGCGATGAGAGAGCCGACGAGGCATCATATGGACATCATCACGCCAGATGCTGCGAAGCGGAGGTGGGGAGAACGAGTGCTGACCGTTGAGGGGAACACAGTGAGTGCCTCTCGGATTGCATGATAATAAACTCACTCGGTTCAAGCTACTGGTAAACGAACCAAGCCAATTCCTACGGCACTACTACCACCTCTGCGCAGAACTCTTCTTCGGCGTCCAAGCATTCTGGCACGGCGCCCACTCCCAGCCGTCCTCCGAATCCGAAGGCGAAGTCCTCACCCACCCCGCCCCGCCCCCGCTCGACCGCATCATCTTCGCACACGCCACCGTCGAAGGCTGGCGGGATGACCCCGGGTTCAACGCGTTCTTCCTGCGCGCCGCCTACCCCTCGCTGACCGTCGAGACCTGGGATGACTGGGAGGACCGGATCGCCGCGACCTCTAGCAGCACCGCCGCGTACCGCTTCCCGCTCCTCCTGCTCACGGACCGGAGCGCGGCGCATAGAGGGCCGATATGCGGGAGCGAGACGCAGCGGATCGCTTCGGAGGCGTGGGACTATATGCGTCGGCATGGGCTGCTGATGGGGGTGCGCGTCGGCGGGTGGTGGGAGCCCGTGCGCGCTGCTGTGCTCAAGTTTGCGGGGGCGCCGGTTAGTCGGATCGGGATGCGCGAGAAGCCTATGCCGGACAAAGTCGTCATCACGTATATCAGTCGGCAGGGCGGGCGAAGGAAGCTTGTGGAGGGACGATCATGACGCGATGGTCGAGGCGCTGGAGGAGCTCGTGCAGCGGAAGAATACGGGCAAGGGCGAGGTGGAAGTGGGAGTTGAATGTGTTGCAGGCGGAGGAGATGACCAAGGAGGATCAGTTGGGTGTTATCGCTCGGACCACCTTCCTTTTAGGCGTGCATGGGAACGGGCTCACCCACCTGCTGTTCATGCCCCCGACGAAGCTCTCTGCCGTCATCGAGATTTTCTACCCAGGCGGGTTCGCGCATGACTACCACTGGACGGCCAGGGCTCTCGGTATGTCCCATTTTGCGGTCTGGAACGATACGTGCGTGTGATTTTTCTTTCTGTGCTAAGCTTAGCTCACACGTCGTAGGTTCTACACATACCCTGACGAGCCAAAGGTCGAATACCCAGAAGGGTTCCAGGGAAACGAGATACCCGTCCATGGGCCTACTATCGCTACAGATTATCGAGGACAGGGTCGATGGCAAGTTGTAAAAAGTATCTATGGCATAATCTATCTTTGTATCATACCAGTCATCAATTTACTTACTTATTTGCTTTCCGACCAACAGCCCTTCGACGATCTGCTCCTCCCCTCCCCTCCTAAGCACGAGTGAGTATACTAACGAGAGAGACCAGAAACTGGCTTCGCACCGTCAGTCTTGTACAACGCGGTGTTGATTCCAAAAACCAAACGATCACCCCTTGCATGGTGCGTGTGTGTGTGGTGTGTGTACCGGCGCAAGGTCCCAATCAGGAACGGCCGGGTCTCATGCATATGGAACGGGGACGTGGGCCTTTCTCTCCAAATCGTCTGCATTGAAGCCCGTAGCAGAGTGTCAAACTTGGAGAGAAATCGAGCACCGTGGTAACAGGAGAGGAAGGATCGGGCCGGATATCCCGCGTTCGATGATGAACTTGTTGCTTTACCCCCTGGAAGGATATCCTTGCTGCGCTACCGTTCAATATCCCCGCTATTCGTCATCGCCTTAGTGCTGCACTCAGAAGGAATCAATGCAGAGCAGGCGCATGGAACACTGGTGAACACAAAATGGGAGAACGGCGAGATAGCAGGCGTAGCTCGCCAGAGTCTGGGAAACTTTTACCGGCTTTCATCCCATCTTTTCAAGATAGCGCTCATCCAAACTCGACTAAACCACCTACCACGATTCCCGCTTGCTGACCCATCACCAACTCGAATATCCTTCCAAAGCTTCGTCGCATGCAGATGCTTCACTGACGATGAAGGGAGGAATCTCTGCGCGTCCTGACCCTTCGTCGCAGGCTAGCCATCATAAATGCACAACCAGAGTCTATGCACGAGAGTAAGCGGAAGATGGGGGATTCGAGACGCTCCGTGGCATAGTCACCGTAAAGTCATCCTGTGCATATGCACTATGCACTCGATGGCGTCAAACCTGGGATTCGATAGCTAGGCGAGAGACGGGAGGTTACGCACAAACTTCCCTCAGTGAGTGATCTTACTACATGACTCGACTTGAACATCTCACAATTCACCGTAAACTTAAGGCATCCTCAACATCGACGTGTACTCAAGTTCAGGCGACCCTATCATAATGGGACTCGCTCGACTCAATTTTGCAAACGAAGCAGCGCGGCGGGGAACCAAACTGTCAACGCGAAAATGTTAGCCCAATATCATTACATTTGGTACTATCTTGAACATGCCTGCTAAATATTTGAGCCAGTGGGTCCTCCAGCCCTTCGGTACTAGAGTCTATGCTGTCTGTTACCGCTGCAGATTATAAGCTCGGACGCACCAAGGGTATTTTGAACATCCGACTTGCTCTCTCGTATCAAGATGGCGGCCTCATCTCTGTGGCTCCCAGAAACAAGTCTACACGCGTCAATATTCAAAACTCATGAAAAGCATCACACTCGCCGACTACCGAGTCTCTTCAATCAGACGTCTCTGCCAACTGCGTACGGGAGCAGCCTTGGAGTTCCGTACGCCATCTTCAACATTTGACGTGACTCTGGGAATATCTCCCTGCCTTGTCTCTTCATGTTGCATCTCCTGCTGGTCCTTAGCCGATGGTATGTGTTTTCTTCCCAGTCCTCAATTCGATTCTAAATCGCTTACAAGTCTATGACATATAGCAATGTGCTTGATCGCAGAATGGACAATGTTCGCCGGCCTGGGGATAGGCCGCATCCTTCCTTTTGCCTGTAATCCACTGTGTGACTATAGGCGGGACCTGATACTGGGCTGCTAGAAGACCATGTCAGTAACTTGGCCAATATTCTGGATATAGCAAGGTGCTTGCGTGATGAGAAGAGACTAAGCATAGATGCGGTGTACGGGACGATGTGAGGAGGGTAGATGTGTAAGAAGACGCGAGAAGAAGGGAACAGGTCGTTATCGACGTACATGGGTGCCAGGGGTCGCGGACAAGTTCTAAAGTGACAGTCCTTGACAACGAACTCGTTCTTGTTGTTGTTCTTGTTGTTCCCTCCACCATCCTCAATGGCGCGAGGTTTGGATGTGCCATGGTCCTCGTTCCTGTTGCTATCTCTCTCTCTTGCTGGCCTCAAATATGCCTTACTCTTCGTCGTCATCATACCATCCCTTCGTGTTGGCGCAACATGTCGTTTCTCATACTGCATATATTGTGAAAGCGGGGCCTGGCCTCGTAAAAGCTGACCGTTTTGGGAACTCGAAGCGCTGTTATGGTGGCGGTGCGTCTCTGCTACCACCATGTAACCGCTCCAAGGTCTAATTTCTGTCCTAGTGCTCGACGCGAGCCCTCAAATGCACGAGTCATATGCATACGCCCTCAGTCCCGCTGGCATTGACATTCAACAATCATCGCTTTCCCATGTCCTGTCACTTCTCCTTGCGGCGGCAGCGTCGGCTCTCAAGACGTGGACTCCTGCTGCACGAGACCTTTTTCAGTCGCAGTCTCAGTCGGGCTGAACAGGGGCTCGCCTGAGTATCTCTCTTCCCATCACCATGGCTCCCTACAGAACTCTGAAGGCGATGGAGCTGCTCCCACCATTATATCCTGATCCACCTCCTGGCAGAAAAAGAATGGATCCGCTCATCTCGACGTCCAAGAAGAAGATCCAGTTTACGGCCTCTGCCGATCCAAACTTGCTTTCTGACCTACTGTCCGCGCTCGACGAGGACCTCTCCCGCTCCACTGTCCTCTCACAGCAATACATCGAATACTGCACTGGCATCAAACGTGGCTACGCTCGCGTTCTACGGAATTACGATGAACGCTACGACGCCGACGCATATTCGTACAGTGAAACGATTGTACGCCGTTTTGGCATGACCTTTATAGAACAGACGTGGGAAGCCATGATGGATTTGATCCCTGGGTGTCGTCCGCACAATCGAATTGAAATCCGCCCCATCCGTGGACCGGACTCGGAGATTATTCCTGACGCCGTCCTCTTTTTCGCCCGTCATCGTAGTGTTCTTCTGGGGAAAAGCGAGGGACCGTTGATGTTGTTTCCTGCCGCCACTGAGTTGGTCGAGCGGCTGAATAGTGTCGGGTCTGTCAATCTGGGTTGCCCCTCTGATGTGGAGAACGACGATAATTGGTGGTTAATTCTTAGCAAGGTGAGTTTCGGGCTTTGATGCTAGGAATTGAGCTAATCTTGGTTAGTAGGGTGCTTTATACCTAGCGGAGATGGACGCTGATATCATCTTGTACTACTCCTGTAATGCACTTGTCATTATCCGTCGACAGCGGAATGGGTCTGAGCCAGATCACCTCTTTGTCGACGTCAAGGCCAATTTCCGGTGTGGATCCCCTCGAGGAACAATTCCTCTGCTACGACTAGCCGCTGCGAGTCTTGAACGCGCTAGTGCACTCTTTCCGGAACCAGTGGGTGGGTACGAACCGTTCGTGCATCTGCACGATGTGTATCTGGCTTCTGCTCTCGTCGCTGCACTGGCTACTACGGATTCGGCAGAGTTCCCGTCGTTGGAAGCGTTTCGCGTTCGACGGCGTGTGCCACCGCCGATGAAGGAATCTGGTGATGTGCTTGGGAGGGAGCGGGGTTGGGGTATGCCTCTGTCTGCGGCGTCTCGCAGTAGGGCTCTCTTGCGTGCGACGGCCATGTTCAATAAAATGCATGGATGTGCGGTCGAGGCGAACTTGTATTGGACTTGGTCAAACCGCCCTATGCGTGGCAAGTTCCTCTCTCTAATTCCGGCTCTCCAGGGACAGGATATCATCGTCGAGTCCTTTCTTCAAACCGGGGACTCGGATATTCTTCGGGTTGAGTGTAAGGGGAAGAGGTTTGTTTTGAAGGTCTTTCCGTTTGATGCGTTTGGTGAGGTGGAGTTTCGGGCGTATGTGGCTTTGGGGGAATTGCAGGGTGGTGTTGTTCCGGTGTGTTATGGGTTTGGGTATGTGGTGTTGGATTATGGGGATAGGGAGCGTCCTTGGATTTTGATGGAGTATATCGAGGCGAGGGAGGTGTCTTCCTTGAGTTGTGCTCATAGGTACTATGGATCTCCTTTTTGAATGTGTTTGTACTGACGCCTTTTGTAGAGGAAAGATCATGCACGCGGTGAAGGCGTTGCATCATCTGGGCTATACGCATGGTGATGTCTTGGAGAATATCGTTTGGACCACGGGTGGGGACCCTGTGGTTGTTGGTTTGGGAGGTGTGAGGACGCATTGGTGTCGGGGGGATGCGTGTGTGGAGATTGAGGATGTGTGGGTGTGTCTTGGGTTGATGAGGGAGGATGAGGAGTTGTGGTCCTCTGTTGTGAGGAGGAAGAGGGTAGGTGTGTGATACCGATTGTTCAAAGATGTGTATGATAATGTTTCTCTTGTAGCATCGTACCGCTCTGTTTAGCTCACGTCTTTTCCCAACCTCGAGCTCCGGCGGACGTCTTCTCTTTCCCAGGCGCCCTACCAGAGTGGGCCAACCAGACCGCGAACCTTGTAGATTTCGCATCAACCGATCTTGGCGAGAAAGAGACTGACGTGTTACGTTACACAGCCTGGCACCTCTAGACGTCTGGCTTGCGTCACTGAAACTCAGTCAGACACGCTCGCTTGGTTGAAGGACGAGCATAGGACTGCGTTTTGTATCCATTCTGCTAACTCCTCTTTGCTGTTTAGTCTAAGGCTCGCGGACGAGAGTCTTGTTTGGCTTTTCTTGCACGTTTATCTAGAAGGAAAGACTGAAGAACTCTTGGGCCAAGCTGAGCTTCAGGACATGTTGAAAGCCTTACAGCCTGAACATCTTTTCAACGAATGTGTAAGCCTTCCCTGATCTATTCCAGTCGTGTTGTTGACAGCTTTCAGACCAATGGAGAAACGTGTACACTTGTGTCTCCGACTGCAGATCAAGGTTCTCCTTCTCCTGTTGAGACTCCCTCCACTGCCAAGTCTGAGACGTCTGATCCTTCGAAGAAATCTGAAGTATCCGATGATATCCGTAAACTTCTCGAGAGCCTTCCCAACAGGAACCGGAGTGCGGGTACATGCAGCGTTCTGCGTGTGGTTGCTTCGCCCCGTGCCGACGCTAAACTTGACCGCCTGGATGTTGATGCCGGTTACCCTATCGCAGAGCTGAATACTCGCTTTGTGCAGAACATCACCGAAAGATTCTCTGCAAAGGATATACTCGAGGATGTCGTAGCGAATGCGACATACATTTGGGGATATATGGGAGTGAAAAGGAAGAATATTGGTGACTTAGATGGACCTAAAGTTTGAAGCGTCAGCGGTCAGCGTCCAGGAAGTTGATGTATGGTCATCAGTATATCATAAATCATCCGAAGCATTGAAATACTTTCCATATCTGCCGTAACTTGTTGAAAACATATGCGTGCCTCTTGTTAGCGTTAAGTTAGTTTGGTTCACCCTGCGCTACGGGGGACCTGTATGAGCATAAATTCCCGTGCGGAACAATAACAAGCAACAACGCCATAACGCCTGCTCAAATGATGTGGGACAGACGTCGCGACGGCGTGCCAAAAATAAGCATCATACACTCTCGATTAAGCAGTGGAAGGATAGCTCTTTTAATGATATTAAAAGTATGGAGGAGTGCAAACAGCTGTACGTTCAGTCAACCATTGCTAAGATATGATACGTTGTTCACTTACAAACGTATGCGTCACTTTCGTCTTCTCTTTCCTTGCTTTTTGGGACTCGAGAGGGATTCAGGTAACCACTCATTCACTGGTTCTGGCGGCGGAGATCTCGTTTTCGCAGGAGCCGCAGTGGATGGTGGTCCATTCTTCTCCTCTCGTTCCGCGCGTGCAATAGACTCCGCGATCTCCTCGGGACTAACTTCTTCTCCTCTTTGCATCCGTGCGGCAATGTCTGGTGTTACACGGACACGTCGTACACCAGTCTGGAATCCCGGTGCTAGTAAAGATGATTGGTCATGGAAAACATATAGTAGCTCAGGGCACGAACCTCCTTTCCCAATGCCGTGAACCTTGAGCTTACGAGCTAGATACCATTTGCGTGCAAAATATGCCGACACGAGAAGAACAGAAGGGACGCTGCCGGGAGTTATTCACAAAAATTCCGGGTAATGTAGTGCGACGCACGCTATCCAGAGAAGCGAAGGGTAGTCGTCAATATCTGGGGCTGAGGATGTCCTTCTCGACATGTTGTATGATGGAGTTGAAGAAAGGACGTGGTGGGAATCTCAGTGGGAGATCGGAAGTCGGCCCGAGAGCGGGTCACGTCTGTGATGTGTAGCGCGTGACAGCAAATTTCTGCAGAATTTCAACTCGCGCTCAAGCAGCTCAACGCTCGACACGGTTCTTCCAGATTTCTCTTTTCACCGTTTCGGACACAGAACGAACTCTTCCTCCTCTTCTCGTTATACCCCCTTCAAACAAAGTCCGAATTTTTTTTGGTTATTCGACATGGCTATAAATTTCGAGGAGCTGAACACGAACATTCCCCGTGCGGCGTTGAAGGCCACGAGAAATGCCGCCCTTTTGCCTCCAGATATCGCCTTTCACAAATCAATGGATCCTGCTTTTGCAAAAGACCTAGATGCATTCTCCTCCAAGGTCTTATTCTTGACGAATCAGTTACTCGAACTGGCGGCAACCATTGATTCTTCAGGGAAAGGGAAAGGAAAAGTTCGGAGTGAAGATGATGTTTTGGATAGCTTTGAGACTCTTATCGTTGACCGTATGGACCAGCTGCTCGAGCGTGTCGTGAGTTCGCACTATGTTCATCTGTGGTCGCATAATGACATCCTTCAGGACATCTCGCTGGATGAGTACCAGGGCAAGACGAAGCCTCCTGCCATTGCGATAAACCCCCCTGTCGAGCTTTCCTCCGTCAAGGTTTGAATTCCCCATTACTTGTAGCTCTTCCTTACCTTCATGGTATCCTTAGCAGAAGAAGAAACCGTCAGGCCAACCCGCTCCGGTCATTCAACACGCTGCCAACTTGGCGAAGCCTCAACTCAAATTCAAGGCCCTCGTCGATAATAGCAATACGCCTTGGTATCCTCGCCTGAAACACAAATACCACGCGCAAGTTCCCTTAGGGTACAAATTTCTCGAACAAGATAGCGACGCGTCTGATAGCACCAGCACATTGTACGTTTTCTGTTCCATCCCCATGCATTCTCTTCTAAGCAACTTTGTAGGTCCACTCATCCTTATCGATATGAAATCACCCATCTGTCGTACCCACCGCATATGTTCCGTCAAGCACCGCCAATACGGCCTAAGCCCTTCGAGACCTCCTCTTTCAGCTGGGTTTCGGTGCCAGAGGAGCTGCAAACCATGCTGGGGAAGCTCCGTCAAGTGACGGAAATAGCAGTCGACCTGGAACACCACAGTTATCGTACCTATGCAGGATTTCTATGCTTGATGCAAATTAGTACACGAGAAGAGGACTGGATAATAGACGTTCTTTCCCTTAGAGATGAACTGGAAATTCTCAATGAGGTTTTTGCAGACCCGAGCATCATTAAGGTTAGTAAATCATACCTAATATGACTTGAGACCAACCCCTACCTATAGGTGTTCCACGGCGCAGATAGCGATATCGTATGGCTCCAACAAGATCTGAATCTATATATCGTGAATCTTTTCGATACATATCATGCTTCTCAAATTTTATGTACGTCAGAACTTCTTGTATACATTGCTAGCGAAGCTGATGTTGGCTAGCCTTCCCCAAACATGGCCTTGCGCATCTACTTGAGATGTACTGCGACTTCCTCCCGGACAAGCGGTATCAATTAGCCGACTGGCGCATAAGGTGTGGAGTTCATGTTTTTTAACATATTGAATCTGACAGCGTCACCCTAGGCCACTTCCTGAAGAGATGCTGAAATATGCTCGCTCTGATACACACTTCCTCCTGTTCATATACGATAATCTTCGTAACGCACTGTTGGATCGTGGTGAATCCCAAGCTCGTTCTCAAGCTCTAGAAGGCGGCCCATCATCCTCCCCGGTGTCCAGTGACTCCCCGCTTCGTGAAGTGCTTGCCAGATCGCAGGAAACTGCTTTGAAAGTGTACGAAAAAGAGCTGTATGATGCCGCTGAAGGAACTGGTAGTACCGGATGGGATTCGCTGGCTCGTAAATGGAATAAGGGCTCTCTTCTCGCTTCGGCGCCAAATCTGGGAGTCGGTGCACTTCAAAAGCAAGTATACAAAGGCGTACATGCATGGCGGGATAAGGTTGCTCGCGAGGAGGATGAGAGCACCAGGTTGGCTGAAACCGCATATTCTTAGCTTCTTGACATTCTAACCTCGAATTCTTTCAGGTACCTTCTGCCCAATCACTTCCTGTTTCAACTAGCAGAAAATCCTCCCGCTGATATGGCTGCACTGTTGAGAGTTTTTCATTCCCCTCCACCTTTAATGAAAAGACGGGCGAGAGAACTGCTGGATACCATCCGTGACGCGGTCAAGGCCCACCTTTCGCATTCTGTCAGCGTGTCGAGTATTCCCGAGCCACAGCCTCAACCCATCGAAGTTGAGCACGTCGATGAAAGTGTTGTAGATCCAGAAACTCGAGCAACGCAGCCTTCTACCCTGTGGTCTGGCTGTCAGTACTTGCAGACTCCTACGCGTTCTCATTATCTAATACCAATCATTCTTAGCTACGACTTCATCGAGTGTAGCGTCCAAGTCATCGCTCTTCGGTACTGCCCTTCCCGCGCTGTCTGTCCAGTCGTCATCCTCAGGTATCGCAACTTCGCAGAGCGCGCTGTTCGGAAAGAAAGCTCACGTGAGGGTTCAAGAGATAATTCTGTCATTTTAGTACTCATCCGTACATAGCAGACATCGAACACGAACCAGAGCAGCGATCTGAGTCGGTTCCGGGAACTGGTTACCCGGATACATAGTACACTTTCCATCGCGCCATCTGTACCCAAGGTATTTACGTCCGTTTTCATGCTGCAACTACGCTGATCTATCGACTTCTGTTCAAGCGTGTCAGCATCGAGTCTCAAGAGCATGTTATCCCCATGCAAGTTGACGAAACCGCTCAGGATGATACAGTAGAGATGCAAGCGGAGATACCATTTATACCGGCGTCTCAAAGGCAGCCACGGGAAGCAATTGAAGATACCCTCGTTGTGGTTGGTCAGGCTAGGCAAAAAAAGCGCAAACGAGCTGCCCCTGCAGATATGGATGACGGCACTCCAGGAACGGAAGCGACTTCTTCCAAGAAGTCGAAATCTGGAGAGGGTGAAAGCGCCGACGAAGATCCGGAGCCGTTTGACTTTGCGTCCGTGCCAAATGTCCTTGACCAAGTTCCGGCTATCCAAGGAGACAATAAGGTGAAAAGGAAGGGCAAACAGAAGAAAGGTGAGGCGTTTTATTGCATCATGTTATCCCGGAATCTCATAGGAAGAGAAATAGGCGGCGGGACCTATTTCTACGGCGATTTCCCAGCTCCTCCTAAAGGACATAGTGAGGTCAAGAGCGGAAATCAGTCCCACACATTCCAGAAATGACCTTGGGCTTGGATTTACGTCCCTGAAGTCGACTTTGCGTAGTGTGCGTCGCCACAGAGAGACTGTGTCGCGTCATGTAACGTATTACAAGCTGCCTATATGTCATAAAAAGTTCTCCTAAACCTTTTCGAAACCGGCAGTTTTTTGAAGCGAATTCACGTGGAGCTAAGATTTTCGGCTTTCGTACCATATCCTCGGTCGTCGTCGGACGAGAGATGTACTGGAAGCTACTTTATTGGCCCGTGGTATGTATGAATCATATTCTCCCCCCAGCTTCCCTTGCTGTGCGCATCCAGAATCTTGAACAACCCACTTACCATTTTTCTCAACGATGACGAGTTCTGGCACCTCAACGCCCGCCACAGTAGCCTTGAACTCAACGACAGATGTGCGTCAATCCAGCGTCGCAGACAACGACGGCCAGTCCGTCGTCTCCCCAGCTGTTGAAGCGCTTATCTTGGATATCGAGCATCTCCCGGTCCAAGACGATCCCCGAAAGTGGTCATCCATGCGCAAGGTATGTAAGGCAATCTCACGGTCGCGTGCCGCCTCCACTTATGATCGTCGCGCTCTAGAATTTTGTCCTGGGGGTGATTTCTTCAGGCTCAATGATTGCCGGATTCGGCGCCAACATCCAAAATCGTGATGCCTCTATAAACCGTATGGCTGGCAGTCAGGACTAACAAGCCTTTGTAGCTGCGATCGAGGATATGGAAAGGGACCTCCCTGCGACAAGTGCCCAAATTAGCTTGAGCATTTCACTGTTCATCGCCTTGCAAGGAGTCACACCGTTGCTTTGGAGTTCTATCAGCGAAGTGAAAGGCCGCCGGGTACAGCGAACCCAGGGTGCTTGGGTGCTGCTTTGACTGATTAATTATGCTAGTTCGTCTACCTGGTTTCGCTCCTGATATTTACCGCTGGGTCAATCGTCGTGGCTACCAGCAAGACGATAGGCTTGTAAGATTCTGCCCACATTTTGTCGGTTTTATTTGTTTATCAAGCACTTCTTTTCCATAGGGTGATAGGGATGCGATGCCTACAAGCTTTGGGGTGCGTATTGTGGCTTGTCTGCCTGAAATTTGCACTCATGACGTCCAGCTCAAGTGCCGTCATGACTATTGGTGCTGCTAGTCTTGCAGATATCTTCGATCCGGAAGAAAGAGGCACGAAGGTTCGCGCTCTTTCATACTTGGGACTGTTCAGACGCTTATCCTTGCCGGCACAGATGGGCATATATTATATTTCTCCGCTTCTCGGTCCATCTCTAGGACCAGTATTTGGCGGAGTTCTCACTACCGGATTTAATTGGCGCGCCCCCTTCTGGTTCCTCGCCATCCTTGCCGGGTCTATTTTTTTGTGCTTCTTGTTCTTTTTCAAAGACACGTACAGGAAAGAGCGAAGTTACGCATACCAAAATATCCTGAAACGGCATTTGAAGGATCAGGCGCAGCAAATGAAAAAGGAGGAGACGCTGCGAGCCAAGCAACCCGAAACTTTAGAGAAACCAGAGGATACGAAAGAGACGAGAGAGGACGAAAATGTCAACACAGATGTTGACGTAGAAAAACAGGAATCTATTCCTCAAGTCGGCGTCTTGACCCCGGACGCCCTACCAGCAATAACGCTCTCTTTGAGGGATGTCAACCCTGTCCACCCACTATGGCTCGTTCTTCGACGGCGGAACAATCTTCTCATGCTATTCTCCTCAGGTAAGCAGCCTTTTTGTGGACTGCGGATATATCATACTACTCTTCCTACAGGTATCCTATTCGCTTACTGCTTCATAGTCGTATACACGACGTCTCGAACTCTTGGGACTGCCTACGGTTACGATGCGCTGACAATAGGATTCATTTTGGTGTCATTTGGACTGGGTCTGCAGATTGTTTCTCTAAGTTCGGGTCGCATCATCGAAACTAACGTTATTGCCTATTATCATAAGGATCGATGGCGGGGAGCATTTTAGGAGGTCGTTTCTCGGACCGTGAGTTAGCAAGACTTAGAAGAAAGAATGAAGGGAAAAGTTACCCGGAGGTCTGCGTCCCCTACTTTTCCTACTCTTCTTACCGCTCATTTTAATCTCTAGATGCGCTTGAAGAGCACGATATATAGCATCTGGCTCTTCCCTATGTCCGTCGTAGGGCTTGCGTGGGTCTGTCAACAGCATGTACATGTTGCTGCGATATGCGTTATGCTATTTGTTTCTGGTTTCTTTGCGATGTAAGTCCACCCACCATCACCAAAATTTGTTTCTTTGTGACCAATCCACTCTGGAACAGTTCTGCTTATGCTAGCGAATTGGCGTATATCGTCGATGCAAATGTAGGTCGCTCTTCTAGTGCTGTTGCGCTGAACAGTCTCTTCCGTGGAATGGCGGCGTTTATCGGCACGGAGATTGCAGTTCCTGTACAGGTCTGTCAAGCGTTCTTGCGACATTTTCCTAACTGACTCACAACAACACTTACAGGATAAGCTTGGCGATGGTGGGTTTTCTTGGCTCCTTCGGCTCATTTACTGCTTTCCCCATCACTGCGGTGTTCATAGGCTGGATGTATACAATTTTTGCCCTAATTCTGTTGCTCAGTGGACTACTGGTGTTGCTGGTAATTAAAAGAGGGGAGGAATGGAGAGTCCGAGGAGAAGAAAGCGAAGACAAGGACAAATCATAGAACTTGTAATCCTAGATCCTGTAGACCAGCAGTATTCCAGAAAGTATATGGCATTGTAGTCTCGTCAGATTCAAAGTTTCTGATGCGCGGTTGTAAAAAAAAAGGCGTCGGCCCAGAGTCCAAGGTGAACGTCAGCAAGTAATGTGGTAAATCATAATAATTAGGAGGACTTCATTTGAAAGTTACAAAGAAGTTGGACGTTGAGGGAGGAGCCTGCGGATCCCTCATAAGGTGCTGACTAAGCTCAGAGGATCGATTGTCGCGCGTCTCAGCGACTTGTCGTTGCACCATCACTACGAATTTTCGACCCGCCCACCCGGCCCATTCGAGTCCCGATTGCCAGAGAAAAGTCGGAAGTCGGTCCTCTGGAATCCCACTCGCGAGAGGCGTGCCTAAGCAGCTCTCCCCCTTCCCATGTTGTTATATATATCAATACATCGTTTTACTGTGATACGGCGAGCTTAGGCAGCTCAGGTTTAATGCCGGCGGCCCGGTGCCTTTTTCTACGGCACTGCCACCACCTGCCACCTAGTTTTCAAACTTCGACCGTCATCCTCGCTCAACTCACCGATAATTAGCTCGTGCAAAACACTCAATCATACAACACGTGCGTCTAGATAACAGCTCTCAATATAGAACATAACTAACCACAGGATGATAAGTATACAGAATGTCACTTATTTCCGTTTCCGATATTCTGGGAACGAACCATGCTCCAAATCAACACGACTGCGATGTACTCCAGAAGTCTCTGTCTGAACAAGAACAGCTTCTCGAGCAAGTTCGAACACAAAAGGCCGATCTTGAACAGCAGCTTTTGGTTGTTACCCAGCGCGAAACCCAAATTGTCAAATCCATCGCCGACCATCGCACGCTCCTCCGAGCAAGTCCCATACGATCTCTCCCAGCGGAGCTCCTGGGAGAAATATTTCTCGCTTATTGCGCAGATTCGGATCTTTATGATAGTTCTGGCGCGACTTTTCGGAAGAGTCGTTTGCGACTCCTTTGGGTATGTACGAGGTGGCGAGACGTGGCATTGTCAACGCCCAGGATTTGGGCGGCTCTGTCTGTCGATTGCGCGTACTATCCTACTGAAGGAGCCGGGTCTAGGATTTCAGTTCTGAAGCGATGGGTATCATCATCAGGCCGCCTGCCTCTCAGTATAGGCTTCCTATTCTCCGAGTACCGCAATGCAGCCGACTATAAAATAAGCGTCTTCAATACTATTTTCGCCCAACTACATCGATGCAAAAGTTTCCGTGGCAGAATAAATTTCGCTGTTCACGGGACTGATTCTGTCCAAAGGGCGATCGACCAGGAGATACCAGACGCTCCAATGCTGGAGTCGCTCACGCTTGGCTCCTATCCTATCGACGAGCCCACCATCGACTGGCGGCGAAAGCTTTACTCCAAAATTCCTCGGCTCCGTCATCTCGACATCGACAGTGCCGAGGGTATTGTCTCTTTACCAGTGAAAGATATGATCACAGTGAAGCTGGAAAGTATTGCGCTGAGTGATCTCTTTTACGTCGTGGAGAACGCTACAGTCCTCGAGGAATTGAACGTGGGAGAGGTTGATCTGGATCATGTTTCTCGGCACAGTCAACATGACTCTCGTCTATTGGACAGACTATTCCGTATCCATTTCCAGCGCACTACAGGTACAGCGGTCAACAAATTTATCAGTTATGTGACGCTACCCTCAATCAAGGAGCTCACTATTCGAGCGACCTTATCATGGCCAGAAGCTGATGCCTTCACGCGTTTTTTCAAGCGATCAGCGTGCTCCTTGACCAAATTGATCATCAGGGCTCCAGACGCAGACAAACATGGGTTTCTTCTGGCCGTACTTCCCCTCGTTCCGTCGCTCCAAGTTTTGCACGTCGAAAACCGAGGTTACAACGTGCCGTCACACCCTCTCCTATCCCCTGTGCTCGAATATCTCACCGGCAAGCCTAAGAGACAAAATCTTATGGCACTCACGGACTTAAAACTTTCCGTCCAGCTGCGCCAAATGTCTGCTGTGAAGAAACTCCTCGATTACAGATGTACAAACTGGGAGAAGCTCGGAGTAGCCAGGCTCGATCATTTATCGATTACGATTATAACGTCGCGACTCTCTGCTGCTCAGATGAAAGATCGAAGACAGCAGATGTTAGAAGTCTTCAAGCCGTATAAGAAGACTGGATTCACGTGGGCCATTGAAAGCCGGTGATTCTTCTACCTTTATGTATCAGCTTTGCGACGTCAACAATACATCTCAGCATTTTTATCCGCTAACAATGTTCGTCATCACGCCTTTCAACTCCCATCTCGCAAGGTCAGTCTTGTGTTGGAACGGAAGCTGCTAGCACATAACTTCAGTCTCATTCCGGTGCAGCCTTGTAGCCGTTGTATTTCTCTGATCATGCACACTGGTAAACCGACTTTATGAGAAATCCGCGGAACAGGAACTCGATCCACCGTTCACGAGACTGACACCAGAGGGTACCATTGCCCAACAACCTATCCTGCACATTGTAAGAGATTGAAGAAAGTTCGACAGACCCTGCTCAAGTATAGCCTCTCCGTACCTCAACTTCACCGCCGTTCCGCGGAACAAACTATTTAACACAACAGCACTGGCAGAGCAACCTACACTTGCATCGAAGATATGAGCCAATTCGTTAGCATAAGCTGAGCGATTACGGCTGTCACTCAACTCAGTGACTTAGATGATGAGCTCCAGAAGCTTGTCCTATGGCGGTTGAAGCACCGATATACATCGCAAGATATAGCATATCTTTATGGTACGTCCAGTTTTCAACGTGTTAGAAGTGTGAATTGCCACTTTGGCTTGTACTGGCAACACATAAGAGTCAACCGAGGAAAATTTTCGAAAAGATGCACTACCGACCATAGAATAGTCCGCTGCATCTACGCATTCTAAACGACTTATTAGAAACGCAAGGCAGAGAAAGCATATCTGCTTACCATTGAAAGTGTCTCCATGTCGTCGATAAAATCTTCAAAATCCATATCATTCAGATCCATCGACGACTCTGTAGTTCCTGCTTGCAATATGTCCTGCGACAGTTCGTCCATCGAAATCTGTTCACGGATAACACCATAAAGAATGGGTTTCCAGGCAGATATATGCTGATATCCAGGTGTTGGCTGGGCGGTTAGGTCAAATCTCAAGGGAAATGCCATCATGCGCCTGTCGCGTTCCCATCGAAAACAGACGAAGGCAAAGGCTCTACCGGTTCCTCCGTTGGCCCTAATCTCTTGGGCTTCCTTGAAATCAACTTCCATATCCGTAAGCCACGGCGCTTCAGAGAATGGGGTAACGGATGCCTTGTATAAGAAAATGGTCTGTTCCGGCCGTCCACCAAGCCTAGCCAGGTCGCCGTACATCACGTCGAGCTAGAGAAAGCTGTGAAGGAGATCATCGGTAGTGTGTACACGGAGGGCTTCTAGAGTCGCCCATTCAAATATCCAGCGATGTTCCTACAGGTCTTTAGAAATACTCAGGCAATGTAGTATGTCGTACATACCTCGACCCAAGCGCTCCCATCAATGAAGCGCAACTTCTCGCGACAGTACCCTTTGTGTCGACGCCAATCGGATTTCTGACAGGCCTCACTCTAAGATAAAGTCAGTAAACACGCGTTATTACCAGTGAGAACGCACACAATATCGTATGTACTGGCATTTCCCACACATTCTCATCTTCTTACCCTCGTATCCCTTCCCTTTTCGCGGAAATTGAGGAAAATGGCATACTCTCGCCGGCTTAGATTCCAAGTTATCGATTATATGTTTGTTGTATATAAAGTAATGGGAGGGGATAATCTGAGTTTGCGATAGGTGGCAGTGTAGCAACTTGCATGTATTTGTTTCGGAAGCCGCCGGCGATTTCTCTTCTACTGCCGTCATCCTTGAACTTCGTCCAAAATCAAAGTTTGGAGGGTACGAATTATTCTTGTACGCTGCCCTTGTGCTCACTGAAATCTAGATGGCTACCACGGCTGCAAAGCCCGTTGTAGAGGCTGTCACTAAATACACCAAGGCAACCTCATTAACGCGTTTCGGTCTGGTACCCACGCCAAAAAAAGGCCTCCCAAGAGACAAACGAACGAGATTGCCCATTCCACCCACAAATATCATAACGAGGCAATTCGCCCCAAGCCGCTTCGAGGATCACTACTATAACACGCTACAAGACGATGTCATGTACATGACCTACGTCCACGAACGCGGTCCTCGCCCACCACCCCGACAGATCCGACTAAAATTTGATCCAGAAGATCCCTACTCCAAATACCGAAAAAATCCCCCGGTCGGTGGATCACATCTAGGACGACAACCACCGCCGCCCTCATCACCTGAAAACGTGACGAAGCTGGAAGGGATTCAAATACACACCATGATAAAGCAGGCGATGATGAGCAAGAGCGAGGTTCTTGGTGTGATGATGGCGCTTCGGGCGCTCTCGGGAGAGACGGAGAATGGCGGTGGAGGGAAGCATACGGTGGAGGGCGTGCAAATCGTGAAGGGAAAGAAGCAGGTTGGTGGCTGGCTCAGGCCCGGGATTCCGATCGGTGCAAAAGTCACAATGAAGGGTCAAAACATGTACGATTTCATCGGCACCCTTGTCGAGTTCGTTCTGCCTCGTCTTCGAGAGTTCGACGGCCTTGCCCTCCCCGTCGCAGGATCCAATCTTAACAAACCCAGCTCAGTCTCCGGCGTCGTGTCCATGGGTTTACCGCCTGAAGCCATGGGCTTCTTCCCTCAAATCGAAGTGAACCAGGAAGCCTATCCAAGGCAATACGGAATGCACATTCACTTCATCACCAACGCACAGGGAGTTGGGGCACAGGACCGTGCTAGGGCATTGGTATCGGGATTCCAGATACCATTCGTTCGTACCATTCGACAGTAAGGGAAGCTAACTGGTAAATACCTAGCTGGTTTTTCTCATCTCACCCATGACTTACATTTTCCGCAGTATTAGACTATCTGATAATAATATCTATACCATATGCAATGAGAGTGTTCAGTAAAAATGCTAATGAGAGGTTAAGTACGATGCAGATACCCAAATAAAGAACGAAAACCATGCGACGATATAGTAGAGGGATAGGGGAAAAGGAGTGTTATACAAATATACTTCAAAGCTGACTTCCAGAGCCGCTGTCTGTCTGCCACGGGATCTCATTCAGTCTCATTCGATCTCGGACTGGCTTCTTCGTACTTGGACGCGGCACACCAAACCTCGCGGTAGCGGACCCACTTCCTACAAGCCCCTGCCCGTACACAGTTGCCGAGGTTTCAGACGCCGTCCTCCTCGTCTTCTTCGGAGCGACGGTCCTCGGAGACTCAGACCCGGTACCTTTCGCCACAGGCTTTAGCCCGGGCTTCAGAACAGGGACGATTTCCCTCGCCAATTCTCGAACAAGTACGGCACCATCACCGCCGCTTTGGCTGAGGTTCTCCACGATACCCAGGAGCCCATATCTTTCGACGAGAACGGCACGATTGGGGTGAACTTCACAGACTGTTCGCAAAATGCGAAGGAGGTTCAACCGCACAACAGCTTTCGTATTGTGTGCCAGGCGGTCGATGATCCGCTTGAAGAAGGCTGATGACTTCGTCATGGCGATAGTGATAGGCGTAGAGAGTCGTGTCATCTTCAAGAAGGGATCAAGGAGATTCTCGAATGAATTTGCCTTTGCCGAAACAAAGCATTGGAGTAAGGAGTTTATAGACTCCGGTTTCATGAGCTCGTCTTCGACTCGTGCAGTTTCATCTTGTAACCTGTCATAATCGTGAGGTCAGTTTAATAAGACTTTGTAGACAAGTATGCCTTACCAAGATAGAATAGATTCCAAGGCACTAACTTGGAAGTAAGGATCTTCGAGTAGCTTCAAGTACATCGTAGGACCATCTTGCTGCCACAAATATGTCCGGCAACTCTTCCCTGCGCTAGCCAGATCGCACAGAATTGGCAAAGCAAACTGCTTCAACGGCGAACTCGTCTCTATGACTCGTTTGAGACAAGGGATAATTCCAGCTTGTGCGGCTTCCTCTTGACGCGATTTGTTGAGGCGGCAGAGGTTGAAGCAGGTCTGGAAGATATGGTTGGACATTTCCTGCTCTCAATGTAAGTAAATGACATCATAGAGGTAGCAAGAATACATACTGTACTGTGAGGACCTGACGATTGTTCATCCAGAATGCGAACTAGGATCTCAATTGCGTTGGCATTCTGTAATACGTCCAGGAGCGTAGAATTCATCGACAGATGCTTCACAGCTTTCAACATTAACACGAGACATTCTGGCTCCAGGAGTTCGCATGCGCGTAGAAGTCCTGTTCAAAGCGTTTGTAAGAGTTCGACTTTTCAAGGCATCAGAACTTACGGCGTACGACCTTCCTCGTGCCCAACGCATTGCGGACGTGAATGTCCGATTGCGAAACCTGTGAAAATACCAATAAAATCTGTATGATCTTCATCTTCATATCCGTTGACGGTGTTCCCCGGTTGGCCATTACGTTGAGGAGTGCTGATGAAAGAGGGTCAAGAAGTCCTTCTCGAATGAACATTCGACAGAAGTCATTCTTCGTTGTGGGACTCTGAAGCTCAAACACACTTCCGATTCCGTTAAGAGCATGGACGACGAGCTCAGTTTGTTCCGCGTAGTCTTCGTCCAGCAGATCGACAAGTACCTTCAGACCTCGGCACCTGAATAAAGTTATAAGCAAAAATCGATGGTCTCAGCGTCATCGACCTACGAAATGAACATCTGCAGGGTCAGAACCGAAGTGTGACACAGAAGTCGTATGAAATTGGAAGCCTCCAACCGGCACTCAGACGGGTACCTCTTGGAAGTAAACCCTGCCAAATGTGAGTTTTTGGCGAAAGCAATAGATGTGTTGCGTACCCATCATGACTGGTATCCCACTAGAATAACTTGAACGAACGGTACACCAAAGCCAGCTAGTCCACTCACCCGATTAAACAGAAACTCTCGAGGAAGCCCAGATCTGCAGTAACAAGCTACAAAGACAGTAAACATCTTGTGCGTAGCAAAAGTGGATGCTTAACTCACCAGATTGACAATCTGCAGCAACTTGATGTTGACGTCTCTCGAACACTTGCCCTCGAGGACCTCCAAGATAGCAAGCATTCCGTGGGATGACACCAGCTGGATTTGCATCTCCGGCGTATCAGCCATTATCCCAAGCTGTAACAATATAATTATCAGTACAATAGTAGTATCAGGTAAGTTATCGTAACAAACCAGCTGATCGCATGCGTCCCGCAATTGGAAGTCGGGTGCAGAAGGGGTGAGTTCGTCGATAAGCTGATTGACTTGGGTGCACAATCGAGCATATTTGTCCCTCTGCAGATTCGCTTCCAGGTCGTCCTCTGCAAAACCTTCATCGATCTCAGAGAATGGATCCTCTTCATCTGAGTTCTCATCTCCCAACTAAACAACAAATGAGTGGTACGATAAACGCCACGCGATAAAGCACGAACCCATGACTTGTTTGATAGTCTGGTATTAAGCTGCAATGTCTGCATGGGTTGCTCTGATGCTATTGCTCAACCGGTCAATTCAAAGCACCCACAACGATTGATGAAATTACTTACTGTTTCCATTCGGCTTGCCAAAGACATCTTCATAATCTTCATCGTCCCCCTCGGCATACTTATCAAACTCTGACGTGCTCTGAGCCCGCTTTGCTTCCGCGCGACCAAACGATCCCCCACTGCTCCCAATTGTCCCAACAAACGACGACGAACGTGAATGAGAGCTTCGCATAGTACCAGAGGGCGGTCCCGGAAGAGGAGCAGATGGAAACCTGATTGGGCTAAGAGAAGGACGCGAGTTTCTCCTGGCTAACTCTGGCGCAGACTTCGGTGGCGCAGGAACGGAATTAGATAACGCAAAGGTCTTGATGTCGTCTGGGTGAAAGAGGCCTTTACGGACAGAGTTCTTCATCTGTGACATAGAAGCCGCTTGTTATCAACAAGGCATCTGGAGACAACAGAAAGATCACCTTAAAGTTGGCGACCTTATTCTCCAACTCATTCTCATCCGCCAGGTCAGAATAGTCTTCCACTATGGGTTTCATTTCCGACGGAGGTGCTTTCGCCAAGGGTACGGCGCTGGTCCCAGGACTTCGATTCGGCCGAATAGTCTGAGCGTTGTCATCCGTCTCCGTTTTATCATCATCGGGTGGGGTCCGCTCCAGGGCTAAGCAATAATTGTTAATATGTAAACGGCAGAAGACATGCTGTGACAAACCTTGCAACTTGGTGAAAGATATCTCTTCCAAGAAATCATCATCCCAGTTGTCAGTCTGTACTTCTGGTGGCTGCAGAACAAACGCCAAAGGCTGAATCTTTTCCACTAAACCTATTCCATTGGCTTTGGGAGCAGATCCTAGTTTCCATGCCGATGGAGTTGACGTTGATGGACCCAAAACAGACGTAGACGTGGGTAAAGATGGCTTGAACAAATTGTCGGTAGGAGAGCGACCGGGCGAAGGTGGACGTGATCGTGGTCCTCGGTGAGGGTGCTTGGATGGTCGTGAGGGTGCTGCGGTTAAAAGAACTGCTCGTTAGCCATGTGTACTTGAGAGGGAAGCTTGCAGACGAACATTTCAGAGCCTCGTTCCACTCCTGCACTTTGAGCACTGCTTCATCGTAGTTGTAGTTGCTTAGCGGTCTTCTATCGGCCGCCCTCGTCGCTGTCTCCCCGTTCGACATTTGCTTGCGCGTCGAGACCATCCACGGGTGCTTGAGAAGCTTCTTGGCCGATATTCGCAAATTGCAGTCCTTCTGGAAGCAGTGATATAGAAAGTCTTTGACAATGGGAGACGCGCCCTCTGGTATCGGAGGGCAATCATCTTGGACGATGCGAAACAATGCGGGCATTGGCTCAAGCGTATAATAGGGCGGGTTCCCTTCCAGGAGCTCGATAACGAGGCAGCCGACAGACCATATATCCGACGCTGTTGTTGCGCCAGACTGTTCGATTACCTCCGGCGCCACTGTTCAAGTCAACATGAATCCCGCAAAGATGATGATGGCACGCACTCCAATAAGGACTCCCAACGACGGCATCATCCAAGGCGCCATTAGCAGTCGTGCTCGCTACTCCAAAGTCCGCAAGCTTCACGGTCCCATCTTTGTTCGTGAGGATATTGGCGCCCTTTATGTCTCTGTGTATGACACCCTGGTCATGGAGATAGACAAGGCCTTCAAGTACTTGGGAGATGTACACGGATACCAGGTTCTCGGGAAACTTTCCGAATCGCTTGGAAATATTGTGCAGAGAACCGTTCTCGCAAAACCTATATCTCTGATGAGAGGAGGATCGGAAGGGCAGATCAGAATGCGCACTCGAGAATGATGTACAGATACTCCCGTGTCTTGACGAAACCCTTGTACTTGACGATATTCGGATGCTAGAAGACAGTCAGGGTATAGTAGTAATGGGGATACTGCACGTACGTTGAGATTCTTCAAAAGGTCGATCTCCGACTATGTACAAAGGCAAAGGGTCAAAGCGATGAAAGGATGGAATAGACATCGGACGCACCATGATTTCTCCCAGTTCACTCTTTGGTATATTGCTCAATTGGATCTCCTTGACAGCGACGGTTTCTCCAGTGGCCCAGTTAAGTGCACCTTTTGCAACGGCTGAGCGGGATCTCGATGTCGAAGAATCAACACATACGGTAGACTTGACCAAATGCCCCCTTGCCCAGCGAGTCTCCCAGTTGCTACAGCTTGACGATGAGAACGACGACAAGAACATCGGGGTAGAACGCACATAATCATGAAGAGATTTCGAGCTGCCAGCCGACTTTGAAGGCGTCGCCATGTCCGTATTAGAAGTCGTCAAAGCTCCTTCGTCCTCAGCGGCCAGAATGGGAAGAAAAGACGTCTTTCACGACGAAAGAAAGAGAACAGAAGTAGGAACGCGCTTCCTGAGAGAGTGTCGCGTCCAGCACTGACGAATTCCCAGTCAAGAAGCGCCGGTACCGTGACCTAACGTCACCTATAATAGCTTTTTTGCTGCGCGCACTAGCGCCACTGGACCTCAAATCGCTATATTTGTTGGATTTTTGGCGCAGCGGTCGAAAGGAACGTGGTGGTGCTCGACAAAGGTATATTCCAGGCGGGATGGTGGTGGTACGAAGCATAAATTTCATCGGTGAGGTAAATAATGAAATAATGGCCTAAATAATGTAAAATAAAAACGGTGGCTGGTGGCTGTGAAACTCCGATATTTAATGACATTGACCAACATTGGCATGAAAATAGCGAAGGATTCATGAGCCGGGTAATCATATGCGAATAAAGTCCTCTATGGAAAACGTTAATTTGTAGATGATGAATGAGAGCTGGGCCTTCCAAATTTGAGAATGCTCAACACTTTTTGAAATCATCTGTCATTTCGGGAGAGGCAGGGTTGCTATGACAATAAAGAAATGGCAAAGGGAACATTGAACGAATTGAGTAGCCGAACTTGAAGCACACGAGTCCAAACTCTTATTGACGCACTAACGTTGTGTTCAGGGCAAGGATTGGAAGTCATAGTTTCACCTCTAGAGAACCTGGGTCACGGACCAAAGTCAACGGGCTTCTATGTTGACTCGGAATATATGCCAGCTCTTAGAGATACCAGACACTTCGTCACTTGGATTGCTGCTAGTCACCTCACCGCTACTCAATTCCATCGAACCATGGATCGGAAAGCAACTCAGCAGCACTGACCCGTTGGGTCGGATCTATGCGTAAACACCTACGCATCAGAGCAGCTGTGGAAAGCACGTCCGCCTCCTCTATGACTTTGTAACTCCTAATGGATATCTCGAAAGGGTAATCCATAAGTGTCGGCATGGCTTTGAGCTTACCTGCGTAGCGGTTAGTGAAGATGAACGACACTGATAATACACACGTACAGTTTGTATCAAAGAATCGGTCAGCCAAAGGGCTGACCGAGAGCTGTTCTGCTCGAATGCCTTCGCATGTGTAACACAGCATTTGATATAAGATATGGTTCGGCTCATCTAGGTTGAGTTTTGGTGATGCTCATACTTGAAGAGAGAACGGTCGGTGATGAGCTCAAAGATCTTGGGCATGTGTTCATCGACATGACAGACGGACGAGAAAAACACATACCAAGCATCCAAATGTCCATATGTCTACCTTGGCATCCCATGGTCCTCCGATGATTATTTCAGGAGGACGAAGCGGTGGAGGAGAAATTTTGTTTTCAGTAGGGTTGTCGATGAGCTGGGCTGTAAGAAATAGCTGAGCAATGAAGGGCATAGGCGATAGTTTCGAACTTACCGTGGCCAAAGTCAGCAACCACAAAAGTTCGCTGCATGGCCTCCTGCAGAGTAGGGATAGGAAGCGGTTGCGAGACCGCAACCTCTACCAGTCCATCGTGAGAGGTTTCTGGTACATGTCGACGAGGCGGGTCAGATGCGAGCAGCTTGTCAAAGTCGCCAGTCGATATTGAGGTGTCGAAAAAAATATTGTCGTGTTTCAGATCGGTGTGAACAACACCGCAGCTATGGGCATAGGCGATTCCACGGAGTAGGTGTAAGATGATGCGTTTGGCAAGGGCCAAAGGGAAGATGCCGTGTGAACAGCGACTTTACGTCTCCACCAAGGACGTTGGTAACTAGGCAGAGGTGCTGTCCTGCAGTGCCCTTTCCGGGGAAGGTGAAGTGCGACATGAGCTGGAGACAATGTGGCGTCAACGGTGGTGACGATAGCCGCTGTAGAACTTCAAGCTCCCAAATGCGACCACGTTCGAAAAGTTCGGTGTGAAAGCCATTAAGGACCTTGAGGGCAACATACGTGTTATTCCTAGACATGTGAATATGTTATCAAAGGGAAAAAAAATTGTAGTGGCGCATACATCTCATCGCGGGCGAGCCATGTGCTTGAAGACATACCTCAGCCAAGCTTTCTGCAAATAACACAACGGTTTTCTGGTCCAATGGCTTCATTGAACTCGAGCTGAGGTCAGCCATAGCCTTCTTGACCTGGCAGGCCGAGTGGCTCTGAGGCGAATGTCAGGTCTACAGACTTTTCCATCAGGACCAACCGAGGTATGCGCGTTGGACGCTTCTGCATCGATGGAGACAAAGAACATCCTAGCAATCCTGGGGACTATCCCAGGGAATGAGCGCGGACGATACGATAACAGGGAAAAATTAGCTGCTTACAGTCTCACATTTGGCCAGAGGGTGCTTGAAAAATGGGTAGTGACGGTGCATATGAGGGATCGGACGTGACCGTAGATGATCGTGGCTGTGTTGGACTCCCTCCGTCCATCCCATCCGTCTAATCATTTCTCACCGTTGAGATTGCGTTGAGTCAGAGAAACTAATCCAAGGTCCAGGGGGCGAGATTTTATTATATTTAATTGCATCCACTTGATTTTTTTTAAACCCTCGTCTGAACGACCGACCGACCGCCGTGGGAATAACATGCTCCGTATGGGCAGAACATAATGTAAGTGCACTGCCACCCGGTACAGAAAAGATACCGTTAATAGCCGGTCTCAAAGCGAGAAACGGTCTTTGCCTTGAACCCTGGGTCCCGTTCTCGCCTTTCCTGCGTCCTTCCTAAGCCTCGGAGAGCAGATATCAGCCGCAAGGTGAGGTGAAGTCATTTTTTAATGGAATATACTGAGGTTATACTGTGTAATGCCCAATATATCCCCCAGAAACACAAGAATTTCCATAGAGGATTTTTTTAGCGGTCTCGAAGGCGACCGACCGACCGAGCTAGTCTGAGTCTGACCAGGAACTTTGACCGACCTTCAACGTTTTAACTTCAGTCAGGTGCAGCTTCTTCACTCGCTGGAATATCTTGTATCCGCCTCGGATGTATTGTCATATCAGGTCAGCCTTTGAGGTATTCTTTCCCTAGTAGGCCACGCGTGTTACTTATCAAAGCGGCCGTTCCTCTCCGGCAAATCTATCGCTTTGATCGCGTTCTTCTGCGGGAGACTGTTCTATATCTTTCGAGCCTATCCATGAAAGATTGCTCAAGTATCTTCAGTGCGACAATGTTGTTTACCTTTCTGACTCTGGCTCTAATGAGTCTAATCTGCGACACGGAGGCGCATTACCATTCTGGATCCCTTGATGACTACTTGTCGGTCACTGGACAGTCAAGTAAATGTGTTTCCCCATTCCATGAAGAAGAAGACATCCCTGTACTGGTACCCAGATCAAGAAACGTTCGAATACAGTGGCGTCGAACCTCCTCCACTTGAAATCGAACCGCTTATCATCTCAGGGCCCAGCAGTAACCGCGTCGACTTAGTTTTCTTCTCCGATGGCTGTGAGCGTTATCCGTCTTCTTTTCTGATTTCATTTTCACTCGAAACCGTCCCATAGATCTTCTCAAGGAGCGCGAAAAGTTCATCGTGGACGCTTTGCGACTGGCGGAGGATGTCTCCAAGAACCAAACATTCAACACCGTCCAGCCAATACTCAATTTCTGGGCCGCGTTCACTCCCAGCCAAGAGGTGGGTGCCCGTATGAAAGGTTCATTACGTGTCTTTACCGTACTTCTCAGAGCGGTGTAGGTGCAGGTGGAAAGCCTAAGAAGTTGATTTAATCGTCATCTCTCACGATGTAGGCTGACCAATGCATAGTACCACGTACGGCCTCTATCGCCCCGGAACCGAACTTCGTGGGGTCTATTATGCAAAACCAGAAGTGGCAGGAGCTGCGTGCTCCTCCATGGGAAACCAATGTGATTTCCCCATTTTGCTAGGTAAGGAACAAACCTTCCCATGTCAGAGAGCCTTTTACCGATTTAAGGTCCAAGGCAACGATCCATTGTATGGGGGTGAGAAACTGATAGCTGGCGTGGCTTCCTAAATCTAATGTGTCCTGGATAGGTCTTGGTGGCAAATACACGTCAGTACGAAGTGACCATATCTATACAAGAAAGCTTAGCTTCGTACAGCGTAATCACGTCATCGATAGTCAACGGACCCTCGATTTTACGCCACGAACTTGGTCACTCCATCATCCCCGTTGGAGAGGAGTATGATGGAGGCGAAGTTTACCGCGGCGTCGACGCATATCATGATTTGAGCGAACCCGTTCCGTGGGCTCATTGGCTTACGAATCCGCCAGAGGACGGCCAGTCTCCTCGCGTTGAACGTTCCGTTATGCCTCTTCAGGACTACGCCTGGTCTATGCTCAACACATCGAAGCCCTGGACAACAGAGTTCGTTTCGTCCGGAACGTTTTCGCGCCACCTTGTCCGATTTTCGCTCTCGGGCCTTTTGGAGAGCTCCGACCTCGCGGTAGAGTTGGATGGTGTTGACCTGGGCTGGGTTCCCAAAGAAGGGCTGGGCGTAGATCGATGGCATTATGACGTCTATCGAGACGATGCTTTGGCTGGTGGGACGCACGAGGTCAAGTTCACACTCCTCAATGCGGACAGAGAAGGGATGGCTCAGTTGTGCAACGTAGAGATCTTGGAATTCGGTGATGAGAATGAGTGCGTTCGAACTTGGTTACCTTCTCATCAACAAAGACGTTTCTCACATTCACGACAGGTTCATCGCGACACCGAATTACTATGGTGTCTTCCCAACGTCAGTTCCCTGTAATTATGCTCAAAGAGTTGAGACTAATGACTCGCCATTCCTACAGCTACTCCGTCGCGAACAAGACTTCCTATCGCCCTACCAACGAGGACTGTCTCATGAGACTCGTCACAACTTCGAACTTCTGCAAGGTCTGCCTGGAAGGCCTCTGGCACGCCCTACTGTCCAAGGTCAGCCTAATTGATGGCGTGTCTGAGGGTTGTTCTGGGAAATCCAAGACACTCAGTGTTGAGCTGATTCCATTAGCCCAGTTCAGACAAGTGCCGATTGAGCCGACCGAAAGCTATACAATTACTTGGTCTAGGGATGGAGAGGTCATTGAAGAATTCACCAATAAAACAACTCTTATCGTGGACGAGAACGGCGGCGCGACTTACACAGTGACCGCCAAATATGTTACCACGGAAGTGATGGTGGATAAGGAAGGCCATCTGGTTGATAGTATGGAATATACGGTTACTGGCGCTTGTGAACAGTAATCTCCTTCTAAAGCATCCCTAAGATTGCTTGGGATTTGATGTATGGCTTACGAGGATGAGAATGTTTGATTTCCAAATGAATTGCATGATGGGGTAAATACTGTGCTGTAGGGTATTCCAATAAAACCAACTTGAAAGAGAGTAAACTGTCCACATAGTAAGCGCACTAGGAACGTATGGTAAGGCCGAAAGCGAATATGAATACATGAGGATAAAAGCACAAAAAGTGGTGGAGGGTGAATGCGCTGACATGTGTCATTGAACGACAGTGGTCTCAAAGGAAGGACACAGTGAAGTATGATTATGTGGTAATCGATAGCAAGGAGGACGAGTTAAAGGCCTGAGGCGGTAAGTGATTATGAGGGCTCACAGCAATACAGAACGAGGAGGCAAACGAAACAAACACACTGAGAAAGAAAAGGGAAAATCCATACGCGCCAAGATAGAATATGGAAAAAGGTCACATAACAACGCACTTGCAACATCCTCCTGCATCCTCTTCCTCTAGACGAGATTCCTGGACCTCAAGCTTCGCTGCACCAGCAGAAACTGGTTGTAGTTTTGCAGTAGTACTCGGCGCGTAGTGTGAGAAGGGTACAGGTGACGCAGGAGGCAGTGTCCGAACCGGCAGAGGTGTTCGGTCATGATTCGTAGATATTAGGGGAGGTGGACGAGGCTTCGGCTCCTCGTCGTACACCATATCCTGTACAATTAGGCGGTCGTTATTAGGCCGTCCGAACTCGTCCATGAGAATGCTGTCAGGATCACCGTCCAATGGTGGACGATACTTCGAGTGGTCATATCCGAATGTTCCCGGAGCCTGTCAAAGAACGTAAACCAAAACAAACATGCAACGTAGGGTGGAAGAACACTTGCCGGTGCGACGACTCTCTCTGTTGGTCTGGGCTTAGGGCTACCATCTGCTTGTTCGTAATGACCGTCGAGGCCTTTCTTTCTAGCGACTACTGGTAGAACCACCTAGGGGTACATTGAATCAGTATCTCTTATGGTCCGACGAGTCGTAGACTCACATCGTCCCAATTACCTTCCCGAGGTACAGGTTCCGTCCACGTAGGTATGGCGTCTCTCATATCGTCGTTCGGTGTTGGGTAATGACCGACGCTGCGCCTCTTTGCCTCCTCGTCCCGTTCTTTCTTTAAAGCCTCGTTCCTGGCACGTGTGGCTTTGGATATTGTCGTCCTTGACTTTGATGACGCAGAAAGAGAAGCGGGGGAAGCACCACGTTTTTGTTGCAATGTAGGTGACGCGGTTTTAGTCTGCGCGCGGTTAGGCGGAGTGTATGAAGTCGATGCAAAAGAAGGCGGCTCGCTAGATCCCCTTGCTATTTGCGTAGGTGTCGCCATTCGAGAGGGGTCAGAAATCTGGTGTGTAGGCGTAGGTATTCGAGATGGTTGTTGACGAGACGAGGGTCGATGGAAAGTGGGAGTAATGCTCCGCGATCCACGCGTGGCTGTAGGCCCAGGTGTCAAAGTGGACGAATCAGACGTGCCATTGTGATTGGAATATGGCGTGTAATAGTCTGACGAATTCCCAGCGTCCGAAGCTTCTCCATCCAAGTCGGTCAACGGGTGCTCGTCCATTACTTGAGTAACGTCTGCAACGCCATCCTCTTCCATGTGAGAGCTCTCCCTCCTTTCAGTAGCGCCGACGCTGTCCGCTCTTCTTCGCCTTCGCCTGCCTTCCTCAAGGGCATCTGTCAAGGCATTTCGAGCTTCGGTTTTCGTTCTAAGGGAATGGCCATAATTGGCGATTTCCAGCATCTCTTGGCGCCGGCCTACCCTGAGCTCGCCCACACCACCGTTCCGTGACACCTCTCCCCGATACCAATGCTCAAATGGACGCTCTTCTGATTCCATGGATTGCCGCGGAGGGTCGTCGAGCGGCATTCGAAAGCTTTCTTGGGATTGATACCCATGGAGGGAAGTCTGTGACTCTGGCTTGAAAGGGGCTGGTTCGTTGAGAAGAATCGGGTGTTGACGACTTGTTTCGGATATAGTTGAATGGGAAGCAGCTGCTGGTTGCTCGTGCACTATCCACAGGTCAGCATCAGTCGCAGTAGACTGTGGGGAACCGTAGGGACTGCTGCTGTTCCCCGGATAATTATGACTTGAGGTACTGCCAGCTCTACTTCGAGTGGGCTTAGGTATGCGAGTTGGTTTGGCTTCGACATGCCGGGGGGACGTTGACCGCGGCACAGTGACCTTCCCATTGAGCCGACCTTTCTGTGTGTCAGACTGAATAAGGCTGCGAATAAGTTCTTGAACGGGCCGACGAGGATTTGGCGGGGGTAACGCGTGAGGACGATGAACCACGATCCAAGGACGTGCGTGCTTGCTGTTGAAAAGGTCGAGAACGCGAGGTTGTCGCATTGCTTTGATAAGAATTCAAAACAGAGTTCTGCCCCCGATACCCAAATTCGCTGCCCGCCGTCGTCTTCGACACGTCCTCCGACGATGTTATAGAAATCGCTGATATGCGCCGGGCAAGCGTTCGACTCTCGTTCTCCAGTCCTGAAGTCTCTCGTCAGTACTATCTTCAAGCAATGGAAATATCTGTCGAGAAAGTCACTTTTTCGCAGCGCTGGTACTACCTCCTCGTCCCAAGACGGACCCGGACCCGGTAAAGTTGCCATTTGGGTAAGGGCCATGGTTGAAAAAAATAAAGAAAATTATGGGAATGAAAATGGAAACCGAGCCAACCAAAAGCTCGGTTTCAGGACCGGCAAGCAACAGAAAGGAGGAGAGGAAAACAAAGAATGGCAGTAGGCGGTGATGGTGGCAGAGCTTAAGACGAAGCATCGGCACATAAACGATGAGTCCCAAAATAGAAATAGATAATTAGTTAATATTTTTCGACTGTTGCTTAATTAGGACAGGCACAGCTCCGTAATATCAGCCTCAAGCGATTAAGTCAAGATGGAGTACTTCAACGTCAAAAAACGTTGGCCTTTTCGAAGTCGTTGCTTTCCCAAGCAATGGCGCGCAAACCTTAGTATGATTGTTGAGAAGCTCTCGGTACCAAAAAAAATTATATTGTGAGCATAGCAACTCATATAAACGCCTTTGATCAGTTTACTCGGACCGCCCCGTTTTCGACGACTTAACAGCGGACATGTAGATACAAGTCATCGGCCATGTGCCAGCACCCATAGCTCGGGCTTAAGAGTCACTCTCGTCGACGAAGTCTCCAGCATATGCCCTTTCCGACAAGAGAAGAGCACAATGTCAGAAGAAAGTAAGTAATCCTCATAGTCAAAGGCTTACAATGATTCCGTCATTCCATCAACCGCAAGACGATAAGTTCCAAATTTGATGCTTGATAACATAGCAGCTGAGTATCATTTACGGTATAATGAAAAAGAAAACGAAGACATACGAGCTACTATCACTTCCCATTGCCCCTTTGACGCTGTAGCTCAAAAGCGCTACGCTCTCGTCCTGCGGCGTCCTTGATGACATACTCGAGGCTCCCCTTCGGACCAAAGGTGACGGTAACGAAGTGGACCGTAGTGCGGTCGGTAAAGCGGTCCAAGGGATAGAAGGACAGCCCGTGACGTCGCAGTCCCGTACATAATCCTTTATCATAATTCTATCGTTAACGGCATCCAATGTCACAACCGGTTCGGCGTCTTCACTCCCGTCACCCCGGGACAGGACCTGCATGAGGTGGAAGAAATTTTTTGTCGTCTTAGTTTGGGAAGAGAGACTGTAAAGTCCACAACATTAAGTAGGATCAACTGCATTAGAATTTTGGCACTTACTAGAACCTCCATTTAAACTTCTGCGTTGTTCCGTCTGCTACTGCTGGTGTCCAGAACTCGATGCGTTGCCTGGGAGAGTCCAGATGGCGATCTTGTAAGTTTTGCTGGGGTCTCCAGAGAGCTCTAAAGAGTAGCAGTCACTAATAGCTATCCCTTTTCCGCACTCGCCAACAAGCAAGATGCCTATCAGATCAGAAAATTGTGTAGTCGGTCAGATCCACAAAGCCACATACCGCTAGACATCCACGACAGGCTCTTGTTAATTTTTCCACCTTGTAAGCCATGCGTTCCGTCGCTCAGTTGCGCGCGCTTGACAAGCTCGTTGGAACCGTGACGCTCAACGAGGTTGACAGTCAGCGCAGCGGAGAAGGTCACTGCGAGCATCAGCGAGCAAAGGACCAACGGGTAATGCATCCTGGATGAAGTGGAGAAAGGCTTGGATGTCGAAGTGGCTTGGACAGCTGAAAATTTGACCCATGCCTAGAAGACTTTTATACCAGATTGAGTTCACGGTGAGATCATAATTAGGAAGGGTCAGAGCCGTCGATATGGAGGCATAATCGTGAGCGAGTGACCAGTCGGTTGTGCGATTACGAGTCAATTACGGGTCAATTATGCCTTCAACCACAACCGCCGCTACCATCGGACTTCTCAGAAGTAGATCTGCGCTTGACCGACGATCTTGAATCCTGAATGCGAGGCAAGCTTGATTGCGAACTTGCCTCCCTACAGGTAAGTAAGCCCCGTCCGCCACGAAACCGATTCGTTCGGTGCCAAGTACGGCACCATGATTGAGGATCCATCCATAATCGCAACTCTGACCTTCCCATTTGCATCCCAGAGCGTCTGTGGAGGCTGAAACAGTGAAACGTCAGTCTCCGCTAATAGGTACAAGCTCAGGCAAGAAGAAAACCCGGCGGAGGCACTTAACAAGCAGTAGCCATGATTGTAGTGACATCGTCACTCCACAAATTGGACCATTGCTCTAAGGAAAGAACGTTAACGGCGTCATTGATGGATGGAAGGAGACATTGCCTGTAGAAGCTACTAAGACCGACAACCTAGGAATGAGAAATCGCGTGCGCGCATTCAGTCTTGCACCTCTGCGTAGTCGTAGTTCTCCAGACTCGCTGCAAGCTGTTCGGATGGTACAGCATATACTAGAGACTCTGTATATCGGTTCCAGCGGATCCACCCAAGCTTCGTGGTATTGAGCTCGAGATAGACTGATTGCTAACGCCGAGGGATTTCGAAAGCCCTGCGATCCCCAGACAATATTTCCTGCCGTGATAGCAGCGAAGCACCTTGAATACAGAAGCGCTGCCCGATGAGGAGTAGGAATGCATATCGTACTGAAAATCTTTGATCCCAAAATGATGGAGAGAACAGTCTTAGTCAGAAAGCGACCTTGAATCCAGAGCAACCCCATTTTTGACGGTCTTCCGCTTTTCCATGATTCGAATGGAATCCAGAGTAAGTAGAACATAAAACCAATATAAGGAAGTTCTTCGAAGGAATGGTTCTCTTTGAACGTAGATAACACACGCTTTGAGTCGAGGCCGTTAATAGTTCCGTCTCGTAGAGAATTCCGTGATGATTTCTGGCGGTAACAAGATAGTTCGGAAACGGACACCCAGCCCCTAAAGCGCCATGCGCATCGCGCTTCGAAATATGATACAGGAAATTGTATCAGAGGGAGGGGTCTCGGCGCCACTTGGGTTCCTTTGCCTGAGTTCCCTAGTGCATGTATGAAGCGTTTGCAAGCGAAATAAAGTCTGGCGGATCAGTGGGAACTTGCTGCGACAGTGCGAACGTTATCACCTTCAAAGGTCTCGATGTGACTGGGGATTGGCAGAAAGTGCATCATCTCCGTGAAGCGGGTATAGACACACAGACGGCCTAGAATTTTGTTCAACAGCTCCGCAGTTGTCGCCGAAACCCGGGGAACTATCACTGTGATGAACACTTAGATGGACACTGAATGATTAAAATTTCAACATACGTGAGAAGCAATGAAAGATGCGATACAATTAATGGCTAGCATGCGGGAAGGACCAGTGATTGTATGATACTGGTGTATCAAACGTCAGTCGGTGGATGACAAGTTGATGACAAGAGGAAGGTGATGACCAAATATGGGGCGCCGGCTCGGAGTTTCGGGTCCGGATTTCAAGTTGATCTCAGCCTCGACTTATGTTTCCAAGAGCAAAGACGAATATTTTCGGTACACCCCCGGATATCTTTCATTCACACACATGAAGTATTCCACGATGATACTTGAAAGGGCCGCGACGGGTTCTTGGCTTCTCAACCCCCCCAAATCTGTTACATTCCCCATCCACGGCCTCCCACCAGTCACTTGCTTGAACTATGCGGTATATTCCCCAGGAGCTCATTGACGAAGTCATCGGTTTCGTGCACGACGACGTGCCAACCCTAAAGACATGCGCCCTCGTTTCGCATGCCTTTCTCCCTTCCAGCCGCAAGCACGCATTTTCTCGAGTCACCCTGGCTCAAAAGGACTACCGCTCCAGCAGCGCTCATCCTTTATCTGGGGGAATAATGTGTACCTGCGAAAAATTCCATTCCCTTCTTCGCAGCGCACCCTACATTGCACCCTTTGTCCTCTCACTCCGGATGGTACACTTCCAAGTTGAATACGGAAGAGGTATTCGGGGAATTTATCATGAGGACGTGCTGCCAAGCATCCTAGATTCTCTGCAGAATTTGCAACGCATCACCGTTGGTGCCGACGATAGTAAGGTATCGTGGTGTATGCTACCGTCGGTCTTCAAGGAGGCTTTATTTCGGTCGTTTTCCCTTCCCAGTGTCCAGTGCATTAATCTTGATCAATTGGAAGACATCGACCGACCCCGAACTCTGATGAGACGCCTTGCTGGATCACCATCTTTGACGCGGCTTTCACTGAATTGGATCGAATATTCACGGGCTTCCCGGTCTTCATATTCTGATGGTCCGGCTGATGCAGACGAGCGGGATCCCGTGATACGTCCACGTCTCGAAGCATTGGAGTTGTCAGGATATGATTGTCCAGTTAGCGCAATGTATCTGGCAGGTCCGAATTCTCTATTCGACACTCATCACCTCCGCGAGATTTCGGTGGGTTTTACGGGGAAAGATCTGCAGAGACAGCGTTCTTTGGTTCAATCCATTATTGATCAAGCCTCGAATACTCTGGAGTGCCTGGTGTATCGGCAACTCTTTGGTATGTCCCCCCTTTTTTGTTGCGTGGGACAAAGAACTGATGGACTCGGACGATCAGAATGGGACTCCTCATTGAGCCAAGGGCCTCTTCTCAAGACAGAACACCTCACGCGTCTGCGATCGCTGTACGTCAGCGTCGATTTTGTACCACCTCCCGCTTTGATACCGTTGACGCGCACGTTGGAGGAGTTGAAACTGCTGGTGGTTCTACGAGGCGATCACATGCCGCCGTGTCATGAATGGTCATTATTGGATGAGCACATTGGCCGTCGCCAGGACATGCCATCGCTTCGTAGCGTGGATCTTAAGCTGCACAATCAATGTGGACACGACTGTTATAGCTTCCTGTGCACAGGGGCCCAGGGGGCTGAAACTTTGAGAGGTTCACTCAAAGATGTCGAAAAGTCGCTGCCTATTTTGCACCGCCGAGGTGTTCTGAGAGTTGAAGCAATTCGAGGTATGGGCCCACTTATTCTCTTAAATGCTTTCCTCAAAGTCATTCAATCACTCTTTTACGTAGTGCGCCGAGTATGGAGTGGAGAGTTTAACTAGCGCAACCGATACACCAGCAATATTGACATTAAACTTGACGATTGTAAGTTGTCCTTTCATGAATCGAGTTTTAACCTAACAGGCTTGTCTGTAGACAGTAAATTTGTATTACTACAAAGCTAAGGCTCCCAGTGATATTGGATAGATCTATAGTGGATGAAATGCCATGAAGTTTGATCAGTATGCCAATAAAAAATGAAGACTCAAGCAAATCCCATCGATCCATTCAGTACGATCGTCGCATCTGACATCAAGAAAGGTGCCAAGCTTGACCTGTTCATCGCTAACGGCGCATCTAGACACCCTTAATACAGCTTAGTTTAACCTCAACGAAAACATACCGAGGTTAGGTATATCAAGTTAGGAAAGAGCGAACTGGAAATACGTGCATAACGGAGACTCCTAGGAGGTCCCTTCTCCCTCCTCTGACCGTGGCAAAATACTCGTGGCTTTTGTCGTGCATTGAACTTGAATGTTCCGTACCTTGCGCAGCCGCGATGAACACCGTCAATACAGTAATTAATTGATGGCGCAAGACAGCGTACGTACGCGGTCACGGTCAGAACTGTTTAGGATACCATGACGCACAACATGTGCGGGAAAGCGTAACCTACAGTTGTCAGAGTGCGTAGCAGGTCGGCTACAAGATTGCGCCGGAAAGAAAGTAGAGCCGACTGCGGTTACTTACGTCCTAGCAGTTTCCGATTCCGATACAAAACTGACCTTGTGAGCCGGGAGAACTTTGAAAGGCGCAATGACGAACATTGTTAAGGAAGAAAACCGCTGAGATGGATTCCTGTTTGATTCCTGTCCTTGCGGAGCAGATACATGAATGTAGAAGAATCACCGGCTTCGAATGGCATACGTCAATCCAGCTTTCCCATATGGCTCGAAAACTTCTAACATCTGCTGTCTTCGATCTTTCATCTGAGTAGCAGAGAGTCGCGCCGTTATGATCGTAATCGATAAATGATCGAGCCTGCCTACTCCGAGCTTCTCCCAGTTTGTACGTCGGTAATCGAGGAGTTTCTTCACACCAGCCATTTGGCGCAGCTGTACGGAAACTTGTAAGTCCGTGAGTGCGGTGAGATTTTGTCTCTTGGGCTTGCCGGTGAGATATTCGAGCACAAGGGATGGCAGAGGTGACGGGAAGTGGTAATCTCGGTTTTCGATGTGCAAAACTTGGAGGGACGGAGCAAAGGGAAGTATATCCAAAAGAAACCCATGTTCGTCGGCGCCTGGGGCCGTGATATTTAATTTGGTTAATGAACACGCCGATCGCTCGAAAAACCGCATGAAGGATTCGGCATGCGGCCATGATAAGGTCGCTCGAATAGTGAGTTCCTTGATTGAGGGGAGCGTCACATAATCGATAAATTGGTTGACCACTGTACTTGCAGTTTGCTGGAAATGGACACGAACTAGTCTGTCCAATCGACGACAATCATGTCGATCGTGTCTATGCTGTTCCACCTCTCCCACTTCTCCCACCGAGAATTCCTCCAAAACTGCCGCGTTTTCCAGAAGGTAAAAGATATCGCCCAATGTAGCTGTCCCAAGCTTGACCGTGGTGATGTTTTGAACTGGTAAGGAGACAATGCCCCTAGCGCTGTCGATGTCTAGATGATGAAGGCGAGGAATTTTGGCGTAAAGCTTTTGCCGCCAGTTGATCATGGGTAAATTTGAAGCGGCGCGATAGGAACGAAGTGAAAGTGTCTCAAGTATTGGAGCGTTTGGGATATCCTGGTCTATTACCCTTTGAGCAGCATCACCCCCCTCGACCTCGAAGTCCAAGTCGCCGAAGAAACATTTGCATCGATATAGTTCAGCGAAAATAGTGTTGAAGATGCTTATCGGTTCTAGATTGCGGTACTCGGTGAATCGGAAGTTTATACTGAGAGGCAGGCGGCCTGATGATGATACCCATCTCTTCAGCTCTGAAATTCTGGACCTAGTTCCTATACGAGAGTACCTGTCCGTGCAATCGACAGACAGAGCCACCCAAATCCTGGGCGTTGACAACGCCACGTCTCGCCACCTCGTGCATACCCAAAGGAGTCGCAAACGACTCTTCCGAAAAGTAGCACCAGAACTATTATAAACATCAAAATCTGCGCAATGAGCGAGAAATATTTCTCCCAGGAGCTCCGCTGGGAGAGATCGTATGGGACTTGCACGGAGGAGCGTACGATGGTCGGCGATGACCTTGACAATTTGGGCTTCGCGCTGGTTGATGACTAAAAGCTGCTGTTCAAGGTCGGCCTTTTGCGCTCTAACCTGCTCGAGGAGCTGTTCTTGTTCGGACAAAGACTTTTCGACTACAAGACAGTCATGTTCATTTAGAGCATGGTTCGTTCCCAAAACATCGGAAACAGAAATAAGTGACATGATCCTGTATATCCAGTTGTGGTTATGTTTTTACGTTGATAGCTGTGACATGGACGTACGTGGCGATATGATTGAATGCCAATAAGTTCAAAATCTTGCTTTTTGCATGAGCTAATTGCTGGTGAGTTGAGTGAGGAGGAGGAGGAGTGAGGATGACAATCTAAATTGAGTGGCAGGCGATGGCAGTGCCATGAAAAAGGTGGCCACTAGCCGCCGGCATTTGTCATTTTCAAATGGAATCTCCCGAGTATTCAACTTTTGAGCTCCCCTATTGATTTGCTGCCACCTTCGCTCGCTGAAGTCCACCTTGGACTCTCCCAATTTTTAAAAACAACTGGATATTTGAATGGGCGATTCTAGAAGCCCTCCGTGTACACACTACCGATGATCTCCACAGTTTTCTCCAGCTCGACGTGATGTACGGCGACCTGGCTAGGCTTGAAACAGACCATTTTCTTATACAAGGCATCCGTTACCCCATTTTCTGAAGCGCCGTGGCTCACAGATATGGAAGTTGATTTCAAGGAGGCCCAAGAGATCGTCGATCAGGGCCAACGGAAGAACTGGTAGAGCCTTTGCCTTCGTCTGTTTTCGATGGGAGCGCGAAGGGCGCATGATGGCATTTCCCTTGAGATTTGACCTGACTGCGCAGCCAACACCTGGATATCAGCATATCTCTGCCTGGAAACCAATTCGTTACGGTGTTATCCGTGAACAGATTTCGATGGACGAACTGTCGCAGGACATAATGCAAGCAGGAACTACAGAGTCGTCGATGGATATGAATGATATGGATTTGAAGACATTATCGATGACATGGAGACACTTTCTATGGTAAGCAGATATGCTTGCTCTGCCTTGCGTATCTGATAAGTCGTTTAGAATGCGTAGATGCAGCGGACTATTCTATGGTAGGTAGTGCATCTTTTTGAAATATTTCCTCGATTGACTCTTATGTGTTGCCAGTACAGTAGTCAAAGTCGCAAGTCACACTTCTAACACGTTGGAAACTGGTCATATCACAAAAATATACTATTTCTTGCGATATATTCGATGCTTTGACGACCGTAGGACAAACTTCTCAAGCTCATCGTCTAAGTCTGAGTTGAGTTGCATCCTATGCATGCACACTAACTCAGGGAACCGGCTTCATGAGAAACTCGCGGAACAGGAACTCGAAGCACCAGTCACGAGACTGACACCCGAGGGTTATCAGCTGGTGTGGCAACTTTCTTCTTTTGTCTGTCCACGGCTTGCAGCTAATCAACGTTATCATAGATCTGACCTCTTCATTGGAAGGAACGTGGAAAATGCCCCCGATCATAGGAGAATGCGAGCAACTACCAATACCCTGCGTGTGCACGTATCTCTTCGTCCCGGTTGGATGCATGATGTAACGAAGAATTCAGCTTCTTCATCTTGACTTCTTACCACCATGTCCCATCGCCTGTTACTACTTCTCTTTGCTGCTCTGCGTGTATCAGCTCTATGGCCTATACCACAAAGTGTCTCAACGGGCTCTGCACACCTACGGCTCTCCCCTTCATTCAATATCACGCTCTCGGGAATTGACTTTCCACCTGCAGACCTCACTGATGCGATGTCACGTACGAAACAATATCTGTACAACGATAAGCTACAGCGTCTGGTGGAAGGACGTGGGGCGAACGACGCGGGTGCCATCGCCAGTGCTGCTAGTCTCAAGAGGCTCACCCTTGTCTTCCAAGGAAGGGAAGTGTCTAGTATCTCGAAGGAGGCGGTGGCGGCACTGGGGAGCCGCGTGGAGAGCTATACTCTTACAATCCCTGCCGATGGGTCAGACGCCACCATTACCGCCAACTCGACATTGGGCCTATTCAGAGGTCTCACGACGTTCAGCCAGCTGTGGTATGACTGGGAAGATACCATTTATACTCCTGAAGCGCCAGTGGATATTGTCGATGCTCCAGTTTATGTATGACGTAAATTTTTTTACGTCTTCCCTTCTTTTTTCAAACATACATCCTAGCCGTACCGTGGATTGATGCTTGACACTGCAAGAAACTTGTACGCAATTCTCATTTTCTGACACTCCTTTCTATTGACCATCTATTTATCAGCTTCCCTATCTCCGACCTCAAGCGCACACTAGATGCCATGAGTTGGGTCAAGATGAGCACGTTACATTGGCACGTAACAGACAGCCAGAGCTTCCCTCTTGAGGTTGCTGAATTCCCCAATCTGTCCGCCAAGGGTGCCTACTCTTCTTCGATGGTTTACACTACCTCCGATATTGAAGATATCGTCGCGCATGCGGCTTCTGTATGTAATATCTCGTATTTTATATCCTCCACGCTGATCGCCACCTAGCGCGGTATCGACATTTTAGTCGAAGTTGATACTCCAGGGCACAGTGGCATCATTGCAGAAGCATATCCTGATCACATTGCTTGTTCCGGGGCTACTCCGTGGCAGAACTACGCAGGTGGTGCGTCCCTCAGCTTTCCCACTGAGACCCCTTCTCGAACTGATTGAACGATGATCAAGAACCTCCCGCCGGACAACTCCGCGTCGCATCGAGTGACACTGTTAATTTCACGGCCTCCCTAGTTTCTGCGATATCATCCATGTTCCCTTCCAAGTATTTTTCAACGGGCGGCGACGAAATTAATTTCAACTGCTACGACGACTGACGACTGTGACGCAAGCAGATCTAGCAGCAAGAGGAATCACGATAACGCAGGCCTTGGACTCTTTCACTGAATCCACCCACGGTGCCCTGCGCGCGGCTGGTAAAACGCCTGTTGTATGGGAAGAGATGCTACTTGATTATAACATTACAACCCTTGGAAACGACACGATTGTAATGGTCTGGCTCTCATCCGACCACGCCGCAGCCGTCGCGGAGAAGGGACATAAATTCGTTCATGCAGCATCCGACTACTTTTACCTCGACTGTGGTGCCGGCGAGATGCTCGCGAACTCAGTGGACCAGACTAGCTGGTGTGATCCATTCAAGACATGGCAGAAGGTATGTTTATCGTGCCTTCAACATACATTACCGCTTACCTCCTTACAGGCATATTCCTTCGACCCCACTGCCAACCTGACGAAGAAGCAAAGCCAGTTGGTGTTGGGCGGCCAGCACCTCCTTTGGACAGAGCAGTCCTCACCGTCGAATTTGGATCCGATTGTCTGGCCTCGAGCTGCAGCGTCCGCGGAGGTCTTCTGGAGCGGCTCGGGGCGCAATGGGAGTGAGGCGCTTCCTAGGCTTCATGATGTTCGATTCCGCTTCAATCAACGCGGTGTCGCAGCAATCGCTCTGCAGCCGCTTTGGTGCGCGATTAGACCTGGCCTTTGCTCTGCTTAGGTTCATGTTCTGTCGCTGCCAAGTTGATCTCCTCTCCTTGTTTTGTTTTGGACGGGCGTTTAGTTGTACATAAGGCTTCGTTGTCTGTTTTCTTACCAGTGCACTCTGCGATTCGATACTTATAATTGTGGGAAGATGGTGAATAGGATGTTCCTTCCATTCTTGCCCAGAATGTCACTACTTGACACAGAGTCAGCGTCGTTGAGGATAAAGGCCTCTGGGCTGCCGGTGGACGTGCTTTGAAGTCCTCATCAAGTGAAGTAGAACTCAAAATTCTGGCGTGAAAATCCTTCCGGGCCACGACACCGGGAAGACTGTCAGTATGTCCGTCATTCATGACAAAAAACGCACACTGGCAAGACTGTAGTCGGCTCTCTGCATTCGGACTTAACCCGATTCTGGTTCGGACTGAAGTATCTTCTCACAGCCCTGCTTGTAGTCCTCAACTTTTCCCCGAACGACGGGAGAGGAAAGTCAATCTCGAGGGGCGGTTCCGAGCCGCTAGCGGCCGTTGCTGAACCTTTAAATATGACCGAGGTTGATGGTCGCCGGGTCACCGCTTGAGGCATTTAGTGTATTGGAGAGCACCGGGGAATTGATCGATCTGTCATACACATCATGGTAAAGTTGTCCATGCCATTTTCCTCCATGTATGTGCGTTGTTTTCATTGAATGCTCTTTCGCAGACCATGTCACCGGGGGAATGTTCCCCGAGGGCGCCTTATGACATAGGATCCTCAGCGGCGGTATCCGGGCGCTGCATCCCTCAAACATACGACTGAGATTTCCAATATGACGCGACTTCGGTAGGACCTATAGTCATGCCGCTGATTGTAACAAGTCTGGAAGCAACGGGCAATTTTGAGCTGTGCCAAAATGTGTTCCTGTTTTTCCCGGAGACCGTTAGCTCCAGTTGTACCGGCGGTCCAGGCCTGATAAGCGACCACCTTCGAGAATCGACCCCGCATCGAATTCGAGGCTTCTTCGTTAATATGCACGGCGTTGATCCGGGATATGTTTTCTGCGCTTAGGCAGTGGTTAGGCCTGTCGAGCCTCGTCTGGATCTCGCCGTACCCATCCGACCATCACTTGCATCAAGGGTATCTTGAGGTATATAAGCTAATTTTGCCTAGCCACCAGCTACTCAGTCACCTTTGGTTTATTCGCCCAGCACCTCTACTCAGTCTCTGCACTCCTCAGTTATTCTTAACTTTAACGTTAAACCCTTCTCATCATGTACTACACATACTTGGCTCGCCGAAAGGTTCGTCTCCGACGTTTCGTGAGCATTACGTTTGTCCTGATGGTCTTTGTTCCAGTCCCTTGCTATCTGGGTCGGCATGCAGACAGGCCTTGCCAGTTTTGTATACTACCGATACCGAGGAACAAAAAGGTTTGTTTCTATGCCCTCCGCTAGCATTTCGGGTTCACTAACGTCCCGACTCCTTGCAGTCTGACCACCTCTTCCCTTTCATCAAGATTGGAGCAGCTAAAGTCTGTACCCATGACGCACTAATTTGCGCGTCAACATCTGGATGTTTTAATCCTTATCACTTCGACTCCGGGAGATCAATATGACTCAGGAGGCATTACAAGAATATCTATTTTATTTTATTGTACTTACAATGGTGTATACACGTCTAAATACGTTCTGGATAGCGGACCGGGATAAATCGAAATCATAACCAAAGTCACGAAAAGTTGCCGGAGGTCCCATAATAGGAAGGAGGTATACTGAATTTGGCGCTTCGACGTCTACCACCACCATCTCATGCCCAGCTACCATCTATAGCCCTTTCATTATGGTACACAAGCGACGAATAGTCGTTCTAATCTCTGGCTCAGGTGCTCGAAATACCCATATCTCTGGACAGACTTTTAGCTAAATATCTCAACGCAGGTACAAATCTGCAGGCCCTCATCGATGCTCAAAACACCCCGGTCCTTCCAAACGTGGAAATATCGCTCGTCTTATCGAATCGAACAGCGGCATATGGTCTCACTAGGGCAGCACAAGCCAGCCCACCCATACGAACAGCGTATCTAGCTCTCCAACCGTTCCTCAAGACTAATCCAGGCAAGACACGGACCGACTACGACACTGAAATCGCAAAGATCGTCATTCAAGAAAAGCCTGATCTCGTTGTACTAGCAGGATGGATGCATGTTCTCGGAGAAGGATTTCTGGACTTGGTGTATACAGATGAGAGGTCGATTCCGGTGATCAACCTCCATCCTGCGCTTTCTGGAGAATTTGATGGTGCCAATGCTATCGAGAGAGCTTACGAGGCGTTCCAAAAGGGCGAGATCACTCGCTCTGGGGCCATGGTGCATAGAGTAGTCAAGCAGGTCGACCGAGGAGAGCCGCTTGTCGTCAGAGAGATACCGTTTGAGGAGAATGAGGCACTGGAGGCATACAAGGAGCGACTGCACAAGGTCGAATGGGAGATCATCGTGACGGGCGCGAAAATGGTTCTAGACGAAGTAGAGGCAACTTGTGAGCTCAGTCTTTTCGCTGCCCGATATGTGCACTGAATGTCTGGTAGAATGTTATCAGTATACACAATATAGAATCAAAAATGGTTCTGAAACTTGTATGAAACGCATCACTGCCAGCCGTTCTGGTTCTACAGGTTTCAAAAGGTAATGCTTGAGCCATGCGCCGGACTAAGTCGTGATTGTATGATACTAACGGGACTAGTCATATACTTTCTGGAATACTGCTGGTCTACAGGATCTAGGATTACAAGTTCTATAATTTGTTATCGTCTTCGCTTTCTTCTCCTCGGACTCTCCATTTCTCCCCTTTTTTAATTACCAGCAATACCAATAACCCACTGAGCAACAAAATTAGGGCAAAAATTGTATACATCCAGCCTATGAACACCGCAGCGATGGGGAAAACAGTAAACGAGCCGAAGGAGCCAAGAAAACGCACCATCGCCAAGCTTATCCTGTAAGTGTTGTTGCGAGTCAGTAAGGAAAAATGTAGCCAGAACGTTTGACAGACCTGCACGGGAACTGCAATCTCAGTGCCGATAAACGCCGCCATTCCACGGAAGAGACTGTTCAGCGCAACAGCACTAGAAGAGCGACCTACATTTGCATCAACGATATACGCCAATTCGCTAGCATAAGCAGAGCTGTTCCGGAGTGGATTGATCACAAAGAAACAAATTTTGGTTGTGGTGGGTGGACTTACATCGCAAAGAAACCCGAAACGAATAGCATAACGCATATCGCAGCAACATGTACGTGCTGTTGACATACCCACGCAAGCCCTACGACAGATATAGGGAAGAGCCAGATGCTATATATCGTGCTCTTCAAGCGCATCTAGAGATTCAAGTGAGAGGTAAAGAGAGCAGGAAAAGCAGGGATGCAGACCTCCGGGTAACTTTTCCCCTCATTCTTTCTTCTAAGTCTTGCTGACTCACGGTCCGAGAAACGACCTCCTAAAATGCTCCCCGCCATCGATCCTCACGATAACATGCAATAACGTTAGTTTCGATGACGTGACACGAACTTGGAGAAACAATCTGCAGACCCAGTCCAAATGACACCAAAATGAATCCTATTGTCAGCGCATCATAACCGTAGGCACTCCCAAGAGTCCGAGATGTTGTGTATACGACTATAACGCAGTAAGCGAATAGGATACCTGTAGGAAGAGTAGTATGATATATCTGCACTCCATAAAAAGGCCGCCTACCTGAGGAGAATAGTATAAGAAGATTGTTCCGCCGTCGAAGAACAAGCCATAACAAGTGGACAGGGTTGACATCCCTCAAAGAGAGCGTTATTGCTGGTAGGGCTTCCGGGGCCAAAGCGCCGACTTGAGGAATAGGTTTCTGTTTTTCTATATCAACATCTGTCTTGACCTTTTCGTCCTCTCTCGTCTCTTTCGTATAATTTGGTTTCTCTAGACTTTCAGGCTGCTTGGCCCGCAGCGTCTCCTCCCTTTTCATTTGCTGTGCCTGGTCGTTCAAGTGACGTTTCAGGATATTTTGGTACGCGTAACTTCGCTCTTTCCTGTACGTGTCTTTGAAAAAGAACAAGACGCACAAAAAAGTAGACCCGGCAAGGATGGTGAGGAACCAGAAGGGGGCGCGCCAATTAAATCCGGTAGTGAGAACTCCACCAAATACTGGTCCTAGAGATGGACCGAGAAGATGAGAAATATAATATATGCCCATCTGTGCCGGAAAGGATAAGTGTCTGAACAGTCCTAAGTATGAAAGGGCACGAACCTTCGTGCCTCTTTCTTCCGGATCGAAGATGTCTGCAAGACTAGCCGCACCAATATTCATGACGGCACTTGAGCTTGACATAATGAGTACAAATTTCAGGCGGACAAGCCACAATACGCACCCCAAAGCTTGTAGGCATCGCATCCCTATTACCCTATGGAAAAGAAGTGCTTGATACACAGATATACCTGGACAAAGTGTGGGCAGAATCTTACAAGCCTATCGTCTTGCTGGTAGCCACGACGATTGACCCGGCGGTAAATATAGGGAGCGAAACCAGGTAGACGAACTGGCATGATTAATCAGTCAAAACAGCACCCAAGCACCCTGGGTTCGCTGTACCCGGCGGCCTTTCACTTCGCTGATAGAACTCCAAAGCAACGGTGTGACTCCTTGCAAGCCGACGAACAGGGAGATGCTCAAGCTGATTTGCCCGCTTGTCGCAGGGAGGTCCCTTTCCATATCCTCGATCGCAGCTACAAAGCTTGTTAGTTCTGACTGCCAGCCATACATTTTGTAGAGGCAACCTCACGATTTTGGATGTTGGCGCCAAATCCGGCGATCATTGAGCCTGCAGAAATCACCCCTAGGACAAAATTCTAGAGCGCGACGATCATAAGTGAAGGTGGCAGTGTGGCACGCGATCGCGAGACTGCCTTACATACCTTGCGTATGAATGACCACTTTCGGGGATCGTCTTGGACCGGGAGATGCTCGATATCCAAGATAAGCTCTTCAACCGCTGGGAGGACGACAGGCTGACCGTCTTTGTCTGCGACGCTGGATTGATGCACATCTGTCGTTGAGTTCAAGGCCGCCGTGGCGGGCGTCGAGGCACCAGAACTGGTCATCGTTGAGGAAAATGGGAAGTGGATTGTTCAAGATTCTGGATGCGCACAGCAAGGAAAGTTGGAGGACGAATATGATTCATACATATCACGGGCCAATAAAGTAGCTTGCAATGCGTCTCTCGTCCGACGACAACCGAGATATGTCATGAAATCCGAAAACCATAGCTCCACGTGAATTTGCTCCAAAAAACTGCCGGTTTCGAGAGCTTTTTATGACATATAGTAGCATGTAGCACGTTACATTACGCAAAATAGTTGCTTTGTTGCGACAGACACTACGCAAAGTCGACTTCAAGGGCATAAATCCAAGCCCTTGGTCATTTCTGGAATGTGTGGGACTGATTTCCGCTCTTAACCTCACTATGTCCTTTAGGAGGAGCCGGGAAATCGCCATAGAAATAGGTCCCGCCGCCTGTTTCTTCCTATGAGATTCCGGGATAACATGATGCAATAAAACGCCTCACCTTTCTTTTGTTTGCCCTTCTTTTTCACCTTATTGTCTCCGTGGATAGCCGGAACTGGCATCATACAGCTCTTTCTCGTACACTTTCAAAGCAGCTTCCTACGATCTGGCAAATACTTCACGAAGTAGAGAGCCATTAGACACTGGGGAGGATAATGGGCCGCCTTCTAGAGCTTGAGAACGAGCTTGGGATTCACCACGATCCAACAGTGCGTTCCGAAGATTATTGTATATGAACAGGAGGAAGTGTATATCAGAGCGAGGATATTTCAGCATCTCCTGAGGAAGTGGCCTAAGGTGACGCTGTCAGATTCAACATGTTAAGGATCATGAATTCCGTACCTTAGGCGCCAGTCTGCTAATTGATACCGCTTGTCCGGGAGGAAGTCGCAGTGCATCTCAAGCATATGTGCAAGGCCATGCTTGGGGAAGGCTAGCCAACATCAGCTTCGCTAGCACTGTATACGAGAGGTTTTGACGTACCAGAAATTTGAGAAGCGTGATAGGTATTGAAAAGGTTCACGATATATAGATTCAGATCTTGTTGCAGCCATACGATATCGCTATCTGCGCCGTGGAACACCTGTAGGCAGGGGTTGGTCTCAAGTCATATAAGGTATGACAAATGGATGATTTCATATCGATAAGGATGAGTGGACCTACAAAGTTGCTTAGAAGATAATGCATGAGGATGGAACAGAAAGCATACAAAGTGCTGGCGCTATCAGATGCATCACTATCTTGGTCGAGAAATTTGTACCCTAGAAAAACTTGCGCGTGGTATTTGTTTCAGGCGAGGATACCAAGGTGTATTGCAATTATCAACGAGGACCTTGAATTTAGTGAGGCTTCGCCAGGTTGGCAGCGTGTTGTTCTTCTGCTAAGGATATCATAAAGGTAAGGAAGAGCTACAAGTAATGGGGAATCCAAACCTTGACGGAGGAAAGTTCGACAAGGAGGTTTATTGCAATGGCAGGAGGTTTCGTCTTGCTCTGGTACTCATCCAGCGAGATGTCCTGAAGGATGTCATTATGCAACCACAGAAGAACATAGTGCGAACTCACGACACACTCGAGCAGCTGGTCCATACGGTCAACGATAAGCGTCTCAAAGCTATCCAAAATATCATCTTCACTCCGAACTTTTCCTTTGCCTTTCCCTGAAGGATCAATGGTCGCCGCCAGTTCAAGTAACTGATTCGTCAAGAATAAGACCTTGGAGGAGAATGCATCTAGGTCTTTTGCAAAAGCAGGATCCATTGATTTGTGAAAGAGATATCTGGAGGCAAAAGGGCGGCATTTCTCGTGGCCTTCAACGCCGCACGGGGAATGTTCGCGTTCAGCTCCTCGAATTTTATAGCCATGTCGTCGATGTATTTCTGTGAGAGGACGGGGTGTGGGAGAGGACCTCGTCGAGCGCCAGGAGCAGGTCAGAGAGTAAGTTTGGATCGACAGAGGCCGTGAGCTGGATATTCTTCTTGGACGTCGAGATGGGCGCGTCCATTCTTTTTCTGCCAGAAGGTGGATCAGGATATAATGGTGGGAGAAATTCCGTCGCCATCGGAGTTCTGCAGGGAGCCATGGAGATGGGAAGAAAGATGGGAACCCCTGTTCCGCGTGGCTGAGACTTTGGTTCCAGGTATAGGTAAAAGACTCATACCATAAACCTGATGATGCAGTCTCCTCTCGAGATCTGTCCAATATGGCAGTTTGAACTTTGTGTCTAAAGAGAAACCCAGTGGCCAGTGCAACACTTGGCCCTTTACCGTGGTGAACTGATGCGAATGTTCAGATAAACGCAATGTACCCCGAATGCGGCTCACGTTGATGCCCCATGAATAAGCCAGGGCGGAGACGGTTCAATTTACGAAGAAGGAAGAATAAGTACGGAAGACGCGCTTGCCGTCGTATCTGAATAAATGTTTCGATGCGTGTCGACTTCGACGGACAAGCTCTGAGGAACTGACGTTGCGAGGGAACGAGAATACATTCCACACAAAGCCAAGACCTGATGCATGATGGCTGCCATGACCTTCACCCCTGGGGTCAAGGATGACGGTGTCGCCGTGGTTGGTGTACATGGACGGTGGTGGTACAAGTAAACAATGACGACGAGCACGGCATGCCCAGCCCGATCCTTCCTCTCTCCTTGACGCCCACGATGGAACCCACCTCATCTTTATGGCTTTTAGTGGAGGTTCCCAGAAACAGGTCTGCATCACTTAAAACTTGCACCTTGACGCGTGACGCGTGAACCGTCGACAGCCGTCTCCATTGGGACCGGTCCGACTGGGTCAGTTACAGTCGTGGGCATTAACGACCTTCGTGGGCCTTTTGTCATCTACAATTCCAATGGATCATATGCACTGATAGCATGGAGCCTGCTCTCCTTATTTATAGAAAATTTGATATACGAAACAGAGCGACAGCGACATTATAAGTTGAAAGAGAGGGGAAGGTGCAAAGAGCATAGGACTCGAATAATGCTACTCGAATGCGATGGCCCTCAAATGCTAGTCTACTTTAGCGCTAACAGGAAGTCCCAGGTGCCCCGTTGTCTGGCTCTGATTTTTGGAACATCAACCAAGAAGTCTCTGCAAGCCTTGATAGCTAGCCATCGCTGTTCAGCTTTTTCTATCTTTTTTGTTTTCTTTGATGCCTTCGCCTTCTGCAACTTTTCTGTCGCTTTCTGTACCATCTCGATATACTTCTGGTCATCTTTGATAGCTGTTCGCTCGGCTTCGGTCAACCCCTTCATCGCACTAAACATGATTGAATTGATAAGCCGTGGATCAGCCGCCTTCTCCAGCCATTCAAATATTCCAAGGCTAAGCATGCCTAATCCGCGGGGTCGCGAAATTTCCTCTAGTCTTTTGGTGATTTGGCTTGATGGATCGGAGGTGGCAACGAAATAAAGTGACGCCGCGGACAGTGCGAACCAAGCATCGTTGGACTCGTTGGGACGTACCCCTAGGCGCTCATTAACTTTGGAGTATTCGACTGTGTTGGGAAGAACTGGAATTCCAAACATTCGAAGGTCCAGGAGCGAGCTTCTCCCTGGCTGCGATTGGAGCGTCCCTTTGATCTCATCTTCTTTGAAGGAAACCATTGTCACCCCTTCCTTGGAGCGCTGGATAGACGAAAAGTAGTCTGCAAACGCTGGAGTAATCTTGGGTGTTGTATCATCCACAAGGGTGAATACCTTGGATACGCTCGGAAGAGATGACTGGTACGTCTTCAAACCTTCGGGTCCTCCTGGTACCGCTGTTAATGGCCCGTCCCTATCGTGTCCGTCTACTCGAAGAAAGCATTTGGACTGAAGGACGTCGGTGCAAAAGTGCTGGCAGTTCTGTATCATAGCTCTCCAGCGCACGGTGTCAGGCTTCGCCCAAATGAGGTCGACGAATGCCCCAACCTCATCCTTGACAAGCTTCTCGAACGCCTTGCTTTTCTGGTGGTCCTTCCAGGTTTCCACGACCTGGGAAGCGCAAGCGGTCCTTGATTTTTCAAGCCCAGTTGGACGCAAGCGCTTCACAAACTTGTCGTGATGATACTTCAGAGTCTGTCCCACGAATGTGTCAAGCACCGCTTCTGTATAATGGTCCTTTTTATTTACTTGGACGAAAAGCATGTCGATAACTTCCTTCACCATTGCGAACACTGGGAACGCTCGGATCCGGGACTCTGTATCGACAGGAATTCGCTCGAGGTCGGTTGCGTCCATTCGAAGTGGGTTTGGGTCTCCGTCAACAGGAACGAGACGCAGAGCTGCCCGCTTTCCTGCTGGGTTATATCGCGCGGTAATAAGAACACCAGAAATGCTGCCATGCGAAGTGAAGTTTCAATGAAAATGGACACGCAAGTGGCGCTTACAGGTTATCTTCAGTCTTGATTCCAGTTTCGAACTTTAACGGACCCCAAACGATGGATCCATGGGCGTTTCCCCAGTGCAGAAGACCTCGGGTAGTGAACCGAAGGACGTCTCTGCTGAAAATCCAGTCAAGGGCTTCAATCGGTGTCCCGATACGTTCTCCCAATCCTCTATCTTCTAGAAGTACACTGAGGTCGAAAAAGCCTATAATGGTATTTCTCAGTAGACGTAGTGATCTTTCTGGAAGTCAACAAACCTGCAGCTTGAAGGAGACAACGAGCGACGTGCATAAAAGCCCTTTCTTCATCCGTTGGACTGAATGGTTGGTAACTATTTGATGGTCTGGATATGCTTTTCTTCGAAAGGGCAGTTACATCTATGCCTGCGCGTTTTGCGACGTCGACGGTGTCGCTTATGAGGCAGGAAATAGCTTCACTGGCGGATACCCAGAAGAGATTGGATATTTCGGTGATGATTGCATCCTTGCCCTGCCTGAGGCTGGTCTCCCAAGTTGGCCAAGATCGCTTCACAGGTCACGGTCTCTTTGGGAGGAGCATCTCGCTGCGAAATCGACATCTTGTAAGAGGGCTAGGTGAGAGGCAAATCCTGTCTGTCGATATCGACTGAGAGGAGAGATTGTGACCGGTGCTTGCGCACTGAAGGGTCGGATCTTTTAGATGCACACTACGGTGCGCAGGTGCCGGTACAGCCACATCGATACCTCTCGCCTCGCTCCCCACAGCAAGTTTATAGAATTATTCATTGCATCTAACTAGGTGATCTCCAGAAATATGGGGCACTCGAGTAGTCGCAGTGCCACCCTTTCCGGGGTTCAATCACTTGGCGTGTCAGGCAAGGTTTCCGCAAGCGCACAATCCGGCCGTGCTTCGCAGAACTTTACTGCAGTTGTAGGTGCTTTTATGAGAGCCTACGAGAATGGAGAGATCGGTGAGTGCGACAGTGTCAAGTTTCTACCGACTTGTAATTGTAGACGCGTCACATATCAGGTCTTCAGGAGATCAAAAAGGCTTTTGAGAGTTTAGGTGTTGCACTGGATGAACATCCCTCTCTGTGCTCTAGCGTTGATCCTGGCTTCATCGACCAACTGGAAGACTGGAAGAAGTATGAGTGCCATCCCTTGTTTCTTTCCTGCGCTTGACTTATGGCAACATAGAGGGAATGAAAGCCTACTTCCTCACGTCCGCCTTGCTGTCTACAGTTCAAGAGAAGTTTATAACCTCAAAACTAAGCAAGCCATCGACAACCGGAGGATAAGATCTGTGCCGATCGCAGGCTCAGATATGACCCTCCTTAAGGCAGAGCCCGCCACAGTCCTTGATGGGAAACCGGAAAGCTACCTCGCAAATACGAAGAACTGGGCGTTATTCAAAGACAGTAGCAACGGCAACTTGTACCTTGCTGTACGCGGGACATCTACTTCTGGAATTTCTGCTGTAATTGACAATTTGACGAATCTGGACGCCCAAGAAATGGATGTTTTCGACACTAAGGCGAGTCTTTCCGTAAAGACTATCCTTGAGTCTGCTATCTCATTCTTTCGACAGAGAGAGAACCAGGGAACTTTCAGAGCTCACAGAGGCTTCCTGCAGGTAGCGGAATCTATGTTTCAAGAGGCGAAAAGTGCGGTCCTGAACGCTGCGAAGAGCTTGAACCCAAGGCCCACCCTGACCTTCTGCGGTCATTCGGCTGGCGGCGGCACAGCTTTCTACCTTTACCACTACTTCCAGGTACACGCAAACGATGCAGAACTCAGTGCCTGTGCGATGGTTCCCTTTTCTGTTCTCATGCATCGCTAACTCGCACTCAGTCAAGGATATCCATTGCATCACCTTCGGTTCTGCAGCTATCGTCTCCATCCCAAATCCTGTACATTCATCTCGGCAGAATGATCGTATCGTATCGTTTATCAATCGCGATGATCCTGTTCCTCGCCTTGATCTTCCCTATGCAACATGGGTAGCAGAAACGGTCGGAAGGTACCTCGCAATCCAGGCCAGGCAGCCCAATATACCACCGTACTCGGCTCTACCAAACCAAAGTATTTATCCTGGTGGGGAACTAGTTCTGCTCGTTGAAGAGGACGGGATGAAGAAGCTGACCCCTACTGCATTGAGTGATCATACTTTTTTGGAGCTGAGTGCTCATGACAGCAGGGAATACGTGAGGCTGATCAGAGAGCTCGGGGGATGATAAGTGGACACTTAATAGTACGATTCATCTGAGTTTGTATGATAAACAGACTGCGAGGCAATTCTCTCTAATATAGTTCGACTTTCTCGTCATCTACTCCCCGACAGAGCACCTACATCTGGAGCCCGCCGCGTTCTGAACAGCTGTCCGCCTCTCAGACCATTATTGTTGATATATCATTCACTTAACCTTTGCTGTGCCGTAAGATGCAAGTGAGCGACTGCGCTTTGACTGTCAATGTCCATCAATGTTCATCAATGTTATCCCTGATCTTGCGACTTCCTGAGGAAATACCGTCGTATTTGAAGTTCACAACGTCTTGTCAGCGTGGTAAATAGTGACACCCCACCGCTGAAGCACCTCGGAGTTGAAGGCCGGATTTGGACATTGTCATGATTCCGAGCACCTTCCGGCGTTCCCCGTTCCTTGCCTTCTCACCACGTATCTGGGCGCCTATCACTGTTGCTATCCGCTATGCCTCGCTGCACTCTACTCTAAAGTCTTGCTTGACGACACCCCCAGAACCTATGATAGCGCCAGTTCAAGCAAATAGCGGAAGTAAATCGAATTTGGACATCGTTTAAATGGCACCCTTTTCTGCCCGCCCATCGCGACTTATGTCGCGTTCCGTCCAGATAATCCTGGGAAGAGATATAGTTGAGTCGCCAGAGCACACAGACTCAGAAAATAGCGACAGCGATAGCGATAGCGACGGTGCTCGTTCCGACGGGACAATTGAGGATATCGACTCCTATCCGAGATGGGGGTTGGGTCATCCACTGCAGCGCATGGTTCGCATAGAAAGCAGCGACGACGACGCGAGCTCGTATTACAGGAGTGGCTGGTCGTCGTGTGATTCAGAGTCGGACTCATCCACCTCGACCAGCTCGTCTGTCGTCTTCGATATGTACGTCTTGTGTTGGGTCATTTGCTGTCTAAGGGTGTTCATTTTCTGTGAAGTGACTACGAGAGCCTTATCGATGACCTGCTATTGAAGGATCCTGGTCTTTACGAATCCAACTGTCTCGTACGTCGAACACTCGAATAAGGTGCTGACATCCTTTTAACGCCGCTTCTGTGCAGGTTATGGTGGAACCATCTACGCCTACGTCCAATGACTCCCTTATGATCAAATCGCTGTCGCGGACTTCTCCAGAACTCTTCCTTCTTCTGGAGTTTAATCATCCAGAATACCGCACGGATCCTTGGAATCCTTTTCCTCATATCCTTTGTGCGGTAGAGCGCGGCGAGAAAGTGTTCCTATGCCTGCAAAGATTATTCCAATTCGACAAACCTCCATTCCGAAACGTGGCCAACTACCTCGACTTTTTGAGGCAGTCGTTAGAGGTGAGTGTTAACAGCCGAGATTGATGAACCAATATTTACAAGGTCTCCAGGGCCTCACGTTTCTTCATGAACATTATATATCCGAGCTGTCGTGCTTCAACTCTGCCTCGTTCATGGTCGACATTGGTGCTGGCACCCGCTCTACTATTTCGGTTGAGCACTTTGACCGCTCCAAATTACCCGTCAAGTACTACTATGCCAACCTCTCCTCCGCCGTACAGGATGCGGGTCACTCGGAGGCAACCTACATAAAAGACGTCAAGGAGTGTGGAGTAATGATCGACCGGCTGCTGTTTAATGTATGTTTTTTGGCAACACGCAGAATTCGTTCCTAACGGATATTGTAGCTACCTAAGGCCGGACCCAAACTCAAATCCTTGGTCAATGCTATGACTTCCGGTGGATTTAGTGCCGATGATTCGAGAAAGCTATTTGAAGCGCTTTGCAAATCTCTAGAATCGTCCGTGTTCGACCTCCCGGTTCCACCGCGCGACTTGAGCACACCTTTAAATGCACCCACGATGACACGTACACGATCGCACCCTATCACGAACAATTATGACGCTAGCACGGTAACGCTGGTCCCCCCTCCCCAGATCACTAGATCCCAGTCAAACCCCAAGCCATTTTGATTTCCTATCTCTTTGGATATGTATTACGCACCTTATATTTCTACAGCGCGTTATTCTCTAGATCTACTGTTTGATTATTCTTATGCCTGTAACGAGAACGAGGATTGGGCGCCAAAACGCGTACATTGTTAGTGCGTAATGTGAATTTCCTTTTACATCGAAACGCTCTTCTTACGCAGGATCTGGGGCCACTAACATGAACGTTCCTGCAATGGGTTTTCCAAGTCCCACCGCTGCACCAAATGCGCTGATGTTGAAAGATGTGACAGGCGTCGCAGCATCAACGAGAACCTGGTCGTTGAAATCCCGGGGCTGCTTGAACACCAGGAAGATATACCTTCAAGCGATGAACATTCAGTTTCAGCAAATCCACTTCACTCACCTATGAGCATCTGAACCTGCGGGAGGTGTTGGCTGAAGCCATCCTGAAACTGCTGCCGTCCTGTTCGTTAGGACAGTGGCGCCTGCGAAGAGGCGCTCCGACACGAAGTTCCCCCCGAGGAAATGCCGAACTTGAGCAATGTTGGGATCCTGGGGAGTAGGAGCATCCGGGTCGACTGTCGCGATGACGAAAGGACCGTTTCCGACATCACGCCCGATGAGGGCGAACGAAGGAGGGCCGACGGTTGCTGTAAAGTATCAGAGAGCAGAAATGGCATCGAACTGGATGTCAGGGACGAACCATTGCGGGGAAGCTGGACCCCTGCTTTGAGGACTATTGCAGAGCCTGTTGTTTGAGGCAGAGAGACTTCAAGCAGGAACGACGGATCGAATGGAAGAGCGATATCTTCCGGAATCTGTGAAACACGGGGATGAGCATGGAGCGTAAGTATAAGGGGGATTTACACTCACGTCGGCGATGTCGAATGCTTGTTTTACCTTCACCAAGCTGGTGTCTTGCGCGACTACCAGCTGAGTGAGGAAGCTGAGCAATAGAGCGAAGGCGAAAATCATGGTTAAAGAGTGCGAGTACACGTCCCTTTGCTTTAATAAGCTAGCGAAAGCCGGTGTATCTGTGGGTCAAGAAGTGTGATCCCCGCTTGCTATTTGTATACGAAGGTGATGAGTAAGTAACCCCATGGAAATGGTGACGAGTGAATGTTCTCACTCATATGAGCAAGCCGGCGCGTGAGACGATCCTGTTAAATATTCGTCCTTACATTGTCACCGAATTACGACGCTGATCATTACGCTATCTCGTCGCTCCTCTTCTCAGTTGCTGCTCATTAGCATTCTTGATATTATCTTTTCGTTATCTTCTACCTATTCGTTACTTCTGCCCGCGAGTTTTAGGTAGAACTGACGACCGTACTCATGTAGTGTACACCATCTCGTTTTGCAGCAGATATTTACCCTCTTTTTATTGCGAACCTCGCGATCTCGGCGTTGTAGACCTCGTGCTCGAAACATTGTCCGTGGGCCTGACCACATTCACTGAACGGAGTGAAAGCGTGATGTGGTTTGGGGGTGAGAAACAACAGTCAGCCAGCGAGAAGTTCAGCATGGATTCCTCCTATAGTCACGCATGCACAGTCAGTCGACAACTGTGGTTGAGTGACGTGAATTTCTGTCTTGTTTCTCCCAGTGCTTTACCGCTTGTCAGGAGCCGGGCTCCATCTATCCGCCCAGCACATGCAGTCAGCGTGGGATGCGGGTACCCGAACACAACTTTTTCCCGCACGGCGTGTACAGGCCAGGAATAGAGGTTTCTAAAGTTTCGCCCGCTTAAATAGATTTGTCGTTAGACATACATTCCGTGTCGTAATCCTCGGAGATCGTATGGCTTGTGCACTCGTTTCCTACTTTGAAGGCATACATTTAATGAAGAAGTAGTCACATGGCCAGAAATAACACGAATCGGGATAACCGCACTTTGTATGAATTATTTACCACTCCAACAACTGGAAAAGAGCATAGATTCCCTATGGACTAAGTATGTTCGCTAACATGAAGGTCCCAGCGATCGAGTCTCCGATGCCCACGACTTCACCGAAGGCGCTGATATTCCAAGGGCAGTATGGCGGGTGGAGTTGACGAGCGTCTGGTCGTGGAAACCTTGAGGTCGGTTGAATACCAAGAAGACGTTCCTTCGAATGGTGTTGCTTTCAAGTGCGCGGATAGTATTACCTGTGCGTACTAGCACCAGCAGGGGGATTAAGCTGAACCCAATCGGAAATGGCGGCCGTCGTGTTCGATAAGACGGGACAGCCAGCAGAAATAGGTTCTGCCAGAAAGTTTCCTATAGGAAATGGCGAATTTGGTGTCGGATGGAGTAGTCCGGGTCGACTGAGGCTACATCAAATGAACATGTGCCGATATTCTGACCTAGGAGGGCAACGAGGGTGGCCCGAGGGTCGTTGAAGGGCAAGTAGAATCGGCGAAGTAACATTGACCGACAGAAGATTAATACCGTTGCGGGGGAGTTCAACACTTGCCTTCAAGACGATCGTAGAGCTGGTTTCCTGAGGCAGCAAAACTTCAAGAAGGAAGGACGAATCGAACTTGACATTGATGTCTTCCAGAATCTATAAAGGGGTAAGGATCAAAGTGTTATATCAGGAAACCTGTCAAAGCTCACATCGGCGTTAATGAAGGTTAGCGTCTTGAGAGACTACCTTTGGGGTGAAGGAATTCGAACAAAGCAGCAGAGCGAAGAAGAATATACAAAGATGGGAGCATCGGTTGAAATTGCTGCTTTAATGAGACCTATTTGGCTGCCAGGCGTCTGGCAGCAATGAAGTCACTTCCTCTGAGTGTAAAGCCCACTTCTTATCTGCTGAAAAAAATCGTTACTAGGAATGTGGTATAGTCGGCATGCGATGTGATCTTCCTCAAGACATGTAAGATGATGCTACGACACTCGGTATGATTAATCGACTGGATTCTAGAGAAAAGGGGTGACGTCGATTAGTTTGAGAAGCGAGGCAACTAGGGATTGAGGGTGTCTCGCTTGCACGTCTGAATAACTTGAAGTAGCTCGAACATCAGCCGTTATCTTCCCGCAGCGGCTCGCGTATACCGAAGGTCCTAGGCTCAACAACAATGCATCGGGTTAGATCTTGGACCGGTGAGAGGGAATACGGGAACGTGAGGAGGTTGTATTGTATGTCAAGCCTGAGGATCTGGCCGGCAGAAAAGATCAGAAATTACTATGCTGATCGGTAAAGCAAAACACGCGCCTGAAGAAAGAAATTTGTACTAGTGCTAGCGAAAGTCCTTCAAGTAAATCCCGTTGGTTCTGAAAGCAGCTAAGAAGGCACTTTTGCGTGGCAGCGGTCGAAGTAGACAACTGAATTCGCTCTCCTCCCGTTAAGTACCGGTGGTTAAGCCACGTTCCAGTGCTCGCTGCCACGAGTCTCAGTGTTACCTTAGCGGTCCTAGGCCAACGCCGGCGTCTTAAAGTTCTAGAAAGGGCGAAAGGGCGTCGTCGTGCTGGGCTCCACCTCGAGAGTCAACGTAGGCGAAAAATTGGCTGGATTACCCGGAAAAAGGGTGGGATAGTGCTAGGCAACCGTTTTTTAGGTGGCACTGCTCCACAAGGTGCATACGGCTCTCGGATGTCGTGTAGGGCTTGGAATGAGGGGCCAAACAACTGTCCCTGATGGGGTTGCCTGCAAAAGAAGCGCAATCAGATCGACCCTTTCTTGGTTCGAACCACGAGCATCCGACCTTCCGTCGTTACTCCCAACAAGTTGGCCTACGCTTGCTGCTCTTTCACTCTGACACTTCTTTTACATAAAACAATTCCAGGATCCCAGCCTCAGGTCTTCGTTGCAACTACTCCCTGGGTCACTTCTCGCCTCCGCTTGCCTACCTAATAATAGATGAAAGTTACTTTTGCGTCGTCGCAACAGAACGTCACGATAATTCACCGATACGTCGTAAATGGATGTGATCCGTATTTTCGTATGTGCTCTCGTTTTGGCGCGTAATATTACCTAGTATGACTCTTTTCCTTAGCATCTAGCTGAAATTCACTCATGTGAGCCCTCGGGGCATTTTTTCACTCCCCATCTGGGTTGCCTTCATTCCACCGACTCCCTGTCACCATATGCTGCATCATAGGAAATTGGCGGCCCCTTGTTACCACCTTTACTTCATTCTTTACTTCATTGACCTTCTCGTACCTCGGGAGCAGCACTATAAAATGTCCCCCGCAGCCATGTTGGATGTCTTCACGTCTCTTGAAGACTTCCTCCACTCCCTCCCATACTCCTCAGCTTGACCGTCCCCCAATAATGGGCTTCAAACACACTCTTTTATTATGTATTGCTTGCTTCGCCGTGGTAGCTGTTAACGCAACCGCTGTGATGCGGCGTCCCGACAATTACAAGGACTCCCCTACCACTACCAACCCGAACACGACTCTAGAAGCCCGCGACCTTGAAGAACGTCATAAAGGAAAGGCGTCTGTTGCGTACTTTACCAACTGGGGCATATATGGTGCCAATTTTCGTCAGTGTCCAGTCTTTAGCATACGCATTGCTCTGACAGAGCCAACAGAACCTCAAGATATTGTCACTGACAGCTTGAGTCGTACGAAAATTCCGTTTTCTCTTTGCACAGCTAACGTATCGTAACTTATAGACATTCTCTACTCTTTCGCTGATGTAGATCCCTGGTCTGGAGCCATAAGGCTTACTGATTCGTGGGCCGATGAAGAGGTACACTGCACGCGTTTTGTATCCAATTCTTCAGATTTATTAACGCGTTTCTCTAGAAACATTACGACGGGGACAGCTGGACCGAAAGTGGCACGAATTTGTACGGCTGTCTCAAGCAACTGTACCTCATCAAGCTTGCCAACCGGAAAATTAAAGTTCTCCTTTCCATTGGTGGCTGGACATATTCACAGGCCGGCCATTTCGCCTTCGTTACTTCCGAAACCAGCCGGGCCACATTTGTCTCCACTGCCGTCACACTCATCGAGGACTACGGTTTCGATGGAATGCAAGTCTAATCTTCCGTTGCGTCTCTCTCCCTGCACTAACCTAAGCCGCAGTGACCTCGATTTTGAATACCTAGCCAACGCCGCTGAAGGACAAGGTTTTGCCGACCTCTTCACGGAGCTTCGTACCGCTTTTGACAATCTTGCCAACTCTAAAGGCGACAAAACTCCATACCAGCTATCCGCTGCTGTGGCCGCTGGTCCCAATAACTATGCCAATCTCGTCGTTCCCCAGATGAACACTGCTTTGACGTACTGGAATCTCATGTCCTACGACTACTCTGGTGACTGGTTGGACTACTCGGACAACCAGGCCAATCTCTACGGCGGTGCCCGCACGGGTGTCAGCACCGACGCTGCTGTGCAGCATTTCATTTCAGCTGGCGCGGATGCCTGGAAGATCAACATGGGTATTCCTCTCTATGGACGCATCTTTGAAAACACCGACGGGTTGGGAGCATCGTACAGTGGTGTACGTTTCCAAGACTATCTTCTGACTCCCAGGTTTTGATGTCTATTTTCAGATCGGCTCCGGAACCCTTGAATCTGGGATATATTCGTATAACGTCCTTCCTCGTATGTTCCTTCTACTTCTTGCCTCTTCACATACCTATCTAACGCCGTCCACGCAGTTGGCGGAGCCCAAGTCTTCGAAAACACAGACGATGTCAGTAGCTACTCGTACGACTGGTCTTGCCGAGAGCTCGTATCATACGATACGCCCAACATCGTCGCGCTCAAGGCAAAGTATATCAATGACTGTGGCCTCGCTGGTTCTATGTTCTGGGAGGTTAGTCAACTATTCGGTGTGCTCATCATTTAATAGCCATGGCTGACACGCGATCTGCTGCGTAGCTTTCAACCGATAAAGTCGGCTCCGAATCCCTTGTAGACACCGCCGCCGGTGTCCTGGGCACTCTTGACAAGACCAAGAACCACATCAACTATCCCAATAGCAAATGGGATAATATCAGAAGCAACATGGGGCAGTGGTAGACTGGTACTTATATTATCTTAATTATATACCGAACAGACAAGATACCATATTTTACTTCCCTTCGTTAGCAACTTACAACTAGGCTGCGCTTCATCACTCGTGTCGATTTTCGCGTGTGTCATTGAATGACCTTAGCATGCACTTGACAGCGGCGTAGGGAAGCTATTCTCGTTGTCTGGGTTACAACATTGAAGCGGTAAACATCGTTCATTGATTGATGCATAAAATTAAAGCTTAAATGACTGCCTACATTTGCTACGTCTGACCGTGCCATTCCAACATAATTCTTTGGCTCGAGAGAGTCGTACCTCTTCCAAAGGACTCCAGATTGAGTACTAGTATAACTATCGGCATTCGGACGGCAGTCCTGACCGTCTTCGTGGGATTGCGGTTCAGAAAAGTTCTCGATTTACTGTAGTATTTCGACCGTATCTTCACGGGGTGTTACGCGTTGTGCACATCTTCACCCAGTTACATCTTCATTATGATGTCATCTACCTTAATAGGCAGTCCGGCACATGCCGTACCGAAAAATTATTGCTTTATTGAGTAATTTAAGGCACTAAATGGGCCTGTTACGCGTTACGAAGTTCGCCTATCTTCACATAATGGACCCCCGTTACGCGTTATGTGAAGATACGGTCGAAATACTACAGTAATTTCCGGAATTTCAGCAACGACGCAAAGGAGTGTAGTTCGCATTCAGAGAACCTGGAGAGCTTGCATTCGCCTACTACTGAATAGGAGCGGTGGGACGTCTGCGACTCCGATGTTACTCGAATTACAAGGTCGCTGCACTGTACAAACTTGATAATATACATTGGCCACGGTGGAGCAGTGGTGAGTACCAATGACACAGCCACTGAAGTTTGAAGAGTCCGGGCCGAGTTCCGTTTGCCCGAGCCCCTCCCCTTCACTCTCAGCAACGACAAAGTTCTCTGTGGCATCAAGCGCGAAGGATTCGATCAGTTAGCTACCGCATTCAACAGCAGAACCCTGTCCTTGACCGTCACATCGCCAATGCTGTCTGTGTTACCTTTGGCTTCCTCAATCCCGCTTCAGTTGATAACCTGAAACTTGAATCTGACCCTCTGGTTACCAGGTCCTTGCCTAACCCATATTTTGGCTTTGTTTTTTTGTGTCAGAATTTGGTACGACATCGCTATCACTAGCTGTGGTGGGATCCGGGGTTTTCAAGGTGGGATGAAATCATCAACTCTGGGGTGTATCCGTATAAAGTTCTTCCCCTGAGTATGTGGCTATTTCTCGTATCTTCGCATACCCATATAACTCCGTTCATGCGTAGCCTCCGCCGCCCAAGTCTTCGAAACAAACGATACCAGTAGCTACTCGTATGGCTGATCAAGCGTCATCTGGGGGGACTCTGACGTTGGTCTCCTTTGCTAGTGAAATAAAAGGCGGAAATTCGAACGCTCCCCAAATATCAAACTTTTGTTTGTCGGGGTCACCGTTTCCCGCGAATCATGAGCGGGCGTCTAAAAGGGAAAGTTCGTTCTAGTCGGCCCTCCGGATCAAAATGCTTTGCCTTTCTTGACCGGTCATCTAACTTGGTTTTTTTTTCAAAGCGTCTCAGCAAAAATTTCCTCCGTAACAAAGCTATCAAGAAGGCAACAGTGATTAAACTTTCAATTTCAGGGCCTGATGGCGTTATGCTTTACTTGTGTCTTTGCTGAACTCCCTGAACTCGTTCCTCTCGATCGTCTGTGCGCATTACTTCAAAGTTTCTGCTCCCCTACAGCGCCTGGCCTATGTCTGGGGAGTGTTTGTGGAGACTTCAATGCGCAGGATGCACGAGTACATGGCTGCCTCACGCGAGGCGCCTTCTTACCCTGATGGTATTCTGTCTTGATATTCGCCTTGAAGCTGAACAAAAATCTAATCTTGGCAGTCAATCTCATTTAAGCCGGAGTGTATTCTCTGTGAGGTCGTAAACGCCCATGGCTACTCGCTGACTCATTCTAGGATTCCCACAGCTCACAAAGAGGAGATACCCAGAGTTGAAACAGACTCCGAGTCCGATGCTCCTCTGAGTGTATGTAGAGATCTTAACTAGATCCTGATTAATTGTCTTCGTTCCATTCGATCGATGAAAAGACACCGGTTGATGATGATGTAGTGCGAGCAGGCAATCCTTTCATATTACTGCGAAAGTGTATGCTGTATCTGAAGCTGCTTTGAACACCTGGCCTTCCTTACGAAATTCTTGAAACTGTCTGGGCCTAGCATCCTGTGTTCCTCCTTCTGAACAGACCCCCAGCTTGACCATGATCATTGATCCCTTAGCTCATCGGTTGCCTCGTTGAATGACCGGTTTATGCCACTTGAAATTAAAGGCATCACAAAGGCTAGGAATTTGTTGAGGGAGCGCATAGTAGCAAACACCATGAATTTGTAGCACAACTGCAAGTGCAAAGGGAGTCTAGACCAAACTTGAAGAAGACGATCCTGCATCTAAACCTGCTAGTTCGGCACTCCCCGTCTTTCTGGCCCTGAGGATTCAAAATGATCAGCTCGAGTCGATATAGTTACGTGGTCCATATACCCTTTGTTGGTAATGAGCATTCACTATCTAGGCGGTACTAGTGGCGGCCCCGGTATCGATCCGTCCCCACTGGCACACGAACTGGCACCGCCAAGTCAATAGGTCCACTGCCGTAGAGTAAGACAAAACATCATTCGGTGATTACCGTTCTTCTCTGTCCCTTGAAACGCTAGAGCTAATCACTGGCGCTTTGCTATGGAGTTGAAAAAGGAGAATTCATGATTGTCCGTGTCAAAGTATGCGATGCGTCCCTCGCTGTCCCACGAATTCGGAGGTCACCATCTTCCGGTATTGACGTTGGTGCCGGCGGCGTTGAGGGCTCGCACCTAAAATAAGTGGCCATGAGGTACAAGCTCAGTAACTGAGGCCTGAGGGAGGACCACTCTCGCCGTTGCATACGGCGCCTGGGCATATGACTTCCTTCCCTCCCGTCCTACTAATTCTGGATGTCCTTCCATGCATGCAAAAATAGGATAACTACTATTGAAAGCCTCTAGTCTAGTTTTCTACGTGAATTCTGAATGATAGACGGAATGATTACGAAGGATACGATTTACATTATTTCGGTCTGGCAATCGCTTACTCTGGAATAGGAATTGTCGACAAAGGTTCGAGGAAACGAAGTTCAAGTCATGATTATCCGCGTTCAAAGGATCAGTCATTGACCGTGCGTAGGTGTTTTTATTCTCTGCTGATCAATTATGAATGAATTGGGCAACAGGTGGGCAACAGCTTGGCTTACACCTGGCAGTCATCGCCGCCGGAACAATGGCAAAGAGGCCTTGAAGCTTCCCGTCCGTTGTAATTCATCGTCAGGCCACTACACCTGCGCGCCACCGCGTCGCGCAGCTTTCCTTCCCGGTCCTGGATAATCAGGATCTAGGCAAGAACTTTTCCGTCAAAAGGTGGTGCACCTATATGCCGTAAGATCGTACCTCCATCCTGTTCTTCAATGCGTTGATTTCTCGTCGATAACGGTACGCATTGATCCAGATGTATTTTTCCTGGCGCAGGTAGAAGACAAGTGAATCACAGCTCGTTAAAGATAGCCTTTGGTCGTCGAGGAGCGCACGCTCGAGTGCGTACGTATCCGCTTCCAAACTACGGAATATATCGATGAGTGTCCAGTGAATATGGGTTTCCGACGTATACCGTAATAATTGGATGTTGATATCGGCCGCATTCGCCAGGAGTAAGCGGCCGTGCTCCTGGAATAGAGCGACGGCCTCTCCAACGGTCCCTCGGAGTTGTATGACGAGAGCCTTTGGACTCATCGGAGGGAGGTTTGGATATACACAAAATCGGAAGAACAAGATCGCGCATACGAAGACGGACAGGTCCGAGCCCCATGTAGAAAGTAGAAGAGAGAAGAGAGAGATGCTAGGCTCTGCGGCAACTTTAATTGGTGCCATGTTGAGGTGAACATCCAGGTTCATTACTTCCTGCTATTTAACAGATACTCAGGGCTAAATTATTACAGGTGGAGCGCCAGTTTCGTGATTTTCAGGGAAATGAAGATCTCGCAGCATAAGAAGACAAGGTATTAAACATTGTGGACATTAAACACGGTGGATGTTCATGCATGGTGTAAGTGACCGGGGTGTTCCGCTAGGCACCGATGCGCAAAGTCGTTTCAGTGGGTGCCAGTCCCGACAAGGCAGACAAGAGTTTTCAACTCGTCGCGGCAGTCTGCGGTTGTGCGTCATAGTGAGTTCTTCACCACTTCTTCGGGTCACTCCATCTACTTACTGGCACAGATATCTGCTCGTCTGGAAAAGAGCCCATCACCCAAGTCGACAAGCGGCATTTAATTTTAGTACGGAACCGTTGGAACCGCCACAGTTGCAATGTTGTTTTCATCTCGCATGTTCTATACGAGCGATATTGTAGCGCCTTTTACCAACTTGAAGTTGGAGTAGTGGCAGCGACTACTATCCTGGGAGGCTGTGGAAACGCGCTGTAGAGTCTGGACTCTTAAGCGCCTGTATGATAAGAATCCCCACAGACACTGCGCGTGAAAAGATCCGATGATGCTGGAGATATAAGGAATATACCGAGTGGCGTAGCGTACGATAATAACGATACCGAATTTTTGGGCTTGAAGATGGTGGTGTGGTGGTTCGTGTGTGTACCAGTGCAACGTTCCCATCAGGAACGGCCGGGTCCACAGCCCTGACATGGCAAGCGATGTGCTGTGACCATGAAGGTTCATACCGTTGTGATCGCACGGTTCCGTACGTTTTGCGGAGTAGAGACACTTCGTGGGGTACATTGAGAGTGAAGCGGCATAAACGCCGTGAGGGACTGGACGGCGTCAATGACTGCAAGTGTATGGAACAACGTTAACCAGCACTAATGCTTTTTTCCATGGACCGGGACTGGCACTACGACTTGATACGGGTGGAAGGTGGTGCTCGACGGGTTTGGCAATGTGCCTCGTGTGAGCATGTTCAGAGACATGAAGCATCAGCGAATAGTATAGAATCGTGGATCGAGTCAACGATTATTCTCTGACCAACTAGTCTTCCTATCGATGACGCTCTCCACGTCGACAGACGACCGACACCAGGAGAGATCGACGGATACGGGACGGGGAAGCAAACAATGGATTCGTGAACTTGCACGCATTTGTTGCTTTAGTGTCATAATGCTCTTTGAATATTCACATTTACGCGACAGCGCTGATACCAACGTGACGACGAAAGGCAGAGGCGATACACAAAAACCACCAGCAGGAATGGATGTGAGCTTCCTGAGCTCGTTTTCATCAATGCGGTAATCCCATGCCGCCGTAGGCGAAAAAAGGCAAGACAGATATGGGGCACACAAGATACGATAGACTTGGAGTGACAGGACGGGACATAGGAAACGAAACAGTGACAGAACATAGAGACAAAAGTGATAGAGCACTAGGAAGGGGGATGGCAGACAGTGGCACGTATGAAAATCACAAAATGCAAGTGTAAGGCAACTGCAAGCAACAAAGTCCACTATTTGTATGAGAAACAGTGGGCCCCAAACTTATGACAGCTAATAAAACACAGACATTGGAAAACCACGAGGAAAAAAGCGCGCCAGAACATCAATATCACGTTGTTGGCGATCCATGTAGACGCAATGGTATCCGATATGGAGGAGGCGATAGGGATTCCTGGTATTACCAAGATCAAAATTTGGTCGCCGTGGTGGTGAAAATATTTGGTGAAGGAAAATTCAGCGACCGGCTAGAGTCCAAGGCCAAAAGACATGGCTGAGGCCGCAGGGTATGCGAGGGGAAGCTAATTGTAGAGCGTGATCGGGGACGTCAACCGACAATATTGAGATGATTTGAGTTCGGCAAACGCACAATTCTGCCCAAATTTGTTTGCCCGATGGAAATACAAAAAAAGATCTGAGAGCGTGTCACTGTCATCGAATGTAAGCCGTAGAATGAAGAATAGGATGGCCTTGAAGAATTCGAAGCCATCAAAATGATGTCTCGTGATCAAGATGAACTGCCGCAGGGCTGCGCTTGAGCCTCCTTTTGTTCAAAACACACCTTTTTACCCTTTCCTCTAAAATCTCATGGCGTCAGGCCTGTCGAGACGACGAGTAGCGGCCTCGTCGTCGTCAACGTCGCTCTCCTCACCCACTCCGTCCTCGACCAATAGCGTCGGCGGCACTCTCTCGAATACCAATGCAAATGGCGGCGGACACGCAGGCTCAGCATTCGAAGGCGGCACCAGGATCGCATACGACCCACGAGATCTCGCCAGCGCGGATTCTGAGCAGCAGCCCAAACTGACCTTGATGGAAGAGGTTCTGTTGCTGGGCATCAAGGACAAGCAAGGATACCTCTCTTTTTGGAACGACAATATTTCGTATGCACTTCGCGGCTGTATACTCCTCGAACTCGCTCTGCGACGACGTATACTGCTCGTTAATGACCCAAACCGTCGCCATCTTCCCCTTGCAGAGCGCCTGGTCGAGGTGCGAAGTGATAAGCTCACCGGCGAGACTATTCTCGACGAGACGCTGAGAATGATGAAAACCCAGGAATCTGTTGAGAGATTGAGCGTTGGCAGCTGGATTGATTTATTATCTGGTGCGTGGCGTCACGCAACATGAAATACACATCATCATATATCTCTATACAGGCGAGACGTGGAACGTCCTAAAAATCGGTTTCCAGCTCAAGCAGGTCCGAGAGCGCCTTGCTAAAGGCCTTGTCGATAAGGGTGTCCTTCGCACTGAGAAACGCAATTTTCTCCTGTTTGACATGGCCACTCACCCAGTCGCCGACGTGCGCACGAAGGAATCTATCATCACCCGCGTTGTTTCTCTCCTTACCGCCACCACGTCGACTGTACCTCCAGAAGCCCTAGGGAAGGAAGAGGCTGTCAAAGAGCGTACAGCGCGCGCCGTCTGTCTCGTTTGCGCAGCTTATACCGCCAGCGTGCTCGACAATGCTTTCGGTAGACTCGGATACGAGGAGCGTGAGGGTGCGTTCCAGCGATGCGACGAGATACTCGCAGAGTTCAGTGTCTGGCCGTTTGGATCGGAGAGTGGGCTAGGGAACGCGAGTAATTCCAGGAGAAGGAACAGGATTGCCGAGGGCAGCAGGGCTGATGGCAGAGAAGCTGTGATTGGCTTGGTTAGTCAAGTCAAGCGTGAGGCTGGGGGACCGTCGGGGGAAGGGGAAGATACCACATTTGAGCTCGTCGCGGCCGTGCTGGATGTCCTCGCCAAGCTGGACTCGTTGATATGATCACGTCGTTCTGGAATAAATAGGTTCAATGTCTGGGGGTGGTCGGGGGAATGGATTTGGTGGTGCGCATACGCGATTTCTGAGCAAATAAAATAAGCCTGACGTGTATCTATTTCCCTCTAGTATCGTGTACTATTACATGCCTAATTCAGGGATCTCATTATATCTATGGTTTTCGGTCTCAAGTCGAGCAGTCACAGAAACTTTTGGCGTATCCCGAATATTTTATAGATCGACCTAACCCTATATCTGCTCTATACCCAATGCTAACATCTTGTGGATCACGGATTCTAAACTCTGAGTGGAACGCAGTGTCAAAGGTGTGTACCTTGTTCTCGCAACAGCACCGTACGGCTTCAGGTTCGACTGTTCCGAGCATCAGTCGACACCGCGGAGTATAATTTCACCTTTAAGCTCAGCAGGATATTTGGTTTTCAATCTCTTGATTCATGAAGCATGTGGAACAAACCCTATCCGCGGCTCTCGCTACCAATAGCACTATCTTCTCGGAACGTCTTTGGTTCCTTCTTAAGTACACCAACATTCATGGCATTTCGTAACCGTTGTTGCGTGGGACATATTTTGTGTTCGGTGTTCAAACGCTCAATGTCGGAGCCGCTAGACATTCAAGCATTTAGATGTCGCTTAGATATACGCTCAAGCGAAATTTAACTTTTTCATTTCTGTTTTCGTGCGTCTTCTGTGATATCGGAAGTCTCCACGTGGCTCCCGACGATCATCCGTTCCAGCTACGTAGCCACAGCCCGCCTCAAAAGTAAACCCATTAGAATACAGCCGGAATGATAGCAACTGCTTCCGTGTCAGAATCCACCCACCGAGGTACACCTCAGAAAAAAAGTCCCAAATAGTCTATACATGATGAAAATCCTAGATAAAATAACTAAAACAAAGCAAGCATTTTTAAAAAAGGGCCCCGATGACAATGACCCTCCCATGTTCACCTTCGCAACGAACCCTGTCGCCTCCCCTCGAAACGACGCCACGATACGGAATAATAACATACAAATACCCAGCTCGCTCATCTTACAGGTAACGATATCCCTCTTCCTCGCCCCCCAACAAGTCCTGCATGGGCCTTTCCCCGGCCCTTCCCTCGACTCTCAAACAAAACACGCGTCATCCGTGCGCGCTCCCGGCGGATCTGCAGCCGATTAGCGAATGAAACCCAAGACAAGAAGATAGCACCGCTTACCTCTTCCTCTGGGACCTTCCACCCCCGCTCCCGTCCGATCCGTTCAATCTCGCCTCTCCCAACACAGACACCCCGTCTGAGCAAGTCTTTTGCCTCGGTATCGGTCTTACAGCTCATCAATTTTGCTCGAAGGAGGGTCACGATTGTCAAAAGGGTTTTTATCACCGTCGGCAGGCCATCACATACCCACGCGTCCCAGACTCGCCGAAGCTCCTCCTCATCACCGTCAGAGTCCCGTATGACACCGACGAACCCCTTCCGCACGCCCACTTCGCGGATGAGCTTCCCAGCAGGTATCCCCAGCGTCGTGAGGAGATGATGCGCTAGCTGACCATCTGCCTTGCCCAGCGCCCGTGCGAACAGCTCGCCGTCAATCTCCAGCGCCTGTTCGTCTGCCGTAAAGTACCCGCGTAGCGACGAGTCCATCACGCAGCAGAATATCCAAAACGCGTCTTGTTCATGCGCGAGGGCGAGGAGGAACGTGAGAATCGAGGATAGCTCATCGCTCGCAGCGACATCTGGACACATCCTGCGGTATGCGCGCGCGAGCTTTTCAGCTGGAGAGGATGCACTGGAGGTTTCGGATGCAAGTAGAGCGGTTAGCGCTGCTTGGGACTTTCCGCGTGGACCAGAGGTGAGTATGCCGCCTCCCATAGCGCCTAAGATGAGCATTGATGAGTATGATGGTATCTCTTTGGCGTGCAGGTCTTACCATTCGTACTAGGTTGCTCCTTGCCATCTTTCTCTCCGCCGACCAACTCCATCCAGACCAGCCACCGCACGCTCATCGGTATACCACCACCTTCCATAACCAACTTTCGCAACTTCTTTTGCTTCGATTTCGGGGTAGACAGTATAGCGAGAAACTTGTTCTCGCGATCTCGATCCCGTTGCTTTTCTTGCGCCGACTTTTGCCTTTCTACAAGCATTGGTCTAGTTGGAGGGAATGGCGACGATGGGCTCGAGGTTGAAGGAGAAGTGGATATGGGGGATGGGGCTACAAGTTCGAATTCGGTGCTCTTGACTTGGATCTGCTGCGTGCTTGACTGAGATTTGATCGAGCCGGTATCGAGAGATGGCCTAATACTCTCTGAAACGCTAGGTCTGGACTGAAATGATGGAGGACGTTGAGCTTGAAGTGTGGCCGCACGGTGCGAGACAGTGCGTGCGCGGAGATTTGGAAGGGAGAGTTTACGCGGCGGAGATGTGGTAGGTGTGATAGATGGCGGTGGTAATGTCGGCGGCAGAGGGAATGAAGACAGAGAAGCAGGTGAATTTCCCCTTGGAGGCATAGGGAAGGCAGAGAGGGATGCTGGTGATGATGCGGTGAGCGGGGATTCGTTCGATGGAGGCGGTAGCAACTCGGAATTTGATTCGGGAATTTTGGTGAGCAAGGAAAGAGAGTGAGATGCAGAGGTGGTCGTAGGTGAGGAAGGTGCCGGAGAAGGGGGGGACTCGAATGAGAGCCGTGTTAGAGTGGGCTTCGGAGCAACTGAGTTTGAACGGAGACGAGACGGAGGAGATGGTGTTGTCGTTGTCACGACTGGTGGTGCCGCCGATGCCGTTCGCATACGTGTCGGTGATGGTGTTATCTGCTGCACTGCTGCTGCATGCAAATCCGAGAAACTTCTGCTCCTGGGACGCGGTGCTGGCGGACCATTGAATGGCCGTGGCAGTGGTGAAGGAGATTCGCGTAAAGCTGAGACACTGCTCCTTGTCCTCAAAGGGCTGCTGGTCCGGGGTGCGAATATCGGTGGAGGAGGGGGCAGCGGGGGTGGGTCAACGGTGAATGTAATTCCCACTGGTCCAGATGCACTGGAGAGATCAGCCAGTGTTCGACCGTAAATTGTGGCACCGTGTGGTAGTGTAAGAACATGGTTAAGTGTCGGGATGAGGTTGTTGGAGGTTGGAGGCTCCTCTGGGGCTGTCGAGGGCGCCCGAGGCGCGTTTGGATGAGGGAGAAAAAGAGATTCTCGTGGTCCATCCGATGCAGAGGGATGGATCCGCTTCCTGACCATCAGAGGCGGCGTTGACGGCGGGGACGTTACTTCTGGAGGGAGAGATGGCGCGAGGGGTGACGGCGGCGGCAGCAGCAAAGGCGCGGCGGAGACGGGAGAAGCGTCGGACGGGAATGTAGACGAAGTTGGCGAGGCCGACGGGGAAGAGTTGCTAAATCGGGTGTGGAGAAGGGGAGATGGCAAGGTCTGCAAGGGACCGTTCGTGGAGTGGATGGAAGACGTCGACAGGGATTGGTGCATCGTCGCTCTAGAGTAGCGGTAGTCGTCATAAATATCCCACACCGACAGACTCGGCGACTTTGACGGATCTTCGTCGCTGTTGCTCTGCTGCTGCTCCTCCTCCTTCGCAGCCTCCCGCTCTTCTTCTACTATCGTCGTCGTCGTCGTCTCAGACTTTATCGCCGCAGTCTCGACCATGTTCTCTTTCATCGAGTCTTCCGCGATCTTCTTGCTTGTTTCCACCGTGGGCAGCGTGTCTTCTTCCGAGCTGTATACGCTGCTGTCATCTTCGTCGTCCGACTCCTGCAGCAGCGCAAATCCAATATTCATCCCAGCCGATTCTCTGTCCACCGCTGTTTCTGCCACGCTTATTGTGGTCGACTCGCGTACCGTTGACGACCCAGACGTTGATTCGGGCAGCGAGACAGCTACGCTGTCGCCGTCAGATAGTGGACGAGCGTCTTCAACAGCGTCCGTGGTCGTGGGAGGCGCGATGGTGAGACTCTCCTCAGCCTTATCCTCGGCCTCTGGAATCTTCTCCTCTTCGATGAAGGTTGCTTTTGAAAAGAGCGGGCTTTTGGGCGTGTCCAGGATTTCTAGTGAGCTGAGTCGAGTGCTCCCTCGTTTCGCAAGTACTGGTTTCTTCAATCGTTCTCCCTTCTCAAACTGAACGTCTGCGCCATTGAATCGTCCGACGACGCCTTCACAGTAGCCGAGGTACCACCCTTCGTCGGGTGACGGTAGTTGCATGAGAACGATTATTGGGTCGTCCTACAAATAGAGAAGAAATGTCGTATTCAGATATCAGTAACTTTGGACTCTGAGAAGACATCCAATACATACCTTGAGAAACATTAAATCATCCCCGCTTTCTGCAATACAGTCTCTTATTGCCGTACACTTTCCAATTCCTCCCTTGCCTGCAAACCGCGTCCACCGCGCCAGCTGCGCCCCATCCATGATGACCTTGGACAGCGATTAAGAATATTAACTAAGGGAGCGTACAGGGTATCGTTGGAAACAGAAAGGAGGGTATAGAAACAGCAACACACAGCTGGGAGCTGTGGGCAGGGGGGAATTAAGCAGCAAGTTGCTGCCGAAGTTCAAGGATATTTTTCCTGCCACGTGGGGAGGTATTTGCCGTGATGTCATCATTTCTCCTACGACGGGCCGAGACCCGATGCCACACTTACGGTCCTGACCCTCGCCACTGCCTAAACTACTTCCTATCCTTAATTAACCTCATGCTAAGGGCTACGATCCACTTTCGCCAATTTCCAAGCACTATATCTATGTTTCTGTCTAGGGTGATACGCCGGCATTCTGTGTCGTACACATCATGATTCATGATGTGGTCAAGTTGATGAATATGCACGGCTCCAACAGCAGCGATAGAATGCAAGGAAATCAGAGCGGTGCCTAATAATAGACCTAACACCCGGATCACACTCTTCGCTATTCTCGTCTATGTCCGCGTTTTAGCTTGGTTTCGGCCTGTTTCTCTCCCCACTGCTTTGAAGGGAGGATGGCTATTGCCTACTTTTCACCGGACCAAGCTGTGATTCCTTTACGGCCGTGTGACTCACCTACAATTCTCGGTGTCATTTTGGAGTTTGGATGCACAAGCAGCTCTTGATTTGGATACCATCATGATCTGTACCTGGCAGCATACCAGTCGTGAACGTTTAGCCTCTCCCGACAGTACCGTTATGGATATTCAAAACACCGGTGTGGGCCTTGCAAGCGTTATGTCAGCAGACAATGGAACGAAACCGACACAAGAGGCATGAGTGTGGACCGAAACCATAGCAAGATTCATAAGTATCGTCTGGGCAGGATGGACATCGTTGTCCCGATCCAGCGGCTAACCACCGGCCTAACGTCGTCCCGGAACGCCGGGTCAGGGATAGATAGATACATAACCGGGGGTCACAGACGGAGCAAATCTGAAGTTGAGAAAAATCATGTCACTCTGTGTTATCTATCATTTCCACACATGTGGACCTATCTCGAAAGAGAAGCCTCCTTCAATGCAAGCCTTGAGTTGGGTGAGCATTGTCTCCCGAAAGCTATCCGCTCTTGAATATCTCCCGTACATCTTGACTGCGACGGTTAGGGAGGGCGTCAAGGAGCTCGCGGATGTCACTTGGAAGACTTAGGGTAGCCGCCTTCGGTGCAGCAGCAGCAGGAATAGGATCGAGAGCATGAAGACTTTCTACAGCTGGTCCAAGGTCATTGGCATGCATCTCCTCGGCAGTAGTCTTAAATAACACAAGGCGTTGAACAGGGTTCCGTTATGAACACACCGCATTCACGTCGCTATCACCTAGAAGTGCATCTGACTCGGGAGACTTCAGCAATGGCTCGACCTCTTGAAATTACAGTGTAAGGAGAAGCTCAGTGACCGATACACTAATTACTTACGCTTTCATACAGCACACGTTCAGGCGGCAAATTCGCAAGTGCACGGCGAACTTCCGAGGTACCTCAGCGGTTCCGTCCAAGCTTACGCTCAGGAAAACCCAGATAAGACTCCCATCCGCAAGCTTCAATGCAAACAGCAGAACAGGAGCAGAAGGGTCGATCGAGGAAATACAGAATACAGTCTTGTGCTCGTGCTTCAGCCAAGATAAGGTGTCTTCCCTACTCTTGGAGACATGTGCCAGGCGTTAGAAGGTACCTGGAGTGTAACAGAACGGCTGTGCATCCAGAGAAACGAGGTTGCGGCCCATTCAGGCTTCGTCCCCGGAAAGACAAACAGGCCAGAAAGGGAACGGGGTTCAGAGAAGACATGGGTGATGCACAGAGCCATAAGACTCGTTGCAGAGAACCGATTTTGGAATCGTGGCTCCGAGGACAGGTAGAAATCCACATCCGAGATTAAGATATTTTCCCCCAAGAGCCGGCGACCAAGCAGACTGGCTCGTCGACCACTATCTGCTGCATATCTTTGTCGATGAATCTACCCATGGTAGATAAGATTTCGTTCAATATGGGATTACCCTCGAAAGCGCGCAAAAAACAGTATGTGCCATGTGTTATAACGTTAGCCTCGTCGAGGACAATATAGAAAGGTGTATCAGGCGTCCACAAGGAAAAGATGTCGCCTAGAGTCTGATATATAGCCTTGTTGAAAAAATCATTTGGGACGGGCCATGGCAAGACAGTTTCCATGAACTCCCGCAAAGGATCCTGACATATACCGTTCTCATCTGGTTTGGCAACCTTTTGCGGCTGCAATTGGGCCCATAACCAGTGGCGCTGGCAGTCATCCACCGAGGGGTTTTCTAGTATAGATTGCAAAAAATTTTTGAAGAAAAGCAAGCGACCAAGACGAGCATGGCTGAAAAGATGATAGGTGTACTGCCGATTGAAAGCCAGATAAGGACCAAAGGTGGGGGTTTCCTTCGAAGGAAGAACATCATGAAAATGTCTTTGATCATCAAGGCACCTCAACGCTTCATCTATATCCTTAGAGCCCAGTTCAAAACAGTCGACGGTCGCTTTGAAATAAAATCCCCAGTTGAGACAGAGCCCTTAGTCTCATTTTTCCAGACCGGACACGTTTACAAGAAATCTGCAATTAGAGGTCAAGCCATCTCGACAAGTGAATGTCTTTGCAAGATCATGTATGTTTACCCTCCTGAAAGATATTGGCTAGGCGCGCGCTCAAAATGGGGTTGTTGTCAAAGTCGCCAAAGGCGTGCAGTACAAGCACGGGATCTGTGTCTATCTCTTGGCCTTCTTCGCTAAACCTTCGGCGAAAAGCGGGAATCTTCAAACTCTGTATGTGGCGTCGATGCTCCTCAGGTTCGTCGGAAGGATTGAGTAAGATGGCCCTCCAATACACCAGGAAAAGTGTATCGGAAATTGTCTTCTCCATGCCTGCCTTCAGGTCTTCTGAGAGAGACTCGCATATTGCGAGATATCGGCTACCAAGCCAAGTCAGCTTCGGCGGGGATGAACATAGAAGTGCTGGTAAGTTTAATCAATGGCATGGAGTGAGGTTCTGAGGCAACGGGACTAACGAGTTTCCTCCAGTTCAGAGAGGTCTTGGTAATGATATTGAAGCATAATGTGCAGCAAGGGATTCTCAATGAGAAGTTTGAGACACTTCGGGTAAATCACAAACTCGAACTCCTCGATAACCTCGCCATGGGGAGAAACTTGGCGGCACGTTAGACTTCATAGAGACGCGTGGCGTACAGGGAAGGGTCCATGTTAGTAGCTAGCCCAGATGACGGCGAAGGAACAATATTATGACTCAACCAGAAGGTGTTGTCAGGTTCCCAAGGTGGGCCGCGCCTTCTTCCCGGAGCCCAAAATCTCTTGTATTCTGTAGCCTTTCACCATGCGTTGCGGAGATGGGAGCCACATATCAAAATCTGATGAGATGTCAGATGCGGAACAATTATCAGGCAAGCACGATTTTTGTTTTCTCACCATCATTCTCTGAATGGGCATCTTGGTCCTTGGATCGCCAACAGAAAGAACAAATACGCTGAATAGGATCGTTTCGTATCAATACGGCTTGCTTTATTATATGAAACAAGCACTGCAGAGGCCGGTGCATGTTTTATAGCTTAAAACGGGACCTTAAAAAGGTTTCGATTTCAGCTTCTGATTTTACGCGCCGTAAACCGAGAACGTACCTAAGTCCGTTGTCCCATAGAGGGAAAAAAACTTTTCATACCGTTTTACTGACGACCTTTGAGGACCAACGAGAATAGCCTAACTAAATCAAAACCTTTTAGAGCTTTTTTTTACCAGCTAAAACGCACTGGCCTCTGCTGTGAAGCTCTCAACAAGACTGATCATACGAGTAGCTACTGATATCATTTGTGTTTCGAAGACTTGGGCACCGGCGGCTGTGCGTGGACGGCATTATATGAGTATGTGAAGATACGAGAAATAGGCACATACTCAGGGGAAGAACATTATACGGTATAACCCAAGATTTGATGATTCCATCCCACCTTGAAAACTCTGGACTCCACCACAGCGAGTGATAGCAATGTCATACCCAAAATTCTGACACAAATAAATAATGCCGAAGCATGGGCAAGGCATGGCGCGGTAACCAGAGCGTCAGGTTCAAGTTCCAATTGAAGCAGGATTGAGGAAGTCAAAGGCAACACAGACAACATTGGCAAGAGGTGTGATAGTCAAGGACAGACTTCTGCTGTTAAATGCGGTAGCTAACAGGTCGAATCCTTCGTGCTTGATGCCATAGAGAATGTCGTTGCTGAGAGTGAAGGGCAAACGGAACTCGGCCCGGACTCCAACTCAAACATCAGTGGCTGTGTCGTTCGACCTTCTACTGATGAGTCGAAAGGCGAGGCGCCCAATCCCAACTGTGTGCCCAACAAAGACATTATCCAGCATCTTAATTTGATGTATCAAGCTGGCGTGTATCTCAATAGCCTCACATCCCTGTCACCTCTACAAAGAAGAAGAATCACTGCCAACGTCCCTTCGCTCTACCCCACACCACTATTCTTAAATCTTGACCCGTCCTGTGTTGTGCGATCCGCACAATGAGGACACCTGCAGCTATTGACCTAAAAAAGGGCAATTTCGCCAAGTTCAAACTCGGTGATGTCTCTGCTGGGAGAGTCGCAATAGGAAATTTTCGATCAGCCCATGTCCTCGTCAGTTGTTTCTGATAATCATCGCAATTGTTATTGAAGTACAGATAAAATATAGGATTTTGTAACAGTCTCCTACTCGGTCCCTGGGTACTTTGGGTCTCCCATCCCGCTCGTACTATTGTATGAAGCTACGCCTATCACCGCTGAAAAGCTCAAGGACGAAGTCTTATTCCGCGTGCCTCGTCCTGATGCGATCCGTATGGTGGATAAGGTAGAATTTCTAGATGTAGCCGGCCAGAAAATGGCTCTTGTTGTTGTTCCTCCTTCTTCGCGATATCCAGTGAAGCAAGGAGATAGCGTCAAGGTCATTGCTAGGCGAGGTAATTATCCATAACATCCTTTAGTTCAGATCTGATGCTGGCTTAGTTCTCTGGACAGACAAGGACGGCAAACTGCACGAACGCACTCAGGCGCCAGCTCCTTGATGCGAGCACCATCATTGTCAAAGCAGAAGACCATACTATATACACTCGTAACGAAGGCGCGGTGTTTGTCCTCTTTGAAAAGTCCACCACTTCAGGCCAGCCTCCTTTTACTGACATGAGTCAGCTTCGTGCGCATAACCTTTTCCCTCTTCGTTTCCCAAGTGCAGTACATCATACGGCATTCCCTTGGTCAAGGTAGAAGATGCGCCTTGGGCTAATGGGAGATTCAAGGTCGGTGCTTTTATCAATTAATCAAATATTGCCTCTCAGCCACTCATTAGGGCGACGAATTCCACAACCTCGTCGGCTTCCATGTCCGCTATGTAGATGACTCTGATGAGCCTATTTGCCACATCCAGCTTTGGACTGCCGGGGTGAACGTCTCTGCTGGATTCCACAATCACATCGGGCAAAGTTTCGCGGTAGCTTTCGGATTTCCGCCTTTTATTTCACTAGCAAAGGAAGCCAACGTCGGAGTCCCTGAGCCAGGCAGATATCGCTTGATCAATGCAAAGGCAGAAGCTACAGCCGCCGTCGAAGGTGGAGATTCGACTGATGGTGCGTCTTTAGTGGTCTTGCGATCGAACTTGACGGATCAGACTGTGAGGAATATTCTCACACTGAACTTTGTACTCTGACGCAGTCTTTTGATAGTGGGACTTGGAGACGATCCCTGGGACGAACTTGTACACGTTGAAGAGTGTGTCATTTGCGAGCTCGGATTGGCCGGTTGAGAATGGACAAAAGTTGATTGGGACGAGGTCACTCGCGGCTTTGGGAGTTACTACTAACTCTTGGAATCTTGACCCGGTTGATCGCCAGAAATTCCAGTGAGTTGGGTGGAAGGGTGGCCTTACCTCACACTCACTTTGCCTTGTTACAGGATACGTCTTGTGGATGTGAACCTGGTTTGGAGTGTGAACAAGAACGACGACGTGAGCGTGCCCTTTTTCTTAGGTTGCGTGTAAGTCACAGTAACTCACATTTCCCAGATTGTCCTCGCTCAGATCGGTACTAGTCAAGGGCAGGATTGGATTTTTGGGGAGGTCGATGACAAGACTTAGCATCTTTCCTACGAGTTTTCCTCAATACAACAGCCAGGATAAGAGTATGCTCGACGCCCTAAGTACATAACTGCAATTAAATGTTGAATGGTTGACAGATCAAATACTTACGTACTGAATAGAGCCGTCGTGAAGGGTGATCGCCAATCCGTATTTACTATCGATAATCCACTATTTGCTTTTCGTTTGTCGTTGCCAGCCTCCGACGAGGAGCCAGGCATTTGGCCACGGTTACTGGTTGCACTGACACGAATACAAATGTTTCCTGACGCTGTTAGACGACTCAAGATCAAGAGATTTATGGAAATGCCATTTTGTTGATTTTAGTGCCATTCTGTCGATTTTCATTTTTGGGGCCGTGTGGGGCAATCTGTTTCCAGGCCCGGCTGGGAATCGGCAGGCATGGTCAGCGACGTTGGCCCTAGAGATGTCGGATGGATCAAGAAGGGGCAATATATCGTAGATATTCCCATCTGATATGATGTTGGTTAATAAGATGGGAAGGGAGACTCGGGAAATGAGGACCAGTGGTACTGCCTGTTCTAGCTCATAGACATCTAGGATAGTGAACGAGGGTGGCGATAGATAGCAGCACTCAGTACTTAGCCGGCCTAGGTTCTGTACCCGAGTCTTGGGAGTATCTTAGTCATGGGAGTCGTCACTTCATGTTTTAATCCTGTGCATGATTAATGCCATTGTACACTAAATTGATAGTAGCTTGCAATTGGACCGAAGTGATAGATCCCGAGCAGACAAGAAACCATGAGCACCACCACTGCGAGGCAACGACTCAGATAAGGACATATAAAGAACGCGGTATATTTACATTGGTTCGGGAAAATAGCCTGAGAGAAAAAGCGATAGCGAGAGCCTTAACGACGACACCATGTGTGTACAACAAAGCCAAGATACCGTCCTCGAGTCCGAATTCGCTTCCAACCCCAGCGATACAAGAAGACACCCATTTTCGCAAGAATAGACTTGTCCGACGTCGAACGTCACTATATACATGCTTCGACTTTTTTTTATCATATACATCAGACAAAGATAGTCCTTAGAAAAGAGGACTACAGGTAAAACAATCAACATTCATAAAGCGAGTTTTCTAAGAGCGATCCCAATGAACTACATTGAAAAAAGGGATCTGGCTTCAAGTTGGTTGCTAGACCTGCATGCACACATACTTCTTTCAAAAAAGCCCCGAGCATAGAGATAAAGAAAGAGCAACAGAAAACTAAACAGCAGTTATCATGTAAGAAATAAGCAGTAAAAGATGCGGCTCTTCAAAGATAAATTAAAAAGCACACAGATGTCGTCTTTGAAATCAAACGGCGCCTTATCCCCAATATGAAAGAAGAACGGGAAAAGACGCACGCAGACCAAATTCGACAAGAACCTTGGTATATGCAGTTATCGGTATTGAGATCCGGAGTAAAGGGAGGAGGGAGGGAGGTCGTAGGAAACTGGTGGGGATGGCGAGGCAAAGCTTTAAAAAAACAAAAAGTCCGAATACAAATATCACCAGTTCATACTGCTCTCTCTCAAGATTGGCGCCGAGATCGCAGAAGGCATGACGGTCCTTCGCTGGGTCATTGCCGAAGGGCTGGTTGTCCGTGCGTCGTAGGTGTCCTCAACAGGTCGGTCTCCCTGGAAGCCTCTGAGCGAATCCTCCGCATAGAAGAAACTTCTCCGCCTCTGCCCACCGACAGTGTCCTGGTCAAAGTCTCTTCCCGCTGGCCGAATACCCACCGTATCGGGTGGGATCGGAGAGCCTACGGTGCGCGAGCTCCCGGCGACGCTGCACAGTGCGGTAGACGAGGAAGAGAAGAACCAGAACAGCGATCGCGCCCAGCGCGCTGACAACACCAATAATAGCGTCTTGGCGGGTTGTATCTGTCGACGTGCTTCCAGAAGCAGGACTGGAAGAGTCAGTAGATCCGGATGAATTGGGGTCGGAGACGGAGAAGAGTGAAACGGCACTTTGGATTTGGGAGGCGAGCTCTTGAGCGACAGGGTCCGAATTGTCGGTATAGAGTTGGGACGACGAGACGCGGAGAAGAGACGCAAGCGGGTCAACACTACTTGAAGGGATGTACCCGGTCCACATGGTCTGTAACAAGGCGGCGTCGGACGTATCCTGGTATCCAGATGGGATGTTGACTTGGAGACACCATGACATTACTTGATCACCTGTGGATATATGAATGTTAGCACCTGTTCAGAACATTGCAGATGATTAATGTACTCGTTAGTCCAAGCGCATTCACTAAAATGGCAGGCGTGTAAGCCAGGATTTGGCTTGATGTCAGAGAGTTCTGTGTGACATAAACCCAACCCAACGTAGCAGTCTGGAACGCAATGCTGATGAAGGTATACCCGGTGAGATCCTCATCTCCACTCATGCCACTTTTGGGGAAAATCCTCGACGGGAGGTTGGTAGGAAGACTGGCAGCGCTGAATGTCGTCGCAGGTGTACTCTGAATATCCGGGATGCTGGTGGTGACCTGGTCGGGATTAGAGAAGCTCTGGGAGGACGTCGTTGTGGGTTGGTCGATCTGGAGCGAGGATGCCGTCAACACAAAGCTGAGATCTGATGGCACCTGGTATTCCGTGGTCGTCGTTACGCTCACACTGAATACAGAGGAGGTGATGGTAGCAGTCTCTGGAGTGCTGGTGCCGGAAGGGAATGTGATGGTGGAGGACGATAACGTGGCCGTGTTGGTGTACGTCTCGCTGATGATAGAATGGCTTGCACTACCAGTCGACGAGGCAGATACAGATTCGCTTGCACTGGCACTCGACGATGCTGAAACGGAGTCGCTGCCGCTCTGAGAGGCAGAGACACTGCCGGAAGCGGAAACACTGGCACTTTGTGTTACTGAAACGCTCTCCGACACCGTCTGGGACGCCGAGACGCTCTCCGTAACGGACACACTACCACTCTGCGTCGCCGACACACTCTCCGTAATAGAAACACTGCCGCTCTGGGAAACCGACACACTCTGGGTAACAGAAACGCTTTCGCTCTGGGTTGCCGATACGCTTTCACTCTGAGAGGCCGACACGCTCTCCGTAGCAGAAACACTTGCGGACTGTGTCCCCGAAACACTATCTGTAGCGGAGGCACTCGCGGATTGTGTTGCTGAAACGCTCTCCGTAGCAGAGGCGGTTCCGCTCTGAGAGACGGGTGCACTATCAGTGGCAGAAACGCTTGCCGTCTGCGTCGCAGATGCTGGAACACTTTCAGTGACAGAGGCGCTGGCGCTTTGTGTCACTGGTGCACTATCGGTTGCCGATGCGCTCTGGGTGGCTGGAACGCTATCAGTAGTAGAGGCGCTTGCGCTTTGCGTCACTGGTGTACTATCGGTCGGTGATGCGCTCTGGGTAACTGGAACACTATCAGTAGCAGAGGTGGTCGCAGTCTGCGTCACCGGAGTACTATCGGTTTGTGATGCACTCTGAGTGACAGGGACACTGTCGGTAACAGAGGCGGTCCCACTCTGCGTCACCGGAACACTATCGGTTGCTGATGCGCTCTGGGTAACTGGAATACTATCAGTAGCAGAGGCGGTCGCACTCTGCGTCACCGGAGTACTATCAGTTGGTGATGCGCTCTGAGTGACTGGGACACTGTCAGTAACAGAGGCGGTCCCACTCTGCGTCACCGGAACACTATCGGTCGCTGATGCGCTCTGGGTGACTGGAACGCTATCAGTCCCACTCTGCGTCACGGAACTTGCATCCGAGGTCGTAGTCGCAGGTGCATTGGACGTCGACTCGGGAGGACTAGAGAAGGTAGTACTACCGCTGTCCGAAGAGGTGGAAGCCGGCGCATCTGAGGTCGATACTGGCACGTCTGAACCTGTCGACGACTGGGAAGGACTCGCAGCACTACTTGGGATCTCGCCATCTGAGGATGTAGAAGTTGGCGCCTCTGCACTGCTTGACTGTGTGACGCTACTCCCATCTGAGGAAGTTGATGCGGATGAATCGGCCGAAGAAGTCGACGCAGGTGCTGTGGAGGCTGATACATCACTACTTGACGAGTCGGTAGCGGTGGTTGAAGCAGATCCATCCGAAGTGGACGGGGGTGCCTGTGTGGCGCTCGACGAAGCAGAATCGGGAGAGCTAACTGTGCTACCACTGTCGGGAGACGACGTAGATTGCCGGTGCATTGCTCGACGAAGCGTCAACGGAGCTGGTGGCCGTGACTCCGCTATCAGAGGTGGATGGGAATCGAACTCGCGCTATCTGTAGGGGTAGGAGGCTGATGTATCCGTACTGACAGGGGCAGCAGAACTAGAATCAGAGGTAGCGGTCGATTCTACAGATGAAGTGGTCGAGTCTCCAGATGGGGCAGTACTGGAGGCAGAGTTTGCATCAGTCGAAGTGATGGAGGCCGAGGAATCTGTTACGGGTGCCGCGGTAGATGTTTGCGATGAATCAGTCGATGAAGTAGAGCCTGTCGAGCTCGATTCCGGTGACGTGGCGGTATCTGATGGAAGGAGGTCACTGGTATGAGTGGAGACAACACTGGAATCAGAAGACGTGGAAGGTTCACCAGTAGACGTGGCCGAGGTCGAGATCGCGGAAGCAGTTTCTTGGCTGACCGTAGAGGAAGATGAGGCCGATGAATCGGTCGCGGACGCCGTGGTCAGGGTGGTGGAATCAACGGACGATGTCGCCGACGTGGATGAATCAGTCGTCGACGCCGTTGATGATGATGTGTCTGGTGGGGGAGTCGAGGATGCAGGCAAAAGACTGAGATCGCCGCCGCTGGAGCTCGTATCCGAAGTGCCGCCAACGATACTTTGAATGATGCTGGAGATAAAATCGGACGACGTCTGACTGGCAGCAGTGTCGCTGGTGGAAGTGCCGGCGCCTAGTATATGTGAGAAAATGAAGAGAAAACAAGGGTAGCAACGCACCAATATCCAGGTCGAGGATCTGCCGCTTATTCAAAAGAGAACGACGTGCATGAGAACGTTGGTAAGAGGCGTGAAGAGCGTCGGCATGAACAGCGAGGAGCACGGTGAAGAGAAGAAGAGAATAAATATGCAGAATGGGGTGCATGGAGAGGATTACGGGTTGCTGTCGCTGTCGCTGGACAGCTGGGTGAATAAGACTGCCAGTGGTAAGGCGGGTAAGGGAAGGAGCGTGGGGGCTGCACGAGCGGACGAGAAAGTGGCGTAAATGCCAAAAAGTCAAAGACGACGCCAACCAGAAGAAAGAGCGGCGAAAAGAGATCAGAATGTGACATCTGTGACAACATCTCGGCTTCTAATATCATAGCAACGAAACAGGAACAAATACGCAGTTCGGAACCAATCCGGATAATTTATTTATGTCTCAAAATAATCAGATAAATGGCAGTCACTCATATGCATATTGGGCCCATACAGAAACAACTACTTAGATGAATCCAATCTAGCATCCATACTCGGTCAGTCTTCGGTCCCTTTTCACAGCAATCTACTTGCCTTGTTGGCGACATCCAGAGCATCATGATCAGGTGTCAAACGAACATATGCCTTCTTCTTGCCGTCCGGTCTGTCTACCCATCAGAACAGCCCAATTAAACTATTCACAGGGTCACCTACCGGATGAGCGTGTTCACCTTGGCCGCCTGAACATCATACAGCTTCTTCACCGCATCCTTGATCTGCCGCTTGTTCGACTTGATGTCAACAATGAACACCAGCGTGTTGTGCTCCTCAATCTTCTTCATCGCCGATTCCGTGTTCAGAGGTCTGCAAGAAATAATCAGACCATATGGAAGCAAACTCTAGCGCACAGTCCTACGAGACGATAGTGCGGAACTGATCCATCCTTGGTGTGTGGGGGATGGATTTGCGCGGGTATTTGGGGTTGCGCGCCAATCGGAGGGTCTTGGGACGGTGGAACGACACGGACAGCCGCGTCTTGCGTGAAGAGTGCGAGTTAGCACCCTGGAGCGCTGCCTTTTTGGCGGCCTTGGCCTTGACAGTCTTTGGGAGACTTGCCTGCACAACTCGTTAGACCATGTAGAAATTGACTGAATCGCTACACACCTTTTGAGGCAGCGGCCTTGCCCTTTGTAGCTTTTGTTGCGGCCATAGGGAATATCTGCAAAGTCCAGTGTTAGCGCGTCTCTAGCAGCAAGTTTGGCGCAGGAAGCAAGTCGAATGAAAATTTTCGCAGCGTCATCCAACCAGACTTTGAGCCATCCATCCAAAATACCATCCTGATGGGTCTCGTTCTTGGTTCATACTGTTCGACCATGCCTCCAGCGCGCAAACAGAGAAAATAGGGAGTCTAACCTTGAGGTGCCGACCGGTGGGTGTTGAGAAAGTCGAAAGCCCTGTGTCGACCGACTGTGAGAAAGTTGCCAAGCGTGATTGCCTTTTTGGGACATCTCGACTCTTCGTTCCGGATTCTCAAGTCCACTTGCTCTTCCTTTTCCTTCTTGTTATTCCAGTACAATCTTACATACGAGAACTCTATCGTCGGTATCTGCCTACGGCCTCGTTCGGTGAATCTTATGTCTTCTAGCTCAGTTATATTCCACCAAACGGAATGCTTTACGGGATGCACCCATTCCGCAGTAGAACTCTTGTCTATCTTAATGCGCTGCTTCTGCAGGCCGAACAAATATGCGCTTACGTATCATATCTTGCTTGAATATCTTCTTGTGGTGCAGCGGCGCCCCCTCAGTCCAAATGATACCATCTTGGCGAAATCTTCAAGGTCCAAGGGACGATAATCTTCCAAGTTTCATTGGCATCACAGGTACTTCCATCACATGTTCGCAGTTAATGCGGGTCCGTTTGAAGAACCATCGTCGGACTTGGCAGACTCTGTTCAGTGAGAGCTTCTGCTAGCTGCATTCCGAGTTTAGCGTGCGGATGGTTTTTTGCGGTCATTCTCTAGCTGTTTTCCCTCATGGAGCCTGAACAGGTAGTCTCAGCAATTACGCGAAGCATCACGTATCACTATCGAAATGATCCTTTGCTCGCAGCACAAAACTGTGTGTCCGTGATAACTCCATTGTGCATGTCAGGAATCGGATTTTGTCACACTAGCATCGATAAAGGTGTGGATACGGTAGTACGGCTTTCGTAGTAGTTATATACGTACCCCCAGCAAATAGATGAACTGGATGAACTTTGTGAGCTTACCCGAGTCCAACCAATCAGCGTCCAGAAAGATGTCAGGTAATCGGTGCCGGCGCAAGCCGGAGACAGCGGGATAATTCCGTTGACGCCCGGAACAGCTCACACCTCTTTTCAACCTCGCTGGTCGTCGTCGGCGTCATCCATCATGCTTTCTCGCTTCGTTCGAAGCGCCATTCGCGCTCCTGTAAGAGCTCCTCTTTTTTCATTTTTGCCATCCGTCCTCATATTATGTAGCGACCATATAGACGGGCGTTTGCGACAGTCCACAATGTCGGGCCCCAGACAGAAATCACGACTCTCTCGAACGGTCTTACTGTCGCGACCGAATCTCAGCCTCATGCGCAGACAGCGACCGTTGGGGTGTGGATTGACGCGGGTTCCAGGGCGGAGACCGACAAGACGAACGGGACCGCTCACTTCCTTGAACATATGGCTTTCAAGGGAACCGGCAGGCGGACACAACACTCGCTCGAGGTAGAGGTCGAAAACATTGGCGCTCATCTTAATGCCTATACCTCCCGCGAGCAGACCGTTTACTACGCCAAAAGCTTCAGCAAGGATGTCCCTGTGGCCATGGACATCATCAGCGACATTTTGCAAAACTCGAAGCTCGAGAACTCGGCCATTGAGAGGGAGCGTGGCGTTATTCTCAGGGAGCAGGAAGAGGTCGACAAGCAGCTCGAGGAGGTCGTCTTTGACCACCTTCACTCTGTCGCCTTCCAAGGTCAGTCAGACGTCCTATTCGCAATTGCAAACGGTACTGATTTTTATTTCTGCAGGCCAGTCTCTCGGCCGTACCATTCTCGGACCCAAGGGAAACATCCTCTCCATCAACCGCGATGATCTCTCCTCCTATATTAAGACCAACTACACTGCTGACCGCATGGTACTCGTCGGTACAGGAGGCATCGAGCACGAGGCGCTGGTTAAGCTTGCCGAGAAGCACTTTGCGTCTCTTCCTGTGTCTTCGAACCCCATACCCCTTGGCCGTCTCTCGCACCCCAAGCCCACGTTTGTAGGCTCCGAAGTCCGGGTTCGTGACGATACCATCCCCACTGCCAACATCGCCATTGCTGTCGAAGGTGTCGGCTGGAGCTCACCCGACTACTTCCCCATGATGGTCATGCAGTCCATCTTCGGTAACTGGGATCGCAGCCTCGGTGCTTCCAACCTCCTTTCCTCCCGGCTCTCGCACATTCTTTCCAGCAACAACCTCGCCAACTCGTTCCTGTCCTTCTCGACCTCTTACTCCGATACCGGCTTGTGGGGAATCTACCTTGTATCCGAGAACTTGATGAACTTGGACGACCTCCTGCACAACACGTTGAAGGAATGGACGAGAATGAGCATTTCTCCTGAGGAGGTCGAGGTTGAACGCGCTAAGAGTCAGCTCAAGGCTGGCTTGTTGTTGAGTTTAGATGGTACCACCGCGGTTGCTGAGGATATTGGCCGCCAGCTTGTCACCAGTGGAAGAAGGATGTCGCCTCAGCAGATCGAGAACGCTGTCGATGCCGTTTCTGTTGCTGATATCAAACGTGTTGCGCAAAAGTATCTCTGGGATAAAGATGTAAGTGTCTTGCACGGTTCTGTGTCGTATGTCTGCTAATCCATTGTTCTAGTTCGCTTTGGCCGGTCTTGGAAGTATTGAGGGACTCTTCGACTACAACCGCATACGTTCTGATATGTCTTCCATGATTTACTAGAGCAGCTTAGCATTGTTTTTAAATAATACATAAATTCATTGCGAAATATTGGGGTTCTGAGTGGCGTGAGAAATATGCCACGTTGTCCCTTTTTGAGGGCTTGTGGGTGTGTATGTGACACCCTCTGCACTACTCCCGTCACTGCCCGTCACGAACTTGTCACTGAAGGCCGGCCAACGAGCACGTCCCGGTCACACTAGGATCACAGCGCATCCAGGACGGTACCACTACGGTACCAGGAGAAATCACAATTTATTGCCAGTTCACTATGATGGAAGCCGTGCCACCAGCCACTCCCCTTTCTAACAGCTCCAGACGACGGGCGAGAGAAAACGAAACACCCAGCCAGAGAGTGAAGCGAGAAAAGGCCGCCGAGCGTCAGCGCCGCAAACGCGAGCGGGACAGAGCAATTGGCCTGGGTCTCGTCGTCCTCCACCAACAGCAACCATCTACATCACAGCAACCTCCAGCCGTACAGCAATCCCAGCAATCCCAACCACCGGCCGCCCCAGAGTTCGTCACCCACGAGATGACCGCCGACGAAATTGCCCGGCGCGATCGCGTGCGTGCTGCAGCGAGGGAACGCCAGCGCAAGCATCGTCAGCTTGTAAAACAACGCAAGATGCGCGAGCTTGGCTTGGACATGGGTAACGAGCTCCTCCAGGGTATGGATGACGTCCAGTATCGCGTTGAGGAGGAGCAGTACCAGCAAGTGCTCGGCGAGCTCTCACAACAGCAGCCTGCATTGGCGCCGCATGAACCCCCATTTCCGAACGGCCAGCAGCACGGTGGCCAGACGTTTGCCACTACTCTTCTTCTCTCTTTCTCCTGCGCGCCATTGCTTAAGCAGCACCTATTGCGAACTCTCAACATGTCGAACGAGGAGCTCGCGTCATTCGAACCCATTATTGCCGACGCGTGGGATCAGTGGAACCATCAGGTATGTGCGCGCTTTCTTTCCGTGCAGGCGCGTAATGATGACCTTCTTTGTTTGGCAGCGGCAATTGCACTACGAGCAGCAGGCGGCAGCGGCGGCTAACGGTGGACCTCCCCCTCCACCTGCGTTTACCGTCGACATTGAGCACAGTACCGCTGTGTACCAGCAGCCTCCCCCACCGCCGGATCCCACTAATGAGTTCCGTGCGCGGTTCCATCGCTCCCTCATTGCACCATCGCCATTCCAGACATCATCACAACCACCTAGCACTCCTGCCTCTGGCTCCGTTCCAGATCAGATCGACCCGCATCTCGCCGCACCGGGGACCAAAGGTAAGTTATTCATTCTGTCTTTGTCAAGATGGGCCACTGATGGTTTGACAGAAGAGAGTTGAGCGTATATTTACATTTTTCTGTTGAATGGATGGACATGGTTGTGTGTTGTTCATATACATGTATATCTTAATTTTCAATTTTCTGCATCACGCGAATATCACGGGCCAATAAGGACAGAGTTTCGATCTGTTTCGATCAACTGCAACTTGGCCACGACGTTCACCACCAACTCATTCAAGCTCTCGTAAGTCTCAAAGGACTTCAAACTCTGAATTGCGCTGACACGTGTAATTTAAAGATCATGCCTTTCTCCACGGACACTAACTGGCCCCAAGGCTTGAGCAAAATCTTCTCCATCTGTCGTCAACAGAACCAGCCCTTTGAATATCGGTACTACGGCCCGTACGACAAACTGCTCAACTACTGCTTTGAAACAGACTCCTTCCAGTTCTTTGTCACGCCGCAGCATCCTCCCAGCGAGTTAAGTGCCAGCGACGCCGTTAGCTTTATCGTGTTTATTGTGGTATTCAATGAACAGCGCCAACCGGTGTTGCTTGCTGAGATCAAGGATGATGGGTGGGCTGGTAAGCCTGATTTCCACCTGGCAGCCGACAAGCTGGTCCGTCGTCGGTACGATTCCATGATGCCAGAGTGTCCCCTGCCCCGCTTGTGGGGTTTGAGCCTGCTTAGCACATCACTTCGAGTTTATCGTGGGGACATTGCCACAGGCTCCCTTCAGCCGGAATATCAAGCCCACCCTGATCTCAACCGCATCTTACCGCTCAACTTCTTGGAAGGGGAGTGGGATCTGGACATTTTGTCTCAGGAAGGGTTTAATAAGATGAAAGGGATTGTCACAGATATCCTTACTGCCAGTGCCCATATGTGAGCCTATGTTCTCCTTCTAATGACTCTGTGGACCATAGCCTCAGCAAAATGGCAAATTTGTCTTTATCAGATTTGTCTTTTTCCGGACTTCTTTCAGTGTCTTGATCTTGGGAACCAGTGTCTTGATCTTTGGAGCCAGACTTTGAATATTTTTGGCATATTACCAAACCTTGGAAGTACATATGGTGCAATTTGTTGAATGGGTGTCTATTATGGGTAGACTGTTGGTTTGAATCCATGTGGTGGTATGATTTTTGTTCGCTCGACACTTACATCATACTATGACATTGAACATTCAAGCATGAATGTGCTGGTGATGATGTCAGGTTTCAGAACTGGGTTCTGAAAGATTACATCATAGTAGCAGTAGGTATGAATTCCAAGTCAAGTTGCAATTCCATGACTGGTGTTCTGGGTACTTATTGACTACATTGTACAGCTTGAGAGTATGAAAACATCAGACAGGGAATGATAGTGGTAGACATCTAGACAGCACAACAGCAGAACAGAAAGAAAAAATCTGTGAAGTTCCTTCAAACTCCATCAGACATGTCTGTGTGCATGTGATGTTGGACTTGGACTTGGAGTCCAAATTGTGTGATGCACATTCCCTACCTCTCTCCTCACCATCACCGTCACTTTGCTGCAAATTAGTATTCATGATGCAATCATTGGCATACACTGGTGGTATGAAGGTGGGCAAAGGTATGAGTATCTCTTGTTGAGCCTATTATATGTAACTCTTACTTCAGTGCCTTCCAGCCTGCTATTGTTGTAACTAATACAGTGGGAGGCTTGCAGTAGGTAAAATACTGAATTCTTTTGCTACTAGAGCTCAGAACGAGCTCCTTAAATACTACAGAATGTATCTAGAATATTCTACTAAAGTACTTAAAAATATCCAAGTATCATGACAAAATGAGTAAGCTGAATGTTCAGGAATCTTCTGGCATCAGCTTGAAGTTGCAAATCCAACAGCTATCATTGCTAACAGTGGAAAGAAGAATTGATATAAACTGACTGGAGCTGTAAGGAGGTTTGTGCAGATCTAGAGGGCCTGTAGAGGGCTGTTGTGGAGACCACAATGATAGTTATCCAGGAAGAGACATGCCAGCAGGTGCATGCTTCTTTGATCCTCTTTCATCTCATTGTTGAACATTGGATTTAGACTGTATATCTGTTATTTCTCCCTTCTGCAGCACACATTATCTGGGTCTGCAGGAAAACTTGCCATGATATGTTTTGTTTTGACAGTCTGATCTGATATACTGATATAATTCTAGCATTGTCATATCATCTAAGTCATGCCACTATTATCCCTCTTACACCTATTCTCAGCAGGAATTGGACACATTCAAGCCTTGTACAATGTTTGTCCAGGGTTACTGGTTAATAGCAAGTTGTCCTCATAACACTGTTTCATTTTCTAGTACTATTTCTGTGATGGTAGTGACAATGAATCTTAGGGATCACCACAGGTAACCCATGGGTGCCATGAAGCTGACCTGGACCCATATCTGGCTGACCCATACCTAGGACCCACATGGGTTCTGGGCCAGGTCAGAGTCATTGTAGAGTCAGACTTTTTTTGATTGCCTCGAAAATAATTTATATTAATCTAATCTATCATTTACAGTTGATCTTAAATCAAAATTGCCATGCAAAGGCCCAGAATCATGGCATAGGTACAGCCACCATCCAGCAATGGCAATCTGTACCCATACCCTCCAGATAAGGGTCTGGTATCCAGTAAAATCTGCTATACCCTTGGTTTTCTCTAACAATGATGATTCTGCCATGGTTTTAGCTGAGCACAATGGCATACTAGCTACTAGGTCCTTCTCACTGGAGCTCAGACATCCTTCCCCCTTGTAATCAAGTCTTCTTGTACTAGTGTTACTCATTTAAACATTCTGCTCATTGTATGCCCATTATGCCCATGTAGTATGATTATGCCAATTACCACTATGCTTTCTATGCTCTTTTGTCATTTGGAATATTCCAAAACAAACTGAAATATATAAAAGACATTGTCATATGAAAGATGATATGCTAGTCTTTCAAAGTTTCAATCTGCTTGACAAGACAAGGTATGTATCTGTGACACACCTATTCTAGTACTTTTCAAATTCAGTGAGTCATATGTTGATGAGCCTAGACTTCCATGGTAACAGCAACACCAACTCAGAATGAGATTGGATAATTAACATGATAACATGGCAATCAAGGTGATCGTGTGTGCAAGTGGGTTCGGGGCACCTCTGTGCAGTAAACCAATTCCTCTATATGCAAGTATACACTGTGACTTTTCAGTCAGCAAAGTAGTACTGCTTGGTAGTCAAGTACTAGTAGCTCTGGCTGTAAGCTGGTAGGGATCTCTTGAAATGAGAGGGAACAGAAACAGGTATGACATGAATACCATGAATCCATAATAGAAAACATGAGATGAGACTAGAAAATGTTGCTAGATGGCAATACTAGCAAAGAGAGTGAAGAGAACAGAAATAGACATGTGAAGCTGGGTCTGGAAGTGGGAAAACAATGTGAAAACATGGAACTATGGCTGCACCTGTGACAGGCCCTTTTATGTATCAAATAATGTCAATTGACTGAGCCTGTGATAGATCCGGACAGTCAATTGACTGGTCATCTAAAAAAGGTGCTGAATACTGTCACTACCCATAGGGACTGTCATGTGTTATCACAGGCCTCTCTCCCGCTCATTGGGGCACAGCCACCCCTCCTCATCATGTGCACTCATCTGCTCATTATAGAGTGGGATATTGCTATTTTAGGATCCAGAGTGAAATCATATATTTTTCCCACTGGAAAAAATTGTCAGCAGATGATCAGGACATGATGGCACCATTCTGGCTCTTGCACCCACCCTCCTGCTCACTGTATGGGGTGGGAAAACCCTTTTTTGGTTGGTCAGCAAGTTTTTTTTTTGCAGCATTTAGTAGCTGCTATCTATTCCCACTAAAACAGCTGGTCTTTGTGAATTTCAAATTCAATAGAATCCCACCCTTACACTTGCCATGGCTGTTGTAGCTGCTTTGTCACTCAAAACACTCAAAAAAAGGTTTAAATAAAAGATATATTCATTAGAAAATGAATCTGCACCATCAGGATGATCGCAGGCATGGAAATTTTATGGATATGAATCTGCCAGCACTACCAGATGATGTTCTGGGTCAGGCACATATCTCCCCAAAAACAGGAAGGGGCCCATCAGCACATGTAATGTTCATTGTACAATATTTAGTGCAGTATGTATCAATTACATCACTATATCTACCATGTTATGCTTTAAATTAAGTCCCCAGTATCCTTGTCATCACTTCCATTGACATCACTGCCCTCGCCATCAACCTCTTCCAAATTGCTTTCATCCTCTTCTTCGTTGTTTCTGTCTTCATCATCAGCTCCTGACTTTTCCAGCATTGCCACCTCCATCTCTTTCTGCATGTCTTCCAACAGTGTCATCCATATATCTTGAAAGCTCTGCCTCAATAGCAATTGAAGGTCTCACTGCCAGCAAGCATAGGCATTGAGGGACTCTGCAAATGCTACATCCTGCCCTGTGTTCTGTATGCTGTGCCTCTCATCCCACCAGTCAGCCTTCCATTTGAGAAACTGAAGCACCCTCTGCATCTCCTCCCTGAGCAAAAGAACTTCCTCCTGACTCCATTTTGCATGAGCACAGCTGCAACACCATTCAGATCATAAGATCTCATCATTCTTGTCTGTTCCATCGTCAATTTTGATGTTTGAGGTTAGCCATATCCATGACAACATTCATTGTGTCTCGCCAGTACCACCATGTATCCCTCACTCTTCCAACTCAACATCGATCTCTTGTGGCACAACACCCTCATGTCTCTGAGGTTCATCGCTATCTTCATTCATGCCTCGCCTTCCAGTGCCACACGCCATGTGTTCTGGATCTGTATAGGCTCAAATATCCCTATTGTCCAACACCCTCAGCGTCTGTTTCCACTTGCCACTGCCAATGAGCTCCTGTTTTGCTGCTTATGCAGTTTGATACCTTGTAGCAAAGGCCAGGGCCCATTGATGGACCCCATTGATGACACTATGTGACCTCATCATTGCTTGTTGGCCCCATGTATTCTTGTTCTTGAACTGCACCATGCGCAGCTTCAGGCGCAGTGTGTACTGGATACCCTGTAGCGTGTCATTACATTGTGCCATCCATAGCCTATCCTTGATGCCTGGCAGGTCTTCTATGCAGACAGAAACCTGACAATCAGCAGGGATGGATGAGGGCAGCCAGAGTTTGATATCTTCAGGGCTGCAGTTGGCATCCTCAAGTGAGAGGCCATTTGACTCACCTATGTCAGCTAAGTATTGAACAAGACCTGGAAGGTAGATTGTGTGCAATGGCTCCCAAGCCTTGAGTTTCATATGAAGCACACTCCTCTGGTCTGTGAGAGACGTGTCTTGCTGTTTGGTAAGCAGTTTTATTAGCATACTTGAGTGCCACACTCTGAACCTTCCACCTAGGCTCTCTGTTAGCTCATGGACAGGCTAGTATATAGCCATAACTCACTGGGATTCTTCAAGCTCTAGGCCAAGTATTAAGAACTTGTCCATGCTCATTGCATTGTCATGCCTGCAGCATGTCTAAGCATGTAATTTTGTGAAAATCAATAAATTACACTTAGGCACTGCATAAACTTAGCAAGCTTGCTGACAGTGCAAGCAGCACTGAGAAGGAGCAAGGTCACTGAGTCAGAATGCCCTTCTACCAGAAAAAGAAGCCATGGAATTAAAAACATAGGACTTTGTTGCTGCACTGTACCTCACAGGCATGCATGGCAATATGGCCAACTTAGCAAGCTTGCTTGCAATGACATCCGTTGGCACTAGGGATTCAGGCTTGGTGGGATGCGCTTGTACTCAGACCAAAGCTAATTTAAATAACTATGTCTCGATAATCAATGACGCATAGGCCCTGGAGATCCAGAGAAGCAATACCATGCGAGAGATAATCAAGAGAACCACTGGGCATGGTCTAGAAATGGATATTGACTGATGGGATTAGCGAACGGACTAGAATTCTGATGTGTCTCTTAGTTACTGTGTCTAGACTATGACACTGTCACCTTCAGAGCAGAACAGAGAACCAAGAATGATATGTGATCAGTAATCATGTGTTAAACAGCTATTGAGTGCTAGTCCATGGACAGCCTCTGCTGGTGGGTGAGTGACACCGGTGCTGCCCAGTCCTTTGAGACTACCAAACAGAGAGAAAGTGGTGCTCTGCCAAGAGAGCTGTGATGTTTCGGGCAAGAGATTATCGGCTGACACAAAAGTATTTTACTAATGACCAGTTTGTAACAATCAGTCTCTCATAGTATAAGTAGGGCAGATTTTCATGTATTAGAACAAGCTACCTACCCCCCACGTATAGTAATAAAGTTTCAGTCTGAATCTGGACTTGTTGTGACGTGTAAGAGTTAGTAACTTTGAGTCTTGGCTATACCAGAGAGTTAGTGAGCTCACTAGAGAAATTGAAAACAGAGATACATTTTGGATACAAAACTTCGGTTTTACTTGAGAAACAAACGAGACCCGTGTCAGTGAAGCTGTGCTCAGCTCTAGAGAAAAACTGAGAAAACATCTGAGAAAAACTCTGTTCCATATTTCTGGTTCAGTAGTAGAAGAGAGAATTGGGTTGTGAAAGCCTCTGTGTAGGCTTTGAAGGAGATTTACGAGGGAATCAGCCAGATTGAGCTGTTCTAGCAGTTGCATGAAGTGTGACAGGTGTGCGCAGTTGGACCTCGTGGCACCGTTGTTAGAGCGAGCAGCACTGTGTGTGAGGACTCGTGGGGATGATTAACAAGAGATTTGCGTACTGTGTTTTGAGAGCACCAAGGGCCTCTAGTGTGACGAGTTTGGGATTCAGGCTTAGCGAACTAAGAGAGAAGGTGAAGGTGTGCGCAGTAGAACCTAGCGGCGCTTCGTACTTAGCGAGCTCACTGAATGAATTCAGTCATTTTGCAGATCTGCGTGTCTGTGTGTATTTTCTAGTGAAATATCATTTGCCTTGAGGGTTGCGTGGTTCGCCGTGCTCTCTTGTAAAAGCTTCGAGGAGATAGCGAAATTGAGATTTGCTTGACAATTGAACGCAGTCGCATTGCATTAGTTAGCGAGCTTGCTAAGATATATTGAGATACTGTCAGGGCACAAGTAGAATTAAATTCCTTGCTCCCTTCCGCACTTATAGAGATTGTGTGTGTGTATTAGTGGGATTGAGTAGTGGTTTAGAGTGTTGTTCACACTAGGCCGCACTTGGTTTCACGAGTGCCCGTAACCAGCATCGTCAACAGCTCTTGTGCTATGGCTCATGACAGTCACTCACCTAGCTCGTTGTTTTCATTGTTTCACACATAGTTACTGCATGGATGACATGTATCAAACACTATTATTAGTACACACTTTTCAGTATATAAGTAATGTAGTTCTCGCTGTAGTATCCTCAGCTTAGAACTAAAGTTTATCCATACCTTTGCCTTAATACACAAAGCACCGATAAGACTAACGGTACAAGAGTGATTGTCTGAATGCGAGACAGCTCTTGTATTTGTAACGTCTATAAGGTCACATGTCAGGCTAGGCCTAACAATTAGTTTGAAGCTTCCTCTCTTTCTCTTTAACCGCCATCGCCATGAAGACGAAAGACCCATGATCCCTGACTTCACCGCTAACCAGTTTATCACCCTCGTTGCATCTATCATAGGTGTCACACTCATCTCTTTCCTCACCACTCTTGTCGTCCTCACTTGGGGCGACGACATTAGAAACTATCTTCGAAGACACAGAATACTAGTACCTGCACGACCTGCCCCATTTCCCCTTCACTATGTCCTCCCCTACCAACAACCCCAACACAACATGGGCAGGGAGGGTATGGTACCTGAGCAGACGCCAACACACCACGACTCCATTCGAAGGAGGTCCACCACCTCCACCCGCCGCTCGTCTGACGAGTTCCCCCCTCACAGGGAGGAACCAAGGAATGCCACCCAATGCACTAGAGGTCCTGCAAATGATGCTATAGGTATAGGTTGACATAATGACAATTCTGCCCATAGCTATAGGAGGATAGTTATAAGGCCTCTTGCAACAAGCTTCAATATTCCTTTTAGGGTGCAATATTGGCAGGAGGTGGGTTTGGGCCAGGGAAATAGCATATTGCTTACCAAATCAGCCCTGGATACCACCAGGAGGTGGGGGGCAATTGATGGCATCATCTATTTTCAGATTATCCAGCTATTTTCTGATCACTTGGCTATTTTCAGATTATCTGGTTGCTCTTGGATCACCTGGCTATTTAAAAACTTTGGACCGGCATTCCAGATTTTTCAGTGATTTGTAATCATCCAGATACAGCCAGACTGACTGCCTGGCCCCTCCCCTCCATTTTCTCCTTCAAAAAGACAGATATCATTGGCTGTATCCTATGCGTATATACTCCTTGCTGGATGGCGGATGCACCTCCTACTCCTCCTCGGTAACATCATCAGAGATGTCATCCTCCTCTACCTCATACTCATATACCTCTGTAATCGGCAATCCTTCCAGAAGCTCAATAGCAAGCTTTCTGAGAGGATGCCACTTCTTTTTCAACTCACTTGCACAGGACCAATCCTGAACAGCATGTTCGTATGCATATGCTGTCAAACCTTCCTGTAAATCCTCCGAAATCCTTGTTCTCATGCCTAATTGGCTCATCCACCAGCTGTGATGCCACTCCTTGTAAGCTAACACTCTTCTCATCTCCTCATTTAATAGCTCCACCTCCTCCTCCCAGCACAACATCCTTGCACATGCTTTGCACCATTCTATATGTAGTGCTAGGGACATGATTCAGTATCCACCTTGTATATAGGATCTGAATAAAAATACCTTCATGAATTGCTGGCCTATCATCGTCCCTTCCCAACTGGTACCAAATCCAAGAAAGTCGCCGGTGGCCCTCACCCAGTTGTGCAATGCTCCAAGAACCTCCGGCAGTACCCTCCAAAGTGCTATCCAACAAACCAAGGTCCCTCAAGTGTTCTTGGTCATGCAATTCCTCCTCTGTGAGGGATTTCTCATTGACTGCATGAATATCCTCCTTGTTCAGAACCTGGAGCTTGTTCTCCCAAGTGCCATGCCCTCACAACCGGTAAAGCACGTTCCTTGCATAGGGGTATCGAAGCTTGTTTTCGTAAATGTTCATCTGTATATTATGGAGGATACCTTGGTTGCATGAGGTCGGATTTTGCCCAGTAACATTCTTAACAGTGAAGAGATGGCTGGCAGATCGGTTACGAAGTCCCTGGCGCAGCCACTGGAGCAAATCCCTTGCCTCAGCCTCTCTAACACGCATCTCGGCCTCTGCAATGCCTGGCCCACAAATGCTAGCTCGTTGTGTGTCACCATCAAGTTCAGAAGGCATGAAAAGTTTGATGGCTTTGGAGATGAAACTACTGGGCCCATCAATATACTGTAGCTTCGCAGTCATCAGAGCTTGATGCAAATTCAGCATGAAGAGCTGCTGCAACCCACAGAATTGTTGAATGCGCCACCCAAGCGACTTCCGCTGCTTCTGAATGTTGAGCTGTTGATAAATAGTGCCAGCAGCACGAGCCTTGACCTCCAATGCTAGATTTTGCCTGAATAGCAGCTGTTAGCGACTGTATTCCCTAAGCTCAAGCCATGTCATTTACTGTGCCTCCTCAATCTGGATGCCACTGAAAATGAAAGTACTCAAGCTGGATTGAGCTAGCACCCCCCCTCCTCGAACGACAGTGTCATACTCCTCTCGAGACAGCTGAAGTTCCACCTCTTGCAGTGTAACCTTCCCCTGAAGCTTTGCTTCATATGGACATGGCTTGCTATGGTCTTTTTCCCATGCATGGACACTTTCTAGCCACATCTTCACTGCCGCGGGCCCACAAAACCTCATCAAGCCTTTGTTGAAGCTCTCGAAGTCTGTGCGATGCACCCTTGCTTCCTGGATAGCCTCAACTATGCGATTAGTGAACATGCAACCTGCATTATATCAGTCTGATACTCATCAGTGTTTCTATGGATACTTACCAAAACTCTCAATAGTCTTGAAGTTATGAAAACTGAATATATTGTCCAGAGTATCCTCTCGTGCACTGGGCCCCAACATCTTGGTCTGAGCAGCAGCACGATTTGAATTGGCCCAGTTCTCCTCGATTGTTTCACTGTGCATACGCGCTGCATCCAGTAGATAGTTGAAGGAAAAGCGAGTGTGACATTCCAGCTGGTGCGCCCATATGTGAAATTTGGGTATGCACATAATTAAAGCATCCTCGGTGATCTTCAATTGAGCATTGTCAGGAAATTCCTGCATCCTTTTCCAGAAATGTATGCCCCACTGACAGATGACATTGTAGGAGATAACAACCTCAAGCTCCACATCATTGAGCGCCTGAACAATAACACCATCCACATTGCATTGCTTATGGAATATGTCAGCATCCAGGCTTGCATTGATACAGGCACCACATACGTACCTTTCACCATGCTGAAGATTACCAAACCCTCTCCCTTTCCAAATGCTATGCCTTGAACACGTACAGCCTACCATTCTGGTAGTGCATAGGCCTTGAATGTTCTTCAAGTTCACTAGAAACACCGCCGTGAATCCTGAACATGTACTGATCTCCTCTTCGGTTACATGCTTCCAAATGTGCTCCATATACAGCCCCTTCCTCACAAAATATGCCCATCTGTCACTAAGGGATGGATCCTTCTCTTCAGTGGACACAATGGCATTTCGTGTGCGGAAATTAGCATCTGTGGCAAAGAAATGTCGATACAGCCACCTGGAACGATGATGAGCAAGGCTTATGTGCTAGCAACGATACACATACCTCTTTGCATCTTTGATTTCCCCCAGCAAAGGTATGTTCTTTGATGGAAGCGGGCATGCAGGGCAGTCTAGCGCTAGACCACCCTGTGCCGTGCCCTCGATGCCTGTGGGATTGTGCCCTCGACTCGCCCATTTGCACTGCTTTAAATGGCACCACTGGTGGATCGTCCATAGGAGCACCTTGTAGCGATCCGGGGGCGGGGAGTGGGTCCGGTTGGATGTCATGATCTCAAGAGATTTCCAAAGGTCGAAGGCAGGGAGCTTTCCTTGGCAATTAATGGTATGGAATAGACGCATCAGAGTGAAAGTTGTGGAGGTCTGGGGCTCCAAAGGTGTTGCTGGGTACCAAGACGAACGTAGTAGCTGGGCACAATGTTCAACAGATGGGAGACACCTGCAGAAATCAACAGATATATTTTGGATTCCATTAGTATGAATAACAACAAAATCTTTGTGTCCTGCAGAAGGAAAGGGGCAGACAGTGCCAATTGAGTGTCCAAGCTACACACGCAAGCCTATCTTCTGCAACATAGTGGGCTCGAAAAACATTCCATTCCAGTTCTAAAAGAACCAGACGTGATAAGCGGTCATCACCCTCCCAGTCATAGCAAATGTACCTCAATCCAATGTAAAGGCTGCCGGCCGTGGACCTTTAAACAGCATTCTTTGCATGTCAAATTTGTTCCATAACATTCCTGCTCACAGCATCAATAAGAACCATCTATCTCACCACACACTGAGCATGAGTGATGTTCGCTGACACCCCTTGCCTCGAGTCACAAGAACTCATCCAAATATTCGCCTCGCAAGGGAATCCAGGTATGCATAGGATTCTCCTACAAATCATGTCAGCGACATTCTCGGCCATAGTAAGGGTTGACGCACCAAATTCTGCTGTGCCTTCCCTCGCGCAGTAACCCTAATGCCATCCAGGTCTCCATCTAGCGGTGCCTTGGGAGCCCCCATCCCTGATAAATCCTCCCCCATGGTATAGGAGAAACTGTCTACTTCTGCAGCCTTGGCAAGAGTGTCAGAGATCTTCATCATCCTTGATATCGACAACAGCAGTGATATGCCGTCTACGTGTTCACACCTAGATTTTGCGATTTTGTAACAATACAATTGCATATCTATCCTGTACTAGTGATAATAAAAAGGACTATAGCTGAGGCTTCGAGCTGATAGTTACAGCAGTATGCGACTAGTGAAGCCAGGACCTAGATGCGATACCACTAGTGGATCAAATCTACCAGCTGGCCATACTAGTGACTTGAATACTAGCTGGACTAATTAATATAAGACCACTAGTGGATGAGTAACACGACTAGCGCACCAAACAAGAAGCAGAATACACAGATCTCATGAAGTTCAGTCACTAGCAGACCGATCGGGGCAGAAACGCCTAAGTCAGGTTAACTAGTCATGCAGAAATCTCGAAGCAGGACTTAGAAATGAATTAGCAACGGATTAACGTTATGCCCAGATCCGACTAGTGTGATCAGATCTATTACGATCAGCATTAGTATAGCCCGGCTGCGCTTTCGATCATGGCCAACTATGGTTGCGAGCACGAGGATGTGGCTAGTCATTCATCTCTGGCGCTAGTGGCGCGTTGCTGGGTCAAGAACGCGAGATTAAACCGCTGGCTGAGCTCCGTGGCTCACTAGTCGTCCAATAGCAATTTCTAGACTGACTATTGCATGTTTATGCGCGATATTTCAGGCCTAGCCAAGAAATCAGTACCGAAAATACCCCACTAGTGTAGCTGTTTGTGTTGCTTTGTACCTTTCTTTACAGTATATAAGTAGTAGAATAGCCACTCGCATGGGGAGGCAAGCCATCCCTGCAATTGTGAGTGACTAGCAAGAGTCTAGTGCTTCTAATTAAGGGCTTGTGTGCTTAACCTCACAGGCAAGCCATCCCTGCGATTGTGACAGACTAGTCAGTATCTAGTGCCCCTAATTAAAGGCTTTTGTGCTTAACCTCAACGAAGCGGCTACTAGTCGCTAAGTTAACCATAGAATTGAGTGAATTGAAGTCCCTTTTGAGCATACTATTGTGTCCTGCAAAGGCCAAGAGTGTTTTGAAGTAATTCTTGCAATTTCTCGAAGTTAAAGTATTATTCTTAGGCCAAGAGTGCCACTAGTAAGCTAGAGTGTGAACTAGTCAAGTGTTATCACTTGTAAGGAGCAGTTTCTAGGCCAAGAGTGCCACTAGTAAGCCAAGAGTGCAAACTAGTCAAGTGAAGATCACTTGTAGGAAGTAGTACAGGGCCAAGAGAGCCAATAGTTTGAAGCAGTCATAGTCCCAGTGAGTGCAGTAGCTCAAAACCAAGTCACATTCATTCAATTGTGTCTTACCCACCCCACTAGTGCGAGTAGTACGCTTGTAAAACTCACTAGTAACAAATAAAGTGTCTTTTGAACAACATCCCTTGATTATTGAGTCTGCAGAGTGCTTCTATCATACTCGAAACACCCGAATTCAATCAATTGGTGATAGTGTAGAGTTGTGAGAGGTTTAGTGTTGGTTGGAGATCATTTCCACCCACTAGTCTTTTGTCACTCGCCGTTACCTGAGCACATCAGCGGTGCTCCTGTTGGTATGTGCAGTGACTTGCTGGCGGATGTGCCTCTCGTTCGCATTGGGTTTGATAACAGCCGCGATATTCGGAGCATGGATGTAGAATCCATGTGATTTGCGCTTGGAATTTGCATGCGACATGTTGATTGAAACAGAGAAAGGGAATCATCAGATTACGATATCAGGATGTGACTGGAGGCCACTGTGGCCCACGTGTTGTGGACGGACTTCGAAATTCCCTTCAACCCACGTGCATATGTGCTCAAGCTAAAACTGATGGAATTTGAAGGTAAGTTTCAAATTGCATCGCTCCCCTCCCAGCCTGCCGAGTATGCCATCCACCCTTGGATGGCAGAAAGATGGTGCTTCCAACCCTAAAATGTGAACCTTGTATCTGGCTGACGATGATTACCAGTTAAGCCAGGACAACACGATGCAGTCATGTCTTTTCTCCCTACTGCCCAGACGTGCCTATCATTCTCCCTGAGGTAAAATTACAGCAACTCCTACAGTGACATGACGCAACATCCTCCGACTCACAGGAGCGGGAGGAGGATGTCAAGCTTGAGCCACCAAGGAAATCTCTTTTCCCACCACCAATCACCAACGCTCCTTGTCGACGCTCCCCCTTCCGGTCCCCAGAGCCTCCACCTACTGCTAGCTATGTCTTCGATTTGTCCATCCCCACTGAGACTAGGAAGAGGATCAAGAAGAAGGCGCGACGACAGCGCCTTAGAGAGATCGCAAATGCAGGGGCTGACCCTGGGCAACGCTGTGTCAAAATCTCCACAGCCAAACACCTTCTCCAGGCAATCCCCATTGAAACATGCTATCAAATACCTCCTCAAGAGTATGTCGGTCCTCAGCACCGCCACTGATCACATGCCTCAGTCCCTATCGGAGCTTATTATGTGTGGGTTTCGAGAGGTACCTTGGCCAGGATGGTAAGTCAAAACCAATCTCATGGTGTCAGTCAGAGCTGACCTATAGCACAGAAAACCTCAGCCGGTACTCAATGCAGAAGGAGCATGCATCATGGTGCTAGCGGGTTGCCCTGGGGATCTGGAATGGGATACTCTCCAACAACGAGCGGCCAATGATATCGAGGCCACGGCCGAATGTTGTTTGTTTGCACCAGACCAATGTGATCATCGTCGTGGCAAATATCCCTCCCTTGGTATTGGCATCTCATACGGCGGCAGACAGGTTTGACCAGGGAACCTTCAGAACAGCACAAAGAATAAGAAGGTCATGGAGGAATTGATGGCAATGCCCTTTTTCAGGCAGATGGCTGGGTTTAGTGACAGTACGTATCCTGAGATTGTACCACACTCCCCACTGATCTTTACTCCAGACACCCTTGCCAACTTCTACCTGGAACTGCATGACGATTACCACGATGCTCTAGATGTGTTATGTGATAGCAACTGGGATCTCTGCCGTAATTTCATAGAATGTGTTTGGGCCGCCATGACGATCAACTTTGGGCCTATGGCATGTACAGACCGTCACACCGACTTTCTCAACCTGGTGCAGGGCATGTGTGCCATCTGGGCATTGGGTAATTTTGATGAGAAGAAGGGCAGCCACCTGGTTTTATGGGACCTTAAACTCATAATTGAGTTCCCTGCAGGTTCGTGCATCCTCCTTCCCTCAGTGTTACTCAAGCATTCCAACCTTCCAATCCACAAGGGCGAGTCGAGGTGCTCTTTTGTCATGTATTCAGTGGCTGGTCTGTTTCGTTGGGTGGAGAATGGCATGTGGTCCAACGTTGACATTTTGACCAATGGTGGCGAAGACGCTCGAAAGGCTTGGATGGATCAAAGGGCAGCACTGCCTGCTCACAATGTTCCATCCTTTCCATTGTGGGAGGAACTGAAAAGGCAGTGCCTACTACAGCTTCGGGGGGCAAGGGCATGATTATCACAATCCTCAGCATAATAGTGATATCTTCACAATATATTTAATCATGTTACCTGGTCTATCAATGTGATTCATTCTCAAACAACTGCACCATCCCCTTAATTTGCTGAATCTACCTAAGAACACCATTTTGTGTGAGTGATGAAAAAAGGAACTGACATGAACTAGCATTGTTGTTAGCTTTCGATTACTATCCTGAACCTCCAACGCTTAAGATTGTACTCGTTCTTGAATGTAGCATCGAACAAGATCGCGTTGCATTATCGCTGTTTCACTCATGCCTGCGATCAGTATTAAGGACATACATTCATGAGAGCGAAACTTAGGAACGATGTTCAAGTTTATACCTGCACCATTATAGCGATCACCATCCAATGCTTATGAGCTCTTACAGATATTGGCTACAGGTCAATAGATCTCGCATCTCATTGGACATATGTATTGATTACAATTATCTATTGAACTAAGCAAGAATAGTAGCATACGTGAGCATCGAACAGTATTTCAGTTTCACAACTAGCATTCAACGTCGCTCACACTCGTTCTTGATTAATTTCATTTCTCAAGTCTTTAGCTGAGAATACTATGAAATACATGGCATTTACATATTGCTAGCAGCTCAAGATGATACTGTATTGTATAGCAGATGAGAGTACATCCATATTGTATGATAAGGGTAGTAATGCATATCTATTGTTGTTCGAGTTTAGTAAGGGATGGTAGCCGAAATACAAGGCAAAATAAAAACAGCTCAATATCCGAGTCTACTAGAACCAGCATTAGGAACTCAAATGAAATGCAGCAATTAAACGACTATGGCATCTGTTCTAGCTAGTGAACATATTCAGATAGAGTGGAATGGGCTTGTCGGTGAATTCTGTAAACAGCCATCTCAATATAGACATATTTTTTGGCCATACGGCAAATCACCTTCTAGAGTGATATCATCGCCCTGATGGTAACAATGTACCTGCACATACAATCCCATGTTGTATTGGTTTGTCTTCCTCCTTCCTCCACATACCAGGTAAGTCTGCATCCAGCTTTGGTATTTGTGAGATTGATTACAATAGAGACAGGAATTGACATCCCCTTGATGAGCGACGATGAACTTTGGATGAACGTTGGGGAACTCAGCATTGATGGCAATGATATCCTGGTCCTGTTCTCGCCCTGTGTGCCCAGGTACTTCCCTGATCCTGAAGACAAGGATTTGCAAAGAATAGGAGGCCAGAAGCTGTACATTGTAAGGGTTGGTCATGTGCCAGGAGTTTATTCGAGCTGGTGCATGCGCTCTGACTTGAGCTCTTTCATATTCACTGTATTGACCATGGTTTGAGCAGGACTAGTGCTCATAAACAGGTCATTAGATACTCGGGGAATAACCACGAGCACTTTAACACTTGGACTGATTGCGTTCGTCACTGGCAGCTTTACTGTCGACCAGGGTCGCACAATCACTGTCCTCAGCTACCGTCATCATCAGGATACCCATTCTCTCACATGTCTTCTGGATCAGTTCTGTATGCCCCATTGCCGACACCACCCCGGCGCTCATATTCCATTGCAACGGCGCACGAACCACAACTATCATCCTCTGGGGATGCAAGGCCTCATCCTGCTGCATCAAAATCAAGCTCAAGTTCTGCTCAGATTGAGTCACAACAGCAGTCACAAGCATTGTCGTCAGCCAAGTTTCGGCCTTTCTCACGTACCAAGTCTATGCCTTCTCCCAAGAAAGGTGGTTTACAGTATTTTGGGGTTGTCAACACTACCAAGGGAATGACATCAGTATTTACCTCATTGTGTGTGCTAAACAATTCTGATGGAATGATTACTGACCCTTTCCTCTTCAGAAATCAAGCCCAAAGTCGCTTGGAAACATTGACAAGCAGAGGTTTTGAAGGTTATCTTAAGGCAGGGTCTGAACTGCAGAACACTATTGAGGGGAGCGATAGTGAGGGTCAGGAAGATGAGGACTGATGAATAAAATTCAATTGTAATTAGTGAAAAACTCATTGCTTCTTCGTTGATTAAAATTGAATTAGAAGGCTATTATACTGTGGATTATCCTGGCCTAAGGATCACTTAAGTTCGCTTCACGCTCGTAACCATTACAGATGTTCCATGGTACAGTGCATAAGCACTGCATATTTTTTCTGTTTCATAAAATCATCGACATTCTGTTTTCCGATTGTACTTTCCCTCACCTGGTCACTTTTCGAGAATTATAGCAGATGGATCCCACTACCATGAAAGTGATACAAGACAAGAAGTGAGGCCCTGGTCGAGACACGTGGGCAACTGGATCAAGGACATCATTCTTCGAAGCCCAAGAGCCAAGTTGAAGGTTGCATGTCGCATCTAGTGATGGAACAAAGTTCTATGACTACATGGCGAAGATGTACCAGATCAAATATGATGGAGTTAATTTGAAACATGATCTGCTCAACCCGATGACTTCGCTACCTATGGATGAGGATATCCAATTGTGGAATGCGATGAAGGCAGAAAAAGTGAAGGAGTTAACTTGGGAGGAGCGTACGGTCTTACAGAATTCTGAGGCAGCCATGTTTGAATCTTTAAAAAATGTGAGTTTTGAGAGGTCCGAATTCAATGGACTTGGACTGATCTTCTTCGACAGAGAATTCAGAGCTGGTATGCATGGCATTACTCTGGAATTCACCAAACGGGGGTGATGAAAGTCGCCCAGGTCATCTCAGCAGATCTCCGTCAAGCTCCGAAACCATGCCATCCCCAGCTCATTCATGTTTACTCGCATCTTTATTATCTGACATATCTCAAGCCGCTTGTCGAAGCTGAATGGGGGGCAGTGCAAAAATTTCCCGGTAACTTGGAGATTCTTTTTGATGTTAGGAAGCGCATTACAAGGGCCGAGTGGAACAAGGCATCAGAGGAGATCAAACAGCTTGTCAACGGGAAATTGGAGGAAATGCACAGCATGGCTATGGAATGGTGGCAAGCAGCAGCTAACAACGATAAGGAGATGTCGGCCAGTGACTATCAAAGGTGAGAGTTATCTGCCTTGTTCTCTTCTGCAATCTGACACCACTGCAGGAACCTCGTCAATGGATCGAGCTACCTCCAAGCAGTCACAGATGCCACCAGGAAGCATTTTGGTATGCACATGATGGTCGCTTTGGTAGGACCAATTGGGTCAAGTGAGAGGGGGGGGAATTGAGGTTCACAGGTAAGTGTTTCAGGTATGATAGCCACTGGAAGATTTGCTGAGACTTTGAACATGGTAGCATTCACTCTGGGACCACCATGACTGGCCAAACATGGCCTCAATTTGATCCCCAGGGCTGGGGTGCGGTGGAGACAAGTATGATTGAATTTGGAAAGAAGTCCTACAGTGCGTGGTGTCTCATATTATAAGGCGATCTTACTAATTCACCTTGTCTAGCGGTGGAGGATTGCTCTAGAAGGGTGACATCTGTGGGTTCAGCTTCAACCCTTGCTACGCTCTCCAAAACAAACCCGAAACACATCAAGAACCCCATTCAAGCAACATCAAAGTCTTCCAATACTGATGCGGAGGGCGTTAAGACCAATGGTAGTCAAGCAACAGCTACGACAAATACTGGGTCATCGTCAGATCTGGGACCTGCCCTTCCTTCCAATCCATCACAACCTGCATCGTCGTTAGGGGATGAGCATCTACTGCCCTCACCGATTGCAGACAAGTTACTGGCATCTCCTGCAGAAAATAATGGCTCCCCTGATGCCTCCGAGGGTGGGAATGAACTGGAGAGTGAGAATGGAAACACAGAGACTAGGGGTTGGTCAGTAGAGAGGGAGGAAAGGGTGTTAAAGCAGTTGAATGGGGACGACAACAACAATGATGATACACATGGGGCCATATTGACTCACCGAGAGAAGGACAATTTGTGGACTGGCATCGACAAGGTGGGGTGGTATAGCGAACTCAACAAGGCTTTCACCGCCTTTTCAAGGGGCAAGGACTGGGATGACATTTGGACAGATTCAGTCGATGCCCTCTTCGTATTTGAATGGCACTGAGGTTATCTGGAGAAGGGGAAAACACTCACAGCGAAGGAACACCCAGTGTGCATTCATGCATTCATGAAGGAGCACCATCATTGGGACAAGCATCACTCCCTGGGTGACTTGAGAGTGTTCAATGAGCAGTGGTGGAAGTGGTGGGGGAATCTCTCAGCCAAAGGACTGCTCTGTCACAGGGTTCCGCTTTGGCACACCTAGCACCGTCAATTGGAACGGTTTGGAGAGCTGTCATGGAAGCAACAGACTGCTTTTAGTGATGGCATTGTTGTTGTGGTGGGGGGAGGTGGCACATTCTGTCGGGGTTCAGACTGAAGAGTGGTGGAACTGGCATGAGGCTGTCAAGGACATTGTTTGGACCCTGGAGCACATGATCCGTACTTCGATTCCTACCTCGGGGCCATGGACTGCAACAAAGGGAACAAAGCGGAGAGGCAGCGATTTAGCGAAGGATATTGGGTCTGTCTCTCAGAAGGTAAGCTTGGTCCTGCTAATTTCCATCGCTTGGGATCTGACTATTCCTTCCAGAGAACCTGTGTTTCCAAGTCGGCTATCATATAAAGTTTCTGCTTTTTTTCTCTGATGGAGCTTTGCCCTGTCCTTCACTAGGTCTTTCTTTTTACTTTTGTTGCTGTTTTGCTCACATCCCCTATCCTTTGGATGTATATACCAATTTGTTATTTTACTAATTGATTATCCTTGGTCTCACATTCTCATGTTGTTGACAGCTACAATATAATTCAAATATGCAAATTTTCACTTGTTGTGGACTTAGAAAATTTTTGTTGACTACCTGGAAAAATGCTGCTTTCAGAGGTGATTCCCACAGCTCGAGTGCTATGTCATTCTGAAAAAATCTGGCCGCAACGATTGTTTCTGGCCTTAGATGCTCACAAAATTTGGTATGAAAGCTTTTACATGCACCTGTAGACCTGCTAGAAAACATTCCAAGAAGAATTTCACCATTGGGAAGTGAAAACAACCAGCATGAAGTGGCTATCAATTTATGCAAGTTACTCTCATCACACCAACTAAACACTGATTATAAGTCCAGCTGCATCCAGCCATAATATCTGTCTTTTTGAAGGAGAAAATGGAGGGGAGGGGCCAGGCAGTCAGTCTGGCTGTATCTGGATGATTACAAATCACTGAAAAATCCGGAATGCCAGTCCAAAGTTTTTAAATAGCCGGGTGATCCAAAAGCAACCAGATAATCCGAAAATAGCTGAGTGATCAGAAAATAGCTGGATAATCTGAAAATAGATGATGCCATCAATTGCCCCCCACCTCCTGGTGGTATCTGGGGCTGATTTGGTAAGCAATATGCTATTTCCCCAGCCCAAACCCACCCCCTGCCAATATTGCACCCTAAAAGGAATATTGAAGCTTGTTGCAAGAGGCCCTATAACTATCCTCCTATAGCTATGGGCAGAATTGTCATTATGTCAACCTATACCTATAGCATCATTTGCAGGACCTCTAGTGCATTGGGTGGGAATGCCACACTGGGGCCAAGCAACATTTGCTGCACCCCCACCCCTAAAACAACCCTCAGCTAGCACCGAGGAATATAGCCAGGACTTATGGACTGTCTTCCGCTTCCCACCCCCACCCTACAACACCCCAATGCCCTGCAGACCCAAGAGGATACTGGTATCCTCCCAACCTCGTCCAAGGATGGAGGATGGCCATTCCAACGACCAATTACCTCGAAGGGCCACCTTCCCCACTGCTCCCTCCCATAACTACCAACTCATCCCTGCAGGGCAATTCCCCCCCGATGACTCGGACAGCAACTCAGACACCCTGCTCGCCCTCGCCCTTGAGCGAAGAATTGCTATTGACCCCGTGCCAGAGCCCAGAGAGGATGATGACCCCCTCAATGCCAATGCCAATGACTATGAGTGGCCAACACTCACACGAATCGACTGACAAATCCTTGGTCCCTATCGGTCCCAGGCCTGGGAGCTATGAAGACGCGACATCGAGAGTCGCAACCCTTTCTGAGGCCCCAACAACTGCCCCAACATGGACTTCTTCCTCACCACCAATCGAGAAGACCCCATTCCCTTCTTTGGGAACACCAATGCCATCATCAAGGCTCAGATATTTGCCAACCAAGAGCGTACCATATATGCGACCTCCGCCAGTGCCAGAGTCCTGGAGCTACGACCAAGGACAGCCGATGAATAGCACATCTTGGAGCTTGCACTACATGTCCTCGCCCTGGAATAGGGTGACCGACCAGACCTGGATGGGGTTGACAACCTATAACCCCATCTTTGACAACCTCCACTACGACGCTGAGACTTTCAGCACCTACCCCTTCCCTGACTCACCACCCATGAGTTGAATCCGACAGCATGGCCAGTACCATGGCCCAAAGATGAGCATCCTCTTTGGAGGAACTAATGACAACCCCAGTGGGAGTAACGATCCACCACAACCCATGAAGGAAGAACACCTGAACTGGGCGTGAGAGGAGATGAGGCTAAAGCAGGAGGCCGTTGAAAGGAAGCAAGAGGAGCTAGAGAGGCTCCAGGAGGAACTGAAGGAGGCAGAAACCCTCCGAAACCTCCATGTGACGATCTGGGATTTCCCTAGAGGAGGAGGGAAAGGCAAGGAGCCTGACAGAGGACTGGCCCTCACTCCCAAACTGGCAGAGGCCGTTGCACAAACGCGATGATCACTTCTCGGTGCCCCAACCCCCCGCTGGGAAGGGATGCCCCAACCCAATGCCACAACTGGTCGGATCCACCCCCAACGATGCTGCCTATCTGGGGATCAAGCTGATCCTCATGCAGACTCCAAAGCACTTCAAGGGCGACCATGACAACATTGAACACTTCATAGGCGACTGCATCACCTACTTCAAGGTGTTTACCAACTACTTCCTCCTCGACTCGCAGACAGTACTCTTCGCTGCCTCCTACTTTGAAGGACCCACCAAAGACTGGTGGGTCTACAAGCACCAGGACTTCTGGTCAGACTCAGGCTGGGATCCTAACCCCTGGCCTGATTCTGATACCCCACATGGCCTGAATTCATCACAATGGTCACCATGCAATTCCACAACCCCGCTGTCGAGGAAGTACATGAGAGGAAGATGTTTGAGTTAGTGAATGGGCAAAGGGCCCGCAACCCACTACTTCTACGAGCTAGAAAGGGAGGCCAAGCTTGCAGGATGGCGCCTGGATGAGCACCCCTAGTCTTAGATCTGAGCCTTTTCCCCTCAGTGTAGCAAGAACAACCTGTTTTATTATTTCCCACTGTAGCAAGGCTCTCTACAGCAAGGTATATACAACACTATCTACCACTATTCCTCCCATACTGGCTGCCGGGCCTGTTTGGCATGTTGTTCAGCTAGTCAACGCCTCCCGACGTCCTGACCAACAATACCCAAAAGAGGAAAAACCTCCGCAACTGCAATTCCGCTAAAAACACTACCCATACTAGTCAGTATACATGCATGTCTATGCTAAATCGGCACTGCTGATATCATCATCATCCGAGCTTGAAGCCTCAGTTTCAGAATCTACAATATACATATCCAGTGCACTACCCTTCATACGCCACTTGGCTTCGAAGGCATGCCATATCCTGTTCCGTAGCATCACCTGCTTCATAGCATAGGCACGTTGACCTCAGCATACCTCCTCTGCTATGAAGGTGTCATCCTGCTGTGCTCGTTCCTCCCATTGGCCGGCCTTGTACTTCAATGACCTCAGTGAACGTTGCATTTCCTCATGGAGAATCTCCACCTCCTCGCACCACCATAATTTCCTAGCATACACCTTTGACCATTCAACTTGAACACCTGCTCAATGTCAGCATCCATCATGGCTAACAGATATGTGACTTACATTTGTGTACACCCTCATCTACCTCAGCTCTGGGACCACCCAGTGCTGTCCAAATCCACATTAGCTTCTGCACCATTGGTCTGGCCTGTGCCCTGCCATCTCGACCTCCTATCCTTCCTAAACATTTAGACGCTTTAGCGTCACGTTCTACCTCATGCACTGGGGCTATATCTTTGGCCTCAAGCTTCTTGAATTCCCTGCAACTATCCTCACCCCTCAATGCAACCATAGCCGCTCTCGCTTGCCTATACTTGAGAGCCAAATTATCTATGTGGTCAGGTAACGGAATCGATAAGAGTGCGCACCCTCATAGACCTCTGTTGTCCCACTATATTGGCATTCCTATACCTGATAAGGTGCTGGTGTGCCATCAACTTTGTTCGCAGAGATGCGAGAGCATCCATGGACTGGCCCTCTCACAATTTGAACTCTGCATTGGAGATAGAGGCCTCGCAAACTCCAGGACACACATCCTCAGGTATTTGAGATGGTAACCACAGCTTAATGTCCTCCATGGAAGGTGCAGTGTTATCCGAGTCATGTTTAGCGTCTTCCTCCTCAATCAGTGGGACCATGCCAGGCATATGAACCGCCTGTATCTTGCAGAAAGAGCTGAGCTTCTTGAAAAAGGAGATCCTTAACTCGTGGACCTTTCCCTGTCAATGAAGCGTGAGGGAGGAGACCTTCATCTCAAAGTGGATGTGTCATCTACCCAAACAGTCGGAAACGGGCCAAATGAACGAAGAGAACCACATACTGAGCATTTTCTAGCTCCAGACCCTATAATTAGGAAAGCAGTTATGCTAATTTTCTTGATGGACTTCGTCGACGCATTCATGACCTCCTGCAGCTCCTCAGTTTGCAGCTGAAGTCTGACCTGTGCCTCCGTCATTCTAGCTACAAGATCTTGTTAGTGTGAGATAATGAAGACCAACAGTTGATGTACCACTTGTTTCTTGAGCAGCGTATGGAGACAGCTTCAAACGATCTTTGCACCACTTGTCTATCTTCTTCCTCCATTCAATCTTCAACTCTTCGCTTCAGCATTGAGTCGATGTCTTTGAATTCCTTGATTTGAACCTCACGCTCAACCAGCGCAATCTTCAGTCGTTGGACCAATGACTCACCTAGTCCGACATTCTTCCTGAAATTGTGCCTATCCATGCAATCCTTGATGGCGTCGTGTCAAACCTCTGGGTGCATTTCTTTTGTCTGCCACACCATAGGATTGAATGCCAACCATGTTCTCTCAACACCTTCCCCATCAGACTTCCCAACACTGTCTTGATACATGAGCGAATTCTCGGTCTTGCACTTTACAACATGCACATCACCATGCCAGACTGGAAGGGTGACATCCACGAAGGGCAAACCACTGTCTCGGTGCAGGAGTGCAGGCAACTTCTTACATCTCTTCTCCATATTGATTTTGTATTGGCATCCGACATCATACAATAGAGTAATGTTCTTGACACATGCAGACTGGACTGATGACCAAAAAATATAGTCCATATTGGCATACCTGATCAAGCAAGGTTAGACTCAGGATGGATCAATCAGAGCTCGTCATACATACCGTTCTCCCTTCAGAAGATCTCCAAGTCCGAGCGGCCGAACCAGCTTGTGCCGGATGCAGATACACCCCCCCACCCCTGTACATCGCAAGCCCATCGACAAGCATGTATCCTTCTGCATGAGAGCTGCAAACGCGATACACGTACTAATCTAGGTGAATTGTCAGGACCAAAGATACTGTAGAGGAACAAAAGAAGCCTCACATCCTTTTCATTGACGTAGCTCTTGTTCTTGTTGCGCATGCGAAGTCTGTTCTTCAAATGGAAATTGGCATCCATTCCAACAAGAAGACAATGTAGATACCTAAGGAAACCAAACAGTTAGATTAGGGACAGAGCAGAAGACAAAGACTTACTGTAAACTAGGTGTAGTATCTCTCCATCTGCTAGGCAGATTGACACCATCCCTTGGACACACCCAGCATTGTATTGCCACAGACCCCAGCTCAGCAGTAGTCAGACCTCCTTTTAAATGGCCCACACCAGCCCTTTTTAAACGCTTTAAGTACGCCCATTGCTGACTCATTCGTCCAAAAGCCTTGTATCGGTCAGCAACCCATTCTGTCCCCCAGGCATCCACCTTTTGCTCTAACGTCGAGACATAATCATGGATGTTCATGTTGGCCACGACGTTGAGCAAACGAAATGTGTCTAAGCACTCAAATGTTGCATACGATCTTGGTGAGACCGTCATTGCCGGATACCATCCATTGTGCAAGAGCTGCCGATATTGTCCCTCGCCATGAGAAATATCACAAGCACACCAATGTCCGTTGACCATGTGTACCCCATTGACATGAAGAATTGTCAATGTCTGGGATATTCCGGGAATGGGACAGTCTGCACCACTATGACCAAGTTGATAGATCAAACCCATCTCCTTTAAACTTGTGTCTTCCCAGAACGACCCATTCCAGCGCTACCCAATGTTTATCAGGATAAATGATTGACTGTAGCCAATGCAGCACTCACCATCAAGACATGTAAAGGGGTACAGGCGTGGTGCTGGAGGTTACAGTTCTTGCACTCAAAAAACCCGCCACAAGTCTCGCATCGAAAGACTTCAGTCTACAGTCACAATTTCGATGTCGGTGGACGATGGTGCATGACTGGAGAGCCATGCTTTGCAGGTCGTGCATCTTGGATGAAGGGTATGGTCACCGAATTCTTCTCGTTGCAATAATCCATTGAGGAAATCTTGCCGTAATGGAAACCATACATGCATCAGATCGTCCTGATAGAAATTCAGACAAAGATGTGAAAGGAAATTGCTAAACACTCACCGAGCTATCGTACCGCTTCCTCTTTTCTGTCATTGGATCCAAGTCCTCAACGAGTTCCCCAGAAGCATCCATTGCAAACACTGGAGCATATTGCTTCCAGCCAGACATATTGAAGGCCTCTAAGTAGTCCTCATCTCCGACTTCAGCATCGCCCTCAACATTGCCTGCTGTTTCCCAAGTGGCACCCTCTTCCCGTTGCTCGCAAAGCATGCTGGATTGCAACTTCCACATCTTTTTCAGTGGCTGGGTGAAGATGCACTGTCAAATTCCATCTTCAGAGACAGAGACCATGTGATGTGCACTCGAATGGCCAAGGGCTGACACAGTAGATCTGTCAGACCCAAAGTCCACTCCTTGCAATGTGGCCTGACAATGTCCACCACAATTCCTTGTGCCGCTTGTGGACCTGCTATTCTGCTGCTCGAACAGAGAAAGCTCCACACTGCTCATATGCGGTGCGTCTTCACATGAGCCAGGTATTATTACGTGAAGTCGACATTGGTAGGGTTGGTAGGTTTCCTTATTGAGGAAGGTTTTTCGAACTAGGGTGAGAGGTAGGCCAGTTGCATTGAGGGTGCTGAGCGCCACTGTCTCTTGTCAGGTAACAAAACCTGGAGAAATTTTTCAACTTCTTCATAAGTATGACCACCATGAATGCACCTGACTTACCTAACAAACTTGCCATTGTTCCCCATACCAATCCAAGAAAGAGGGGACGGTCGAGTACTATTTCTGCTACGTCGAACCCATGCACCCCGAACACATGGTATGTAGCGATGAACTTGCAACAATGTGAGGATACTGAACTATCTCACAGCTTAATGGACAAAATTTTGGATAACAGACCATGACTTACACTGTTTCGTAGTCCTTGCATGACTTACAAAAGCACATTGTATGTTCTCATCCAGCCCCTCCTCCTGGAAGACATAATCATTTGCCTTACAGACTCTTGATCAGGACTCTCAATACAAACTTCCAACTCAAACACCGGAGGGTCAATTCTGATAGCACCATATGATGAAATGCCAGTGAGTTCCCCAATCAGCTGAATGCTCTGGATGGCAAGATCATGGAGAAAACCTGGTGCAAGGACAGCGGCATGGTGTACTGGCGAGGCAGAGAGAAGAATCTGGTCACAGTCAAACACCAGCAACTATGGGGATATGGAGGCTGTGAAGAGAATGTGGTCCATGTGGTCTTACTCAGGTACTCCTCATTGTCTGGATGAATTGTTCCTCATGGATGCAGAGCATAGTCAGTGGGGATAGAAGCCAGAGGGAGGGAGGGAGGGAAGGGGGTTTGGCGCCCGTGTATTCTTGTTGTATTCGAGTAGACGGGATACACAGTCATGCAGAACAATGATTTGTGTGACTGAAGGCCCATGTGATCACATGTAACATCACTGCGGCAATAGCCGACGACTTTTCACTCTTGTTGCCTGCAGGGCAGCCAGGGCCTAGACATCTTCGGAGTTTAACGTGGAAAAGGGCTTTTATTGCTAATGTTAGGGCCTCATGCACCTTATTCCAGGGAATGTACCATGGATATTCTGAACACCTGTGCACTGTGCCACCCTCACCGTATGTTTGGGTCTTTGAATATCTTGTTCAAACTGAATCTTGTGTCATAGCTCACCAGCAAATTCTGACACATCTGTTGCCATTTGGAGGTGTTAGACTTGTCACCAGTACAGTTATTGCTGCCACTGCTGGGACTGATGAACACAAAGCTGCACCAGAATCACAAGATGGCATCCTGGTGACGACCAGCATCGTGGTATCAATATCACACCAATGTAACGGAAACTGCTGGTGCGACAACCCACAAGATCTGACTCTCAGTACGTATCAAGATAATCCTGAGTATTTAAATTTCTGACTCGCCATCCAGGAAGTCGTACTCGTTACATATATTGAGCATTACCTTGCGAGTATTTTCCCAAGTTCGAACACCTCTGCCCCTGTTATTGGACATTGCACTACGTGGCAACAGACTCGGCAGCCCTGGCGGTGGCACTTAGGATACCATTCATCGATATGGAGTGTTTGAAATGTGGTGAAGGGATGGAGGTCTGTCATGTGCAGAAGAGTGACACCATACTTCATAGGGTGGTATGCTGCGGTCTCACACTCGATTTCTATCCTTACCTCTTGGAATAATAATATATTCAGCAATGTGCATCTCAGACCACAAGGAGGGAGAATGGAGAAGCATCTTAGAAAACAAATCTGCTGTCTAGGTGGGCAAGCCTACACATGTGGCCCCCATCCTTTTCATTCAGAATCTTTTGCGATCACAAGGGATTTGCCTCCACATTTGCAAGTTATTCTGGACTGATGATCTGTAGCCTTGATCTGCTGCGATACCAATCTGGTCAGATTTCATGATGCCACCTATCACCGCATGGTGGGTACTAGTGGAACCTCCACAGAAGGATATCCAATGAATAGATTCATCGCTGAGTCTCTCATTGAAGCGTACAGATTTAAAGGAAAGACAGAACTTACATATTAAATAGAGGAAAGTCTCTCTGCTTGAACAATTAGCATGACAATATTCTGGTATGTCTGAGTATTGCGATTGACATTTGAAACTGAACTCAGCGAATGCTTCACCCAGTATTGCGCACCTCGACTGTGAATTTAGTGCATACTTCCATCATATTACATGACTATAGGTTCAGGTAAATGTCTGAGTTGAGTTTGATATTCACCAACCTGACCAGAATCCAGCCGGATCCAGTTTGAGTTTGACACTTGATTGAATTGGACATTGATATACCCCATATCTTGAGGTATAAGCTTTTTGCTTCACTTTGAGATGGGTTTGACTCCTTACATTGACAGAAGCACAGAAGTACGAACATGTACATTCAGAGCGGAAGTGTAGTGCCTGCCTATCCTAACAGTAGTCATAGTAGAAGTGTATAAGTTAGATTGGAGATGATCAAGAAGATCATAAAGCTTAGAGAGACTCCTTGTTTGCAGGTTGTGGAACTACAGGTGATATTCTGTCTTGGTGATTAGAGGTAAGCAGTTCCATTACCTAGGTGTATATAAACCACTGAACCACATACTGTTACGCTCAATCGGACATGCATGCCTAGTAAGTTTCAATTTCATGCAGGCTTCGATTTGCTGTTCCCACCAGTTAGCATCCAATTCTGACTCAAGTCTTGTTCACGTCGTACTAACTTTCTCTTTCAATTTTGGGGGAAAGAATGTACTTATATTTGATATACTTAAATGTATGCTATGGGGGGAGGGGGGAGTGCTTTTACATGTCCTTTTTTGAGTGTGTACTTAAATTTATTGCATGCTACTTGAAGACTATCAAATGCCTCGTTTACTGCATCAGAGATTCTGATAATGTTTAGGCCCACCTCTACACTAAATGGCAAGGGAAAATCAGTGAGAGCCAATAACATATCGAGAACACTTACTATGTTGGATAAATCCTGGGGCAAATTCCCTTGTAGACAACATGCCATGTGTCCGTGTCCTGTCCTGTGTTGAGGGGAGTTTCATAGGCATTTTCAGACCTCATGAGAGAATCTTCAGGCTTCGGCATCATGATTTGCGGGACCTGGAGAGAGGTGAGGATGTGCCCCTGCCAGCGCCGAACCCATCCTCTGGACATAGTGTAGGCATAGGCACTATTGGCAGAGGCGCATGTCATATATGACTTGTGCAGCATACAGGGAACACCCGACGTCCAGCTCTGACAAACAGACCTAACCAACAATTAAAACGCAATGTCGAACGGAGCAACAGAGATTTTACCATTCGTTGCACACTCCCGTCTTTCATCCTATGAAGACGATGTAGAACTTGGGCCCTTTGCATCAGTGGCGCTTTCGTTTGACTGTAGCGTGGACACAGCTTCCATGCTCATTGTGAAGGAGATTAGCAGCCTCAGACCTTTGGGGTTGTTAGTGGTACGTCTGGGCATCGGGCAAAATATTACCAATCGGGGGTTGTGACTGTCTGGGAGCCTGTTTCTATGACATATTGGATACGATCATGGAGGTGTATCCAACTCAGGCGATCAGCGAGCTCGTCTGCATGGAGCAATATGTGAAGCTACGAAGAGATGGAAAGCATCACAAAACTTACCTGCCTGAGGTGCTGAATCTGCCAAGCTCTGTCTGGTGGCCTCTGGAGTTTCTTCTTCGCTTGATTCCATGGCAAAAGTAGATCTGGCATCATAGAAGGTGTCGTCTCCATCACTATTGGAATAAAGGAGGACAATTTATAGGCTCGACTCTGGGTCGGGCTCATTGTGAGAGCAGTGAAGCGGTGGTGGTGGTGGTGCCATAGGTTTCTGGTTCCTGTTGGCAACAGAGTTCAAATCTTATGAAGTACTCAGAGTTTCTGGAAGAACAGTCAATTTGCATCAAAGGTACATATACAAATACGGTGTCACACTGTTCTATCCTCCTCATCGGCTAGTCCCTGCACTAGATAAGGAAAAGCTTCATCAGGCTATGTTTAACACATATGAAAAAATAACAAACCTTAGGGTACGATCATAAGACCATTCGGGGTGTTCAAAGCCCAGTTAAACGCAGCAATGGCTTCAGCTTGCGAAGGGTACTTCTGTGTCAGAGTCATCAGATGCCGCCTCTCCCTGAGACGAAGGAAGAGGCGACGATGATGCCAGAGGTGAGGTCGTTGGAGAATGTGATGCCATAGGTGTAACAGTAAACATGTCATTGCCATTAGACATGGCCACACCACCCACAGAGTCATTGGAGGGAGATGTGAGCACGTCCTCTTGGCGTTCAGTCATGGTGGTTCAAATGTAAGAGCCAGGAAAATGGAAACAGGGCTTTTATAGGGAGGAAATCAGAGTCCGACATAAAACTATATAGTTGCACGTTACCTGGGTGAAATGAAATACCAGATTGCGCAAAAAATTCTTCGGCTTCTGAACTTCCTTCTACCACAACGAAATATGAGTAAGAAAGCCCACCTAAAGAAAGAGGAGAGAAAGAACCTGAAGGGCTGGGCAGAGGGGGGCCACGGAGCAAATTCTTTCCAAGCATGTCTTGACATACTCGGACTGCCTCGAACTGGGTTGGCATGCAGAGGAGACTTGCTTCAATATGATCTGCCGCGAGTATGTTTTTCACGTTGGCTGGTGTTTGAAGGACCACAAGGAGCCCACACAACCATTCCGTTTCTACAACCCTCACGTGCCCTCATGAAGTTGAGGAGCTCACTGCAGAAGAGGCAAAAGAAAAGCAGGAACAGCTAGAAGAAATATTTCGGATGAGTGAGAAATGTTAAAGATAGTTCCATACTAATATAACATTCTACTTAGCATATAAAATGTTGGATGAAATATCGTGCTCGTAAACTCCAGAAGAAACGGCTAAAAATGCGAAAAAATATGCTCAATGACCTATGGAACCTATTCCTAGCTCAGCTCGCCAGTATCACGAAACCTCCGAAGGCAAGACAAGCTTACCAGAAGTGGTTTACGGATGAAACCAACAGAAAGCTCGTCGCTGCTGTGGTCGACGAGCACTGGGAGAAGCAATTAGCAGATGGATCAGCCTCAGGAAGCCCGAATGTGGGTCTTCGGATGGTGGTGGCACATGAATTGTTCCAGGTGTTGCCACTGGCAGAGCAAGAGGAGTGGAAAGTAAAGGTGAGAGATGTTGCCGACCACAACAAGAGTGAATACTTGAACTTGTTGAAAGCCCTGCCATCGAAGGATCCTGTAGAGAGACAAATGTGAGTCTCTATTCACCACCTAATCTCATAACTTACCCTTGCCAAAGGTGTATCAATAATTTGCCTGCTTTTGCAGTGCCATTATTGTGGGGAATTTCCAAGAGAATGGGTTTGGTGGTCTTCATGATTGTGGGAGGTCCGATGCTGAAAAACAAGGGTCAGCTAGGAACACTGAAGTAAGTAGCCGGGAGTTGCTATGGCGTACAGTTACTTATCTGTCATGATTACAGCTTATCATGGCAGAAGAATCTTGACGCGAAGCCAGTCGTGTGGCCAAACTGGGATGCGAAGAAGTTCAAGGATCAAGTCCAAGATTTCTTTATGGACTTTTTGCAAACAGCATACTCACCAGATGATTGTACGAAGGCTCAGCTACCAGACAGTGGGGGGGCTAGAAGCTTGTTGAAGGACAACGGACTTTATTTATTTGACAATGAGCTGGAGGGTATCAACAAAGACTTGGATAATGTTTCGGACTCATTGTCAGATGACGATGACACTTCCGATATTGAACACCACCCTGATCCAATGGCGTCACCCCCTCGTAAGCATCAACATGTCTCTGGGAAGGGTAGTAAGGCAGCAAAGGGGGGGGAAAAAGGTACCGCCAACGGGGAGGATTCGAACAAGGAGAATGTGGCGGGATGGATGGAGGGCCAGGTTCTGCACGCAAACAGCCGAAAGGTCCCAGACTCAGCAAATACAAACGTCAATGAGAGACCAATATAGCAGCAATCGCAAACCATCCCCTGATGAAAGAAATCAATGACAACTTGGAGCGCATGCACGCAGAGAAGACTAAGGTGAAGGCGAAGCACAAGCCCCGTGCTAAGAAGTCTGCTTCCACATCGTCTGGTCCATCTCGGACTTCAGAAAGACTGGCTAATATTTCATCATCGACAAATGTTGCAGGGGGCGGAGTGACAGATAGAGTAGAGGACGACAAAGGAAGAATAGTTGGCAATGATGCACTCGCACTGAATGATGTTGAGGAGGTCAACAGGGCGGGTGAAAGGGCAGAGGAAACACCAGCCGCCGATATTCCTGATGGTGATGACATTGTTATGGAAGAGCTGGGACCCGATGACATGGCCATTGATGATGGTGTGTCCGTCTCACATTCACTGAATTCGAGTTCACTCAGTGGAAGTGCAGACATCGCTAAACACATACCTTCGATGCCATTGAGCAGTGGCAGCCCCAACCCTGAAGAAACTCTGCCTGCCACCGCCCTGGACTGGTTTCACACTGCATACACAGCCTTTGCAGTGCAGTCACTTGATGCCGAATTCCATCAGTCGCTTCGGAAGTACGTGTTGCTGGAGGAGAAAAAGGATTTTGACGGTCCACGTATAGGCCTTGCTCCAAAAGGGAGACCTCAGCTTCTGACCAAGTGGATCGGCCAGGGCCGTATGCAAGGCGCTATGCCAGTACTCTCCACTGCCAGTATTGACAACTATGAGAAGGAATGGTGGTCATGGTGGGAATCTTTACAGCCTTCGTGGAGGAATCGAGACACTGCAGGAAAACTTGTACAGAGCATGTATGGCAACTGTTGGGAGGAACTCAATATCGGTGGGACAAACGGATGGCTTGGAATAGTGGCGATGTTATTCTGGTGGGGAGTGGTGGTCCAACGAAGCAGTCCTGATCATCGAGCAAGCTGGCAGGAAGCCTTGAAGGATGTGTGCTGGATGATAAATGGGCTGACAGATAAATGCTGTAGTTAGAACACATATTTGTATGATACAGAAATAAAACATATGAGTCTGTGTTTGCACAATGACAAGTAGACGAATGGAGTGAACGAAAAGATCGAAAGTGGAAAAAGTCATCACATGATACTGAGAGTGGAAAAACCACTAAGTTCAAACATGTTTTTTAGGGGTTTTTTTTCATGGTTTATGGGGGTGCCTGCACAGTATATAAAAAGCCACAGCATGAGTATATCAAGAGGGATCATCTGTGGTCGGGAAAACAAGAACGGCCCCATATTCTGTGAGCAGGCGGCACAATATTTTGATTTCTGGCAAGTGAGCAGGGTGCACCAGAGGGACGATGACGTAGAAGAAGTGACATCATCATCAGGAGAAGTGGTTGGGAAAATAGCGGCGGCATCGTATTTGCAAGTGGGCGGGCACGCCGGAGGAACGATGACATGGGGAAGGATGACATGGACGAGAGATGATGACATGGGCAAGGAACGATGACATCGAGATACTGACATCACCAGCACAGCCACATCCATTTAAGTCAGGAACATGCCACTCATGCTGATAAATGATGTAAACCCATGATTTTATGTGTGGACTGAGATTTATAGGGAGCGGGGAGGGCGGGGTGGGTGCTAATGTATCCCAATTGAAGGATTACATGGGATTCCCCAGACCTACCCAGAATGGAAGGCCTGAGACCCCCACCCCAATCACCAGAAGAGTGCCAACACTACCCCCACCAGCACCAACAAAGCAGGTGGGGTGACAAGTTCATCATCGGCCAAACTGACGAGTAGTGCCACCACGCGAGACATGGGATCAGGGAGATGGATCACGTTCAAAGGCGCAGGAGAGCCTATGGACATAGGGAAGTTATGAGCGGAGGGGAGATGTTTCTGGTGCCACAAGAAAGGGCATCTCGGTAAGGACTGCCCCAAAAAGTGGGATTTCAAGGACATTTGCTCAGTCATCACAGCTGAGCAGAACAATAGTACGTCAAAGGTGGAGGAGGTCAAGGAGGAAGTAAAAGCATAGGTTGTCAGGGGTCTGATTCCCCCTTGATGGCCAAGGACTTATCTACTGGTGTGCACTCATCTTCTGCTGGCCGGACTTATTCTTCTTTTTTAGTTACATCCTGTTTACCTACGCATTCAGCTATACCCACTACAAATTCATCTGCTTTTAACGTCTCCCACACGACTAGCACCCCAGTTTTAGAATCAACAAACTGATACGCCTTACTCCAGGTCGAGGAAGGCAACGACAACAAAACAACTACCGACCTCCACCCCTGGGGCAATGAGTGCAATGCAGGTGACGCTGTGGCCGCTACGAGAAGGTCAAGTAAGCGGGACTCCCACGAAGAGCTTGAAGGGGTGCCCCTTGGCTCTGGGAGTCTAAAGCTGAAACAACCTAGCTCATCACCATCAGGAACAGTCCAGGAAAACCTCAAAGGACCATCACAGTTGCCTGCCAGAGCACAAGCAAAGGCGGTCAATCCCGCTGGGCATGGGGCAGAGAGCCCCATCGACAAGAAGACCGAAGATGACGATGCCCCGAGGGTGACCCCTTCCATGGCCTTGCAGACCCCTGGCCTGAGACGAGGGAAAAAGATGGTTAGCCCAGAGGAAACGGGAAGGATTGACCAGCCCAAGGGGGCGACTTGGATCCAACCTGCTGTCGCCATTGGTAACAGCTCCTCTGTCATCATGCTCCCTCATCCCGACACTCCCCTGAGAGGTCAGGCTGAAGACGCACGAAAGGAAGCGGTCGCCAACGCTAATCAGAGGTTGGGAGATGCCCTGACCTGACGCAAAGCGACGACCACAAAGACGGCCAAACGGGAGGACTCCATTAGCACCCAGGAGCAGCTTTATGAGCTCCACAAACCCGTCCGTTACATTTGATGGACCCAAAGCAGTGACAGAGACTTCACGCTGGACGTCCAGCTGAACCCCTGCACAGGAACAAAGACTCTCCTAATGAGAGGGTTGCTGGACAGCGGTTGTACCGGCAGTGCCATCAATTGTGCATATGTCAAAGCTCATGACCTTGACACCAGAAAGGTGACAGTACCCATTCCAGTCTACAATGCTGATGGCACCCACAACAAGGTGGGCGACATCACTGAATTTGTGGAATTCCAAATGACCATTGGTAACCACAGTGAACGAATCGACCTCGCGGTCACCGACTTGGGCAACAAGGACCTTTACCTTGGCCATGATTGGTTGAAGTGTCATAACCCGATGATCAACTGGCAAACAGGCACGATCCTCTTTGGATGCTGCCAATGCGTCAAAACCCCGTTCCCGCTCCCTGATGCAGATCCCGACGATCAATGGGACAAAGAACTCAAAGATGGCGACACCATTCTTGCTGTCAATATGGAAGAAGAACTGGTCATTCGAGTGGTACACCATGCCAATGACCTCGCTGCCACCACCAACATGGAGAAACCGAAGCAAACATTCAAAGAAATGGTTCCTTCCAATTACCATTCCTTCCGAGACCTGTTCTCAAAGGAGAACTTCGATGAGCTCCTGGAATGGAAGCCCTGGGATCATGCCATCAAGCTAATCCCAAACGCCAAGTCAACATTAGACTGTAAGATCTATCCATTGAACTGCGACAAACAGGAACAGCTCGACAAGTTCCTCAACGAAAACCTGGAGTCAGGACGCATCTACAACTCGAAGTCCCCCTTCACCTCTCCCTTCTTCATCAAAAAGAAGGATGGCTCTCTCTGTCCTGTTCAGGACTATCGAAAGCTGAATGAGATGACGATCAAGAACCGATACCCCCTTCCCCTCATTTCCGAACTCATCGACAAGCTCCAAGGTGCGAAATACTTCACCAAACTGGACGTATGATGGGAGTACAACAATGTTAGAATCAAGGAAGGTGACGAAGAGAAAGCAGCCTTCTGCACAAACCACAGACTCTTTGAGCCCACCGTCATGTTCTTCAGGCTTACCAATTCACCTGCTACCTTCCAGTGGATGATGAACAACATCTTCAAAAATCTCATTGCCGAAGGGAAGGTCACGATCTACCTCGACGACATCCTTATTTTCACAAAGGACCTTGACGAGCACCAACGAATTGTATGATGCATACTCCACCTCTTCATCTTCTATCTCAACATCTGGGAAGGTTCCAAACGTTGTCTCAAATCGACAAGTGTCGTTAAGGTATTGGATCAGGTGTGGGATATCTTTCCGGCTGTTCAGTATGTGTTTGACCGTCATCCTTGTACCTCTGACACCCATAGTACGTTGCAGTATATCACGTTCAGCTTGATATGTGGGGCATCGGATAAGATAGTGGTGTACCAACTCATTGGGGTGCAAGCACTTCGGGCATGCAGGAGATTCGATTTGGCATATGTTGAATAGATGGTGATTCAGCCCGACGTGTCTGGTATGAAGCTGCACCAATATACTGGTGATTTTGTGCAGTAAGGAGGTGGCCAGCTTCCTGTACCGGCGTGCAGCTTTCTGAGCAGATGCTGGGTCGATGGTTCGGAACTTGGAGAAGCGGGGCGACTTTCTCCAAGCTCTGTCAGCTTTTCTTTTCTGCTCAGTGTAGAACTCCCGGAGTAACGACATCTTGTTGTGAGGTATCAGTTTACGTAGCAGCGCAGGGAGATTTTGCAGCTCACTCACATCGCCTCGGGCTGCCACTTTCGCTTCTACATCTGCCGCCTCGTTTCCTGCAATTCCTTGGTGTCCTGGAACCCATCAAATCTTGATCCTCATTTTTGGGTGTCGGCATAGCACCATGTCAACTCATTTATGGAAGAGGTCGAGGATATGATGGGATGGCGCTGGCTGTGCCAGTCTCGTTGCTTGGATTGCTGCAGTGTTGTCGAGATTGATGGTTGCCGTTTCGATGTTCCTCATGGTTCATAGGGGCTCCAGGCATAGTGAGAGCGCTATTCCTTCTCCATTGTATACCTCATGATCCTTCGCCTCTCCTACTCTCACTTGCAATATCTTCACCCTTCTGTCCCCCTTGTAGACAACTGCTGCTGCTCCTATACCTCCGTCAATCCCTGATCCATCTCCGTACATCTTGACTTCGCTCCTGTCGGTCCATTCCATGGCTATCGCCTCCTGCGTGGATTCTGCTACCTCTACCTCTACCTTTGACTCCCAGTGCGGAGGGAATCATACTGCCTTGATAGTCTCCAGTTCATCTGGATATACCTCGAAGTCCCTTGCCATCTCATGGATTGGGGATCTGTGTCGCTTGACATATCGTTTCGTCGCCTTCCATATTGTTTTGTGAAGTGGGTGCTCATGTGGTAAGCATGCCATGCGTGCTAATGCTCTGTGCCTATATACCTCCACCTGTCTCTGCATAGGGAGCAGGTTGGCATGTATGTCTAGCATGTCTGCCGCTGTTGTACGCATAGCTCCTGTGATCAGAATGGCTGCTTTTCTTTGGATAGCTGCTAGGCAGTTCACCGTCCGAATGCTGCTTTTACTGTCCTTCCGTTTCTTCTTCATTCTTCTCTGTGGATTTAAGAACACATCAGTAGCATACAATATACGAGGAATTGCAATAGAAATGTAAGTCAGTCTCATGCACTCTCTGGAGACACCTGAGCTGATTCGTGCTAGTCGTCGAAACTGTACGATCCAATCATCACCTTTCTTCATGGCAGAAGCACCCTGCTCCTTCCAGCGCAGCCTGGCATCAATGTAAACTCCCAGGAATTTCGCAACAGGCTTTGGGCAGATTGTGTGCTGGCCGATGCGGATTGGAAGGCCCTTCACGGGTTCACATCTTCGATATGTTTTGCTTCCGTCCAGCTGAGGCTGCGCTTCTCATGTCTTGGGTGTGAAGTCGACAAGCTGGAATTTAGCAACACCGTATTCGCAATTGTGATCTTGTGCCCATTTGAGGATGCCGCCCTTCCTTTCCATAACCTCCTTAATGTGCTGGTGGGTGTCTTCAAAAGTCTTGCCCCGGACAAGGATCGCTTTGTTGTCAATGAATAGGAAGCTTTCCTCCCCTTTCTGGAGGCGTCGAACAACACTTGAGTTGTAGATTATGTATAGGATCTGTGAAAGTGGGTCTCCTTGGTCAAGCCCATTAGCCACTTCAATTACAATAGATTTGAAGTCGTCAAAGGTTAGAACCGTTTTTCTACCTCCAAGCCGTTGTCGGAGCCATTCCATGTACTGGAATGGTATACCCAATGTCAACATCTTGTGGATGAGCATGTCTATGTCAACACTGGGGAAGGCTCCTTTGACGTCGAGGAATAAAATGGTAGCAACTTCGCCTCTTCTCCAGGTGTCTTTTACAGTTGAAACTAATAGGTGGATCAAGTCAGTTGTGCAACGCCCTGGCCTTCTGCTGAAATGGCATGCTGGTAGGAGGCCCTTGTACTCGCACCATGCTACCAAGTCTTGATTCATAGTTGCATGGAATCCTCTTCCCCATCCATTTGAAAGGATTATTAGTCAGTATGCATTTGGATCTTCATAGTCGGATTTTCCCAGTTTGCATAGTATTATCGTGTTGGTGTCACTAAGTATGTCGGGATACTCTTCGAGTGTGAATGTAGCTCGGTATACTGGGCCTATATGTGGAGCTAAAAGATCAGCACAGCAGGACAGGACACAGTTGGGTACTGTTCCTGGCTTCGTAGCCTTGAGCAGCTTCATTCGCATGTATGCCCGCTCAATTTGCTCATCGGTGATGAGACAGAACTCCCATGCTGGCGGTGGGTATTGTGCATCTTGTGGTACCACTGATATAGCAGGTTTGGGAGGAAAGAATGTACTTTGAAAAACCTTACCCTTCTCTTCGTTGTCTCGCACCTGCCGTGTGGGTCACCCTTCCCTCTTGACAACGAGTTCTGGCACTCTGCATCTCCCCCCGTCGGATGTTGGTTGAGATATGAAGCTGCATATGTCCCATATGCTATTGCTTTGCGCATTTTCCAACCATTCCATCCAGCATTTTGTCTTAGCTGAGTCAACCACCTCCACATATGTGTTGCATAGTTTGCACTTCTCTTCATGTATAGGGTGGTCGTTGAACATCCGAAAGCTGTATGCCTTCTTCTGCACTTGTCATAGTTTCTTCCATAGGACTGAGAGTTCTCCAGTCCACCAGTGTTTGACGTATGGGCTCGGCTTGGTCCAAGGGACATGTTTCTCAATGACTTCTTGTACTACGGTGTCTAGTCTATCAAGGGCATCGTACATCTGCTGCTTGGTTCTAATTTTGCATGGTGGAGGCAGATCTTCGAGCCTGGTTTCCAGTGTTTCATGGAATTTTGGCCATTCCACCTTATGGAAGTTTCGCTGTGGTTTGAAGTCATTGCATGGAGGGGTGATGTCGATGATAGATATGATGGGGAAGTGGTCGGTGCGAGGTGATTGTGCAGCATGGTCGACTGTGCATTTGATGAATGATGTGAGAAGTTCATCGGAGCAGAATACATTGTCAACTCATGTGTAATTGCCGGTTGAAAATGCACGTAATGTGGGGATGTACGCTGGCAAGGGCATTTTGAGCCTATGATGTCCCAGCAGAGACAACAGCTGCTCTGCTCGATGGAGAGCCTGATCTGTAAAGAGATGTGAGTTACAGGGTTCATCCCATAGTGGGTGATGTGCATTCCAATCTCTAGCCCATATGGTCCGATATGGCAATCCTCGCTCATCTTGTCGATGAGCTGTATACATCTGTAGCATGTCATCAATGAGCTTCCACGTTGCCGTGGTCTGTCCATCACTGTAGACATTAATGAGGATTATTGTTTCTGCCAGCATGCGTAGGCTGATTGCTACCATGTCCTGTGTGTCCATAGGGATGCTAGACCATGAGTTAGTAGACAGAAATCTGTTCATGAGGGTTATGGCCCTCGTCAGAAGAGGATCCTGGTCATGTTGTGTTGGGTACACTGCTATCCATCCTTGTGTTGCTCTCGTTTTCCCTTGCTTGCTGATGTATGGTTCTTGTATGAGAATGAAATTGTCGTCCTGTCGTATCTGGTTGATGAGGCATGAGTGAGCAAGTAGGGATTTGTTGACGTTGAGTTGGTATAATGTGAGCTTCATTGGGTCATCGGAGTTGTCATTTGGTGTGTTACTCATAAGTCTACAGATGGGGTGGCTGGCGGTTGGTCATTGTTCGGTTCAGTATCATTTCCACCCCCAAGGATCTTGTCATCCTCAGCTTCTGTCTCTCCATGAGAGGACATTGTGCTTGATGGGCATTGGCTGGATGCCATGAACTGGTGGATGGATGATTGGTGGTATCTGTCCGCACCCATAGGAGTTAGGTTGGTATTTGCCCTCTTGTTCCTGCTTTGTTTCGTGCTGCCGCCATTCTGTCGGTCCCGAGTCAGATGGTTTGATACCATGACACTCCCCAGAGATGCGGTAGTAGACCCATTCTGTGTGTCAGGCCTTCCGATGTTTTTGCTTGCGGCTTTTTGAGGGCGCGCAGTCTCAGCTCATTTTTGTACATCATTGGTAATCCACATCGTGGGATCCTCAGTAATGAAGTATTTGTATTGCGACTCGGGATGGCAGCTGCGTATGATGTCGGTGGCCCTAATAAAGGAAGGACAGTTGATTCGGTCAATGGCACCATGACTGTTAACCTTGCAGTTAGTACAATGGAACTTTTTGCGGTCAGTGACTGTACAGTCTCTGGTTGCATGACCGCCCGCGCACCGGCCGCATTTAGTAGCATTGGGGCAGTCTTTTGCATCATGATTGCATGGTAGGATGGAGCAATTTACGCACCTTGTCGCATCAGGTAGTTCCTTTCGAGCTTGAAGTTCTTTTCCTTCGATGATGATCCCCTCACGGATGGCTCTGTTTGCTTGCTCTCGAGCGTCGAATCCTATAATGAGATGGGCCTCGCGCTGCCCCTCATTATGATGTTCTGCTGGCTTCAGGAATCGTACACTGCATATGGTCCCATTAGTGAGGTTACTGCTCGCCTCTATGCCTTGCCAGGCATTGGTGTCTGTAATGTCAATTGTAGTCGGTGCAAACGGAACTATGGTGTTGTTCAGCTGGAGGCTGACTACAGTGCCTTCCCCCGCTGCCTGCTGTATGCAGTCGAGTGACCCCGCTTCAGTGCAGCCATGCTGCAGCCCCATCCTGAATTGAATGTATATGCCACACTGCCGTTGGCTAGTTTGTGTGCACCTACTGCCTTGTGCTCCTCTGGTACTTCATAGGGGTTGTCTGTGGTGCTCATGGCTGCAAGCATTAGTTCTTCGTTCATCTTCTGAATGAGGTCCTTCTCGGTGAGCTTTGATATCTCAGCTTTCGCTGTATCTGTTTGTGGTTTGACGATTATGCGCTGGTCTGCAAGTTTTGCTTTGGCTACAATGTCTGCATGGCGAGGGTCTGTGAAGGGGCTAGGTTTGCTGGTAGCCTCAGCATAAGAGAGTGGTCGTGTTTGGGATGTGGGTTGGGAGGGTGTTGGTTGTGGTATGGAGGTTTGTAGATCCTCTACAAGAGTTTGGAGGGTGCCTACACTTCATTTCAGCTCTTGTAGTTGCTCGTTCGTAGCTTCAATGGTGTTGTTGTGGGTCCCGGACGCTGTTTTCAGCGTATTGGAGCTTTCCTGCAGGCTTTTGAAGTTGTTATTCATCAGGTTAGCCATTGCCAGTGCGTCCTGATTCGCCCTGTATTCATTTAAATCCATCCAAGCTTCTAGCATGTCGACTATGTTGTTGACAGTGCGGTGCTGCCTCGCAGACACTGGCTTCGTTGGTCTCAACTCCGTTTTGACCATGTGTCGCAGTACGACCATTAGTGTTGCCGCCACTTGGCTCAGCTCTGCTCCGGTCAGCTTTTCCCAGTTTATTCCCTTATATAGCTTTTAGCTGAGCCAAGCTGTGCATGAATTTGTCCGCTCAGCTCGGCTTCCGCTCGGCTTCCACTAAGCGCTGCGCTCAATTCCAAAATAGGTAACTACAGTATAAAAATCAATCTACAGTGCATAACTGCTCAATAAAAGCTGTTACGTCCTTCTGGTACTCTATCCTGCTCTGCAAGTAATATTTCTAAAGCTACAACTTCAGCCTCCTTAGAAGTTCCTTCTATAAAATTAAGAAATTGACCCTGTTTGAAAGCAAACTTCAACATCTGAAGAGCTTCCATCAACTTGGGTGATAGCCGGTTCCGTCGTGCTGTAGCAGTTTCCTTTCCAGAGGAAAAGACATGCTTGCAAGGTACTGATGTTCCCTGAATTGGGAGGATATCCATAGCCATCATGAATATTGTTGGGTACACGAGTTGATTATCCTGGAACTGATGAGCGACGAGATGCTGAAGGACTTCAACAAACAAGCTTACCTGCCAATATTTCACAATATCATGACTGGTCTTGACATCAGACAGGTAGGCGTCAACTTCAGCTTCAAGGCTTTGCAGATGCATTGTGGTATCAAAGAGATTGTCGCCAAGTAGATCATCTGCCCAACAATTGCCACGTGGATCTGGTATTTGTGACCGTGCAGGTGTCGGTGGGAATGAGGTCAAAGACCGGTACTCTCGAAGCTACACAGTACATGTCAGACAATGGAACAGGAGATGCTCAAGACAAACCTTGTGTAAGAATAATCGCCGGGCCTCATCCTCCTCTGCTGGCATGTAACGGCTAAACCACCGTAGTTTTGCATTGGGGTTGAGGACTGAGACAATATAATCAGTATATCACCAAGGAGCTTGCCATTTTAACTTACTTGTTGCTAATGTATATGCCGGAACAACATCCATTCGCTCACGGTAAGTCTCGAGTTTGTCAAGACCTTCATTGAGCACTGATGCTGCCTGAGGGAACGTCACCTTCATATTCTGCCAGATTTGTATCATACGTCGGAAACTTGGAATTGCCAATGAGAGAGTTGGAGTCTTATCAGCCGATAACTTCTGTTGAAATGCATGCAGTATCTAGCAAGGCAATTAAGTGGCAGTACCTGAGAAGAAAATATGTATGTATGGCCAAAATCTGATGGATAATGTCTAAGGCTTTCCATTCCTCATCTGAGAGCTGATGTCTGCGAAGGTCAGCGAAATCCCTTTTGCTCAAGAATACTTCAATTCCCTAACAAAAAATAAGCAATGAACACAATAAGAATGTACCCTCTTACCTCCCGGAGCTGGATCGCATGCTCAATCATTATATCGGTTGATGACCACCGAATATCAACATCGAGAATTAATTGAAGTACTTTTTTGTCAAGCATCTTGAGAACAGATGAAAAACTGTGCCAGCAGAGCGATGAGCCTCGAATCTACTCCGATAAGTCCATTTTCATTTCGGATAAATCAATGCTTGATCTCACCGCACGTACAAGAGCCCTAACAGCGGCGACAGGGTCCCGAGTAATGTCCATGCTCTCTGAAATGCAGGTAAAGATCATACTGAAATGTACTGAATGCATACATACCTTCAAGAAGAACAGCATTTAATGCTGTAACAGCAGATATAACCGCCTTCGCAGCAAGGTTCACAATATGAGCGAAACATCTAGAGCCAAGTCAATGCACGATATCACAAGATTTAAAAACTATTTACCTTATCCGCTTCTCAACAGCACAGAAATAAAATCCATGGCGCAACAAATCTCGTTCTAGAAAGACCATAAATGTCCTGTTATTAGCTGCATTATCCATTGTAATCCAGCTGAGCTGTGGAGAATCAACGTTTGCATAATCTGATATAGGATCTTTCCTACCCTCAGTCAGCGCTTTCGATCTTTACTTGTAATGCCAACACGATCAGTGATGTAGAGAACGGCAGCAGCAAGATGTTCGCCCTCATGGCGACCAGGAACACAATGATACCCAATAAGGTCGGAACGTAGACGAACAATTGTATGGCCGTCAGCATCAGTACCAACAGGTTCCATCCAATGCGCTGTAACAGCCATGTAATTCACTAAGTTGAGGTCACTGGAGAGATCCATTGTAAGAGATATGCTACCCATAGAGTGCTGAGGTTGCGAAGAATTAAGATCATACTAAAACAGAAAGAATGTAAATACTTACTTCCATTTCTCCCTTGAGGGTTGAAATATACCTTTCCCATGTCTCAATAACCCGAGCACATATGAATGTACGGTGCGGAATATCTGTATCAGTCAGCTCTTCATGAAGCATGAGAAATATTTGGCGGAGTTGCGGGCACTCGATAACATTGATTGACTGGGGAAACATCAGTACAGACAATATAGTCAGAGGAGAAAGAAATTACATACCTGATCATCGGCAATAATCCATTCTATAATAGCGTTGATAAACACATCACGGGAGAATTCGGGAACAGATGAAATATCGCTACATGAGGTATCCGAAGGCATTGTCATACCATTTGCTTTTCGGAACTTCTCAGCGGCTTTTGTCCCGTTGCCCTTGATTGACGTGTTGAGTCTGTCACAAGTAGGTAACCCACAATTTGAGGTATTCTCTTATGAGATGGTGGCGAAGGCTTGTTGTCCCTGTACTCATGGAATAAGTCTTTTCCTTCGCATTCTTATGCTTATCGCCCGCCCTGATGAATTAGGAGTGAGCACAATGATCATTGATAGAGTACAAGAAGCTATACTCACCAACATAGCTTACAAACCTGGCGGTCACCTTCCTCCAGATAAAACGGCCATACATTGTCTGCATCACGTTGATCCTTTGCTGAAGATAGGGGTGACATGGATACAGATGCTGGAGATGGCGGAGCTGATGCCAATGACGGTGATGACAACGATAATGATTCGGCTGGTGATGATGGCTTAACAGATGGCTCCTCAAAGTGAACAAACCTATATGCTGTTGCACCACCCGCAGATGGACAAGAGGGCATCAAAGCAGAATGCAAATGGGAGGGTGTTGACAGTGGTGAGACAAAGTCGTATGGACCTTCAAGTATGTGCGGCGATGAAGATGGAAGAGTAGGCGCAAACAGATTTATTTCTTCATTGTCTTCCTGTACGGTTGTCATGCCTAATGTACATGATAAGCATTTTTGTTCAAGAGACTGGCATATGTCACACACATTGAGATACAGGTATCCGCACTTGAGCATCAGGGACTGCGAGCTCAGAAGGGTCTTCTTGGTGATGTGGTTGACCATGACGAGGGCTACCTTCAGATTCTTCAGGGACTACATTTGTTGATGTTGTTGGTCCTGCTTTTTTATGACTCTTCCTGGTCGCACAAGTTGTAGAATTAGAACGGGGTTCTGCAAACTAGGAATTAGACGTGCTCTTAAAGTACATCCAGCACAACATACCTGAATGGTCTTGTTCATTTATACGCAGCTCAAGACTTTTTGAAGTTGCCTTGGTCTGTGATGGTTGTTTCAGTTCTGCTGCTAAATAATCATGAGATGCGCTCAAAACTAGTAAGTGAAAACTGGTACCTTGTTTTAGCAAAGCTGCAGCTGTTCTTTTACTTCGCCTAGAAGCAGCTATGTCGATCCCTATACATGGCCATGTCAGCTAAATAGCATCTGGATGTGGTCGCAGTGCATACCCTCTATTGCGAAGCCTTCAACCTCAAGGACACCCCCACAAGGACGAGACTTGTCAATTTCTGCACAGCATGGTGCCATTGTATGCTGGTGCTAAGTCAAACAGTGTCCACAGGCTTTTATACCTTTATACGATGCAGCAAAAAATATTGCAAAAAATTTGGGTCAGGTTTTTGCTGCCAGCAATGACATAGACATTGACTGTTGCTAACTGGATACACCTTGTAAGCGAACAGGACATGAAATTGGACAGCATACACACCAATGACAACCAGTCAAGCACTATCTCCCTTCTTTCACCACTTGCCAGGTCTTCAAACTTCAGTGTTGACAAAGCTCCAGGGCCCAGGAAGACGGCTTGAAGTGAATCTGGCATCGGTCTGAAAAAGTAGGCGGAAAAATCTGTCATATTCACTTGAGGTTTGGGGAAAGCTAGTTGTATTGACATGTGAGAGGTCCTTAGATACATGTCTGTGAAGATAAAAGTGGAATCAGCGCCTCTGCTGTCAGCGCACGCAGTATGGGGGAAGCAGCGACGTTGGGAGTCAGAAGGGACACGTCAGTGTCCAAATTAGGAAACGAGCTCTCAGCTTAGCTCGCTCAAGCCGAAATCAAGCCGCCAAAATACGGAGCTGAGCAGCATGAAGCTCTGAGCCAGCATTTGAAGCGCAGCTCGGAAAATGCCGGCTCGGCTCAGTCAGCTTGGCGGCTTTGGCTGAGCCGGTGGCATCACTAACGACCATGGCATCGAATATGGCACTTACTGTCATGCCTTCAATCTCTACCACTTTCCCGTATTCTTTTAGTATTCCTTCCGCTGCTGTGTCAAATTTTGCTGTGTGCTTCTGCTTTGCTTCCGTTGCACACATTTGTATAGTCACGTCTCGTTGCTTGTTCCCGGTGTTCCCGGGTGGGTCCGGAGCTTCGGACATGTTGTAGGTATTGTTGTTGTTTTGGTTGTAAAGATAAAAGCAGTATATACATGTATCTATTCTCGAAACGCCTCCTTGATTCCCTTCGAGCAGTGCTAATGGACCGTGGGAAATTCTGAGGTGGTGGCTATATCGGATCAAGAGGCGTCCGTACATTGTTATATCCCCAGCATACATCTAGTTTGGTGAAGTACTTCACACTTCTGAGTTTGTCCATTAGCTCAGAGATGAGCAGCAAGGGATAACAGTTTTTAATTGTCATCTTGTTGAGCTTGTGATAGTCCTGGACAGGACGAAGTTGTCCATCCTTCTTTTTGATAAAGAAAAATGGTGAGGCCATGGGAGACTTGGATGGTTTGATGCGCCCCATGGCAAGGTTTTCATCAAGAAACTTATTGAGCTCTTCTTGCTTGATTCGGTTCAAGGGATAAACCTTGCAGTCCAATGTGTTTTTGGCATTGGGGACAAGCTCGATTGCATGGTCCCAGGGTTTGCAAGCAGGGAGTTCGTCAAAGCTTTCTTTGGCAAACAGGTCCTCGAAATTGCAGTACGACTCGGGGACCATTTGTCTGAAGGTCTTCTTTTCCTTTCCTTCATTGGCTTTGGCAGCGAGTTCATTAGCTTTATGAATCGCGCAGATCTCAATGGCTTCTTCGAAGTCGACGGCCAGTATGGTCTCGCCTTCTTCGAGTTCCCATTCATCGTCGGGGTCTGCATCAGGAAGTACAAAATGGTTTTTGGTGCAGTGGCATCGGGCAAAGGTGATCTTGCCAGTTTGCCAATTAATGACTGGGTTGTGTCGTATTAACCAGTTGTGTCCAAGAAAGATCTCCTTCAAGCCGAGGTTGGTAATGGCGAGGTCAATCCTCTCACTGTGGTTTCCGATCTTGAGACAGAGCTCGGCATAAGACGTGATTTCTCCTGCCTTGTTGCAGGAGCTATCAGCATTGTAAACGGAGATAGGGCTAGCCATATTTTGGACTGGAATTCCATGCTTCTCAACAAAGTCACAATGAACAGAACTCCTGGTACAGCCACTGTCAATAAGTGCCTTGGCTGAGACTGTGATGGGAGATTCTAGGGTTTCCAATTGGACAGGGGACTAAGAGATCGTGTTGGGATGAGGTCTGAGACCAGATGAAGTACCGCTTAGATCGGTGAAGTTCATCCAGCCACTCAAGGGTGTGGAAGTGTTCCAAAGAACGAAGGCCTTTGAGGAGGTTGTCTACAACTTCCTCTGCTTGAGTTTTATGAATCCAGTTGAGCAGAACAGCTCTGGTGGTGGATTCATCTTTAGCATCTTTGATAGCTCTCCAAGTCCATTCAGTCTCAAAGGGTTTCAACCATTCAGTGGGTGCTACTGTCAGGGGCACGTGCTTCGCAGCCTCCCAACCCTTGGATACCGAAGTATTGTTGCCAATAGGGTGTTCTGCCTCATTTCCATGAGGACTTTTCGCTTTGGGGATGGCCCACATGCGTCTGCATCGGTTGCAGCAACCTTGTTCTGGTGTAACCTAAAGGAAGTGTCATCTTCCTCGTCAGGTACTTCAATCATAGCTACCTTGGGCAGCTCTCGCCCTGTTTGGCCCCAGCTCTTGTCAGAAAGGTCTTGTGGCAGGGTGATTATGATCGGTTTCCTCACTGTAGTAGTCTCCGCTCAGGGAGCTGCTTGGTCAGGGGGGGAGCTTGTGCTCTGATGTCCTGCCCCATCTGGTCTGTGAGCAGCCATTATGATGGGTACCACTATGGTAGGTGGCTTTCCGCCTGGCACTTTCACTCGTAATGAGCTACTTGTGAGGTGATTATCTGTCAATGTCAGTTGGTCGATGCTGTCAGGGTTCTTAGTCATGTCCCTGGCCTTGTTGGTTGAGGCAATTGAGACTGCGTTGATGTCCGTTGAAGGATGGTGTATCTATTGTGTGATTCCTTGCAGAGCTGGTTTGAAGTACTCGCAGCGAATAGTATTGAATGCAGCATATGAGAAACACAAGCATTAACTACAGGTGTAAAATAAGTCCATTCACTATGACCAGAATGCATACCAGGGCCCCCTTTCACCGAGTAAGTAGAATCACTTACTTCTTGGTGGCGTCTTTTACCTCTTCAATCTTGGAGCTCATTGAGGGCTTGGTCGTTGAGGCTCTTACCTCCTGTTTCCCTTTGTTCCATGACTGCTCGGGGCAGAACTTGCTTAGGTGGCCCTTCTTGCCACACCTGAAGCACTTGCCCTCCTTTCATAGGATGTCTATGTCCATTGCCTGTCCCTGTCCACCATAGGTTGTACCAGTGGCTGTCTTTTTATCGACTGAGGAAGTTGTTGTGCTGGAGCTCCCTTTGGAGGCTCCGGCATGTTGGCTGGTTTGAGGCTGGTATACTCTGACCACTTGGTCCAGGACCTGCTTGCGCTGGCATTCCCTGTTCATCATCGTGATGCGCTTCATCCATTCTTTGTAGCCGACCAGGATGCCGACTCCAATATTGGTGATCATTGCAGTATATGACATCAGGACTCCTTGTCGTAAGGCATTGACCATATATCCCCGGTCGTCGGTATCCGTTCGTAAGTTGGCCTGCTTGGTGTACTTTTCCAGTTCCTGGAAGTACTTGGTGGCCGTTGAGGTTCCCATGCAAAGGGCATACATCTTGGCTTTCTTTACTTCCTCCTCAGCAGGATCCTTGAACTTTTTGCAGATCAACTCCTTGAAGGTGTACCATAAGGGGAATCTAAATTTTCCCTGGGATGCGCTGTGGAGGTCTGCTAGCTCCAGTATCCACCATTCTTCTGCTACCTCTTCAAAGTAGGAGGAGGTGAAGGCGACCCTATAGGGGTCGAGCCATAGGTACGCACTGTGTACCTGGAAGTATATCTCACAGTTCGTGATGAACTGATCGATATCATCGGGTTTCCCTTTAAAGGGCAGGGGTTTTCTGATGAGGTCAGGTTTACACCTGATCTAGGGTGCATCATCCCCCATTGCACCTGTGGGGTTCGGGGGTTCATAATCCGGGTCAAACTTGTCGGGGGCTCCAGGTAGGGTCCAACGTTTCAGGTTTCAACTGACTGAATCACTGTATTGGTCTGGTGGTGGGTCACCTTTGAGGGGCCCAGTACCATAGGAGAAGTTGTTATCCTTCTCCTTCCCTTTTTTCTTGGAACCCCCTGGCAGGGGATCATTCGGTTTGTCGATGGGTGGATCTGTCAGGGGGTCCGTTGGATGGTCCAGTGGATCATCCAGGCCAGTTGTGGCATAAAGCCGAATAGGTCGGCTTCTCGGCTTGCGAGGTGGGCGTGATGAGGTTTGGAACCAGGATTGGTAGGCAGCAAGTGGGAGGTAGGTGTAACGAGGGTACATTTCATTAAATATGATAGTCACCTGTACATCCATGCTATGACTAATAATATCCTTCTGCTCCACTGGATCCGCTTGCCTTCATGCTTGCCCTGCCTCTGAAAGCCTCCAGGCCACTTTGGTCGTTAAATCTGTACACCTGGAACACCAGATATTTGTGTATGCGGACACCTGCTCTTCGGGGGTCATTGTCTGCTCTTTGGGTGTGGGCTCATCTCTCATCCAAGTGTCGATAGAGACTCTGCCCTCCCCTCTAGCAAGCTGTCACACTCAGTATTCTCTGTATTGTTCGAGCCAGACCGGCTCGAACCGGAGGGGGTGCTGCTGGTAGGCCTCTTCCTCAGCCCAGTTGAGAGGCGGCATCTTCTGCTGGGGTGGGGCGGAACAGGGGAGTCAGTCCATGTTGTGTGGGACAAGGTGGTTGTCATCGAGCCAGATGGCATATTCCGAGTCGGTGGGGGAGTGTGGGGAGTAGTCATTGGTTTCACTGTCAGAAATGATAATGACAGGTCAGTTGGGAGTGGTATCCTGAGTCCTTCCAGCAATGGAGTTGTGGGCTGGGAACTCAGGACTGGAGGTGGCAGAGGAGAGGGGTCCAAGTGGTGGAGACAGCTGAGGCTCCTTCGATCCTTTCAGAAAGTCCGGCAGTAGAGACTGCCAGGATCTCTTGGTACTCACTGTAGAGGGCTGATCTCCCTTCTGTCCCCACATCCAGCTTCTCTTGCTCCATGTGGATGCAGGAGGAGTCTTCTGCAAGGGCAAGGGAGGAAAGTCCAGTTGACTGAGATGGGAGGAGTGGGGGGAGGAAGGTCCCGCCAGGTTGTCTTGCAACATAGTGGTAGGGGATGGTGAAGGGAACGGTAGGGAAGTGAGGTGTGGGTTGACGGGGTGGAACCAGGAAGAGTCGGTGTACTTGAAGCCTGATCTCATGTCAGTATGTTCGGTAGACAATGAAGCTGGCGATGACAGCAGTGATGCTGATGAGGGCTGCTATGAGAGTGTTGAGAGTGTGGGTGTTGATGTCAGGGGTGATATTCATTCAGTTTCATTCAGCATATGATTGCATAAAGGAAAGGGAATGTAGAAAGCTTCAAGCTAATTGTTAGACCTGGACTCTGGTATAACAAACAAGACTAAACAGAGGGCTGTATCGCATTCATACAGTCACCCAATGAGTGTCAAAGTCTGCTGACCATTGAGCAATTAGCTAACACTTAGTTGTCTAGGCAAGGAGTGAGTCTGAGAGTAAGTTTGGTGTATTGAAACTTGAGCTTGAAGCTGGAGAATATACAGCGAGAGCTACACTACTTATATACTGTCCTGTACGTGCTATTAATGTAATGGTTTGTTAAAGGTCCTCTCGGCGAGTGTGCACAAGTCTGTTGGTAAATGTTGCAAGTGACCGCCTAGATGCAAGCCACAAGCTTCCATCCATGTTGGGAATCTTGATGGAAGAGGGTCGGAGGCAACTAGGGGTGTCAGGGGTAGGGAGCCACTTAGGCACATTGGAAGGTTGGGAGCAGATAGTGCCCTTGTCCGAGTCATTGGCTAATCCATATCCTTTGAATCTCCTTTGGTTTGATGGCACCCAAGAGCTCAGGAAGGGAGAAAAAACCACAACCTGCTCATCCAGATACTCCGATACCAGGTGCCCCAGAATCGATATGGAGCTCTGGTACTATGTGACCTCCTCCACAAATAGACCCACTGATGGATGCGCCGAGGATGCAGGAAGGTGGACCTTCTACCTTCAAATGTTCAGCTCCCGATATCAAGCAACCACAGCCCAAAGCATCGACTCCATCATCATTCTTCCCTTCAGTGGGGAAGAATATACCTTATAAGACTGATGGAGGAGGCATGGGATTTTTTAGGAATCTAGGAAGTGCCAGCCAACCAAGACCTTCGTCTATCATACCAGACGATAGCATCAGCAGAGCACCTAGCCAAGGCTCTAAAATCACCTCAGGGCACATCAACCTAGATGTGGATCCCGATGACAAGTTCAGCAATCTGTATCCTGAGGAAGAGGAGCAAGGTCCTGCTGATCGAGAAGGATCTGGGAGGAAGGGCTCCAATCCAAGAGAGCCAGCTGAATGGGGAAGATCACATCCAAGAAGGGGTAGGACTAGATCAAGAGGCAGAAGGAGGTCTAGAACAAGAGACAGAGATGAAGGAAGGAGGGATCGACAATGAGAGAGATGTCGAGGCAGCCATAGAGGCTCTCCCTCTCCACCATCCTCCCCATCATCTCATCACTCCCACTGATCACGATCCCAGTCTCATCGACGACCCTCACCTGCTTCTTCTCTAAGGGAATCAAGAGCTAGGCAAGCTGAAGGGTGAGGCCCAAGAGGCCCTAGGGGCCATGTAGGATATCAAGGACTGGTGGGTCCACCAGGATGAGGCAGAGATTGAGGGAATCCAGGACCTCCAGGACCACCCAGACCTCCAGGACCCCCGGGACCACCTGGGCAAGGTCAAGGCTTAGCAGGTCATTTACCTGATCCCAGGGGAGGGATACAGCCTATGATAAAAGGCGAAATCAAGCCTGAGTCTCTTCCAGTATGGGATGGAAACACTTACACTGCAATTCCATTTTTCTGGAAGGTACACCTCGCTAATCTAGGCGATAGGATGCCGGAATATCTTGGTCAATGATTGTGGAAGAGCCTAAAGAAAGACTCTGAAGTGTATAATTGGTTTTCTACTCTGGCTTTGGAAGATCAGGAAGAGATGTGGCAGTCTCACGTCCATTTCCTGATGGCTCTCAAGGATGATTTTCTTGATGATAATTGGCAGCAGCTAATGAACAAAGTTTTTCCACCAGAGAGGTCACAAGAACGAAACTCCACAGGTGTTCGTGACAAGGAGAGCTATGTACACTCATATGTTGATGCAAGCTAATGATGGAGGTGGGCTGGAGGTTACAATTATAATGCGTAAGGCTCCCATTTCATGGCGACCCATTTTGAACCTGGGTATGGTGGCTACCACCAAGGAGCTGCTCTCCCGCACTATCAAGCACCACAAAGCTTTGATACAGGCTTACAAGATGGACTGCACGAATTCCTCCACCATTCATACAGGCGACCTTGTGACAGTGCTCCGAAACCTAGGAGTATCGGTGGAAAAACCGAAATTTGTCCTGTGAACAGCCAACATAGCAATTGGGGAAGGTGAGATAGTGACAGACCTGCTCAATGAAAAAGAAGGGAATGAAGCTCCAGAGGAGCCTCCTTCCAATAATGAGGAGGATTGGACGGCTACTGTATTCCAGGCCACTGTGAAGCATCAATGCCCTCTTCCTAAGAAGTATTACTTCCTGAAGATGGATACACCCACCAAACTGTCACAGCCTCCCCCTTCACCTTGCAGGATCTGCAGAAGTGACAAACACTGGGACAGAGAATGTCCGCATTTTGAAGCCTACAAGGAACACTTCAAGAAGAACGCTAAGCTAGCTGAAAACGCAGGATGGTGAAGAAGCTTACCGGTTAGCGTACAAATGTTCCTTGCAGGATTTTGATGAGGCGGCCCAGGTCAAAAAGACAGGAGAAGAGTCTAACATGACCACAGAGTGTAAGTCCTGAGGAGAAGAGACCAGATGAATTATCAATAGTGGAGGATGATGAAGACGAGTTTTGGAGAAGATGATCATATGCAGAGAACTACATCCTTGAAGAAGCTGAGGAAGGAGAATTATCTCTGTATTCAGCATCTACTGGCAGAGAGCAGGGCTCATAAAGTCTATATGGCAAATCCATGAATTACAGAAGACACTGGTGAGAGCAGCTCCCAGGGATGCGGAAGGAGTAGTTGAAGAAAATTCATACTCTGGAAGCAAAGTAGCTATAGGAGACTCTCCTGCAACAACTTCCTCCAGCGTTCCAAAAACTGATCCGCATACTCAAGTCTCGATCAGTAGACCATGGCAAGTCGGTGGTTGGAGTATCAGTCCTGTCAATGAAAGGATGGATCGGTCACCCGGGGAATTCCTTAGTGGACCTTCGGATCAATACATGCGCCGACATTACTCTCATATCAGAAGAATTCTACTCCACAATGGTGAATCCTCTGCCTATATGACAGGGTTTGAAGATGAACCTACAGTCATCACCCGGTCCATTGTACAGGCAAATTTCCGGTGGATTTCCAAGCCTCCCTCATCCACCTTTCATCCAGAAAAGTATGTCATGATGTCAATAATATGTTTAAGAGTACACATTATGAGTTTTGGGTGATTCCATTGTGATTTGATAGTGTGGTGAATTTTTTCGACAAAAGTCCAAATTTACCGGTTACCGGGACCTCTGTACACCGGTTTCTGTGCGCCAAATTTGGGCTACTGTTTCCAGATTTGGACTAATTTCTCATGGCTCTGAAGAGCGGTTCTGGCTTGTTTTGTCTATAGCACCACAACGAGTAGTCTCTGGCCCATGGTTTCACAGAAGAAATCTATCCTTATAGCTAGTAAAACAATCTTAGATACAAATTTATGCAACCCAGTACCCTCACCCTTGTCTAATCCTGTATTTGTGTTTTTCCGAAATTCATATCAGTCACTATTGATTTTTTCCTGACCGATACAAGCCTCCTTGACTTCATTTTTGTTGGTGATATGATGGCCTACATTGTACTCTATAAGATAAAAATAAAATTGGAACCATAACACAGCAGTAAGAGAAGCTATATTCAAATGTATAAAGGAATAGTGGTGTACAATGGACCGGGTGATGACTGTATATCAACTGACCCACGACGATATGAAATTACGAGGGTATATCCACACTTCCATCTTTGTCAAAGCTGAAAATGGAGAGCTGGTTGAGACAGAAATTGAAGCATATGTAGTCCCCAAGATGGCAGTGCCAATCCTACTAGGTGAAGACTATCAGATCAGCTATGAGCTGAACATATGCCGTTCAGCTGAAGACAGCGTTCATCTCTCCTATCACAGGCGACCAGATTTAGTCTTCAGAGCAGTTCCAGTTACCCCGCTGAAAAATGCGCCGAAGATTGTAGCCAATGTGAATCTACAACAGTTTCGTGAAGGCAAAGAATCATCGCCGGAGGAAGAATCACAGAAGAAAGCAGTTGGCAACTGCAGTGAAATTTGGATCTCTGGTTTATGTGGTGAAGGAGACAAGCATAGCCTCTTACACATGTGCTAGAGTGAAAGTGCGAGGCGAGTTCCAAGGGAGCAACAAGTGGACCATGGAGCAAAGTATTATTCCCCGAGGCAAAGAGGCCTATGCCATCATTCTGAATACGTTGATTGACATCAATGACCTGAGGGTGCCAGTCACTAACACATCGAGTGAACCACTGGTTTTGAAAGCAGGGGAAGTTCTGTCTACTTAGACATCAGCCAACAGATATTTCAATCATCCAAAGTCAGAGGAAGAAAGAGAACATTACTCACGGTCGGCATTACTACTGAAAAAGATAGTCTCAGCTATGAGTGAGGAGACAGAAGTTGACAAGGAAGAGCTATATGCCCCCAAGACAGCCACCATGCCACCTGCAGAGGTAGAGTTGTCCTGAATGAAGGACATCATTGATGTGGGAGATCTTCCTGAACACCTTCACGAGGAAGCTTGGGAGATGCTGGAAAGGCATAAAGGCGGTTTCAGTTTTGGTTTCGATGGCAGGCTAGGCCAATATCCTGCTAAAGTCCAAGTTCGTATGAAGGAAGGAGTACAACCAATCAGTTTGCCCATGTACCAGGCCTCACCCATGAAAAGAGAAGTCATCAATCGACAGGTGGATGCATGGTTCGAGATGGGCATCATTGAACCATCCCAGTAGCTCTTGGAGTGCTCCAGTGGTGAAAGCATACAGGAATGGAAAACCGAGATTCTGCAGTGGACTATTGGAAGCTGAATGCTGTGACTATCCCTGACAAATTCCCCATTCCTCGACAGAGCGATATCTTGGCAGCGCTGAGTGGAGCCCAAGTGCTGTCATCTCTCGACACTCTCTCTGGCTTCATCCAGTTGAATTTACACTAAGACAATTTCGAAAAGACTGCTTTTTGTTGTCATCGAGGCTTATTCCATTTCACTCAGATGCTGTTTGGTCTAAGAAACAGACCGTCTATATTTCAAAGAGTGATACAAGGAATTTTATCTCTGTACCTCTGGATTTTCACTCTCATTTATATTGACAACATCATAGGTTTACTCCAAGTCATATGAGGATCATATTTCCCACCTGGACAAAGTTCTATCAGCTATCAAGGAGTCAGGGATAACATTATCTCCTACCAAGTGTCATCTTTTCTACTCATCCATCCTTTTACTTGGACACAAAGTGTCTTGCCTGGGGTTATTGACACACACCGAGAAAGTTTGAGCTATCAACAAAATCAAAAGACCTCATAAAGTTTCGGAGTTACAGACTTTCATCGGTATGCTAGTTTACTTCCAACTATTCGTTCCTTTCTTTGCGGACATCATGAGGCCATTATTCCAGTTATTATGGAAAGGAGCCATGTGGAATTGGACCGAGGTGGAGGAGTATGCTTTTCAGTCTGCCAAGCAAGCTCTGAAGAAGGTGCCTATCCTGGCTCACCCTCAAGAGAAGCTGCCCTACTGGTTGTATACTGATGCATCAGATGAGGTGTGTGGGTGCACCCTGCAACAGGTCCAGAAGATAGCAATATGCGACTTGAAAGGGACCAAGGCTTATACCATCTTGGAGAAAGCTTGGGCGACAAGAGCTCCTATGCCAAGGCTATATGCTTCGCTTCCTTTGAGACAAACCCCGGTTGAGTACACCCAGGAGTGGAGTGATACATTTGAGGATACTGAAGTCTGGGCAGAAAGGGTGATAGGGTATTACTCCTGGAGGTTCAGAGGACTGGAAACCAGCTATTCGACGACAGAACGGGAAGCACTCGCTGCAAAGGAAGGCTTGGTGCAGTTTCAGCCATTCATCAAGGGAGAAAGAGCGGAGTCTGCCAGCTCTGCAAGCTGCGCAGTTGATGGAGTTGCACAATGCCTTGGTAGCCACCCAAAGTAACAAAGAGAGGAAGGAAGAGCCATCATGAAAGGAGGAAAAGAGGAGTAGACAGGACCAAGATGACAGCATGTCAGGCACGGAGATACGAGGGGCACAGCTTTCGGACTTAGCCAAGAAGTTGTGGGCAGCTCTCAATGGTCCAACACCATCAATACATGTGACGGTAGAAGAAGAGCACTTAAACAAGTTCATGCAAGGCTACCAAGAAGATGTTCAATTTGCTACCATCTGGAAGGAAGCTGTCACAGCCGATGACTCTAGATCTTTGGGTGGGAAGTTTTTTATGGACAAAAGAAGACTTCTGTACTTCATGGACGTGGACACCCAACCTCGCCTCTGCATGCCATGACACTTGTGGCAGGAGATAATGATGGAAGCCCACGAATCTCTGATGGAGATGGCTCACCTCAGCAAAGAGCAATTGTAGTATCATCTAGCTGCCCAGTTTTACTGGAGGATGAAAGCTGACCTGCAGTCTTTCTGTGAAACTTGCGATGTCTGTTAGAAGATGAAATTTTCAAATTTCATGAAGTATGGACACCTTCTTCTGAATCCCATTCCCTCGAGGCCATAGAAATCGATTTGTATGGATTTTATTGTCGACTTGCCAGTGTCATTGGGTTTCAACACTATTTTTGTAGTTGTGGACCATCTGTTGAAACACGTGCAGTTTATTCCGACAGATACAGGACTAGATGTCGAAGAATTCGCTGAATTATTCACTAAGAAGGTAGTGGTTAGGTTTGGCCTCCTATCCTCTATAGTGACAGACAGGGATCCATGTTGGATGTCAGATTTCTGGAGGAGGATCATAAAATTCTTGAAGACTAAAATGGCTTTGTCTTCAGCACATCACCCTCAACACAACGGTCAGACAGAGGTGGTGAACAAACTTATAGCCACCATGCTAAGGGCCTACATTGCCGATGATAAAGAGAGTTGGGCCGAGTGGATATACCTGTTAGAATTCACATATAACAGCCACATCTCCTCTTTGACAGGGTATTCTCCCTTCTTCCTTCTTCATGGCTTTCTACTGTCGTTCTCTCTGGATCTGCTGGCCAAGTCGAAGGTCAATGAATGAGGAGGCTATGAACTCACTCCTGAGTCACACTCCTTCCTTGAGAAGCTCTCCTCCCACCGTGAAAATGCCAGATGCACTATCGTGAGGGCTCAAGAAACCCAGGCAAAATACTACAACCGAGAGAGGAAACCTACTCCTGACTTCCCTGTCGGTTCTTTAGTTCTCATCAATCCACACTCTTTAGAGTGGGTTGAGAGTAAGGGCAAGGGATCGAAGTTGACTCAAAGATGGATTAGACCATTTGAGGTCACACAGAAAGTTAATCTGAATGTCTACTGCCTTCATATGGATAACAGGTACCCTGGATTGCCAGTATTCAATGTGGCTCATCTCAAGCTGTACTTCCTTGCCGAAGACTCAACGAACCAAGCGACTTTGCCAGACACTCGAAAAATGACGGTTCAAGAGGAATATAAAGTCAAAGGCATTCTTAATCATAGGTATAAGAAAGGGAAGATACAGTACCTCGTGCATTGGGCTGGGTATGGCCCTCAATTCGATACATGGGCAACGACAAAGGACTTAGCCAACACGAAGGAAATAGTACAAGATTATCAACGTTGCACTGGCTTATAGCAACTAGACTGGAGAGAGGGTTCCCCAGGTCACTTTGGAAGCCTTGTTCAGGCTAATTGTATTCGCTCTATCCTTTTTTGCTACAAGACTTTGCTCCATTTAGACAAGGATCACTTCCTCCTTCTTTGGGATCTTCCTTTGGACTACCGGTTCCAGAGATCACGTAGAGGATCCGAGATCTTTCTTTCTTACCCCCCATCTCAAATCCTTGTCTCACCAACAATTGCTATGTTTTTCTTTAGAGATGGCAACCTCAACATACCCAACACTTCCTATCATGACTTAGGCAAGAAGGTATTCATCAGGTCGAATGACCCATCTGCTACTCATTCCCTCAATACCATCTTTCATCAAGACAAACCTTTCATAGATCCATTCAACACTCCCATCCCTGCCTTCAAACACCTCTCCATCGATCTGGGCACCATGGATGTGCCTAGGTTCTTTAACAATTCACACCAATGGAGGGTGTACACTCTAGGAGTGCCAAACAAAGGAAAATGGTACACTGATTTCAAGCAGGAGGACCCGTTTCCCATCTTGGAGGAATGGAGGCAAGTTCTATTTTCCCTGATCGAAAACTAACAATGTCGTGTATGACTTACACATGGCCTGTCAAGTCATTGAGGAGATCACTATGCAGAGAGAATTCCAGGTGATGCGTCTTCAAGTCCCTAACTCGCCAGCCCCTCCTTTCATATCTTCATACTTTGCTTCAGTTCCAGATGCAAGAAAAGCAGCTACTTTGAGCATAGTGTCCTTTCAAGAACTTTCTTCTTTCATCCCTCTGGTGGCTGGGAAGGAATGAGCAGGGAGAGTAAGAACTGGCTAGAAGTTGAAGGGTTTCTAAACCAGCCCTACGTAGGGGTGGTATTGTGAGCCGAAGTGGACCTTCCCATGGCTAACCCTTGCCAATGGGTGAAAGATGAAGTGCCAGTATTCATTCGTGGTTCACTGACTATCGACAGCACTGTATATGCTCCTCAGTGAGAGGACCGATTCATCCATTTTAATACGTTCCTCATTAACCTTTATGTCTCCCAAGCCACTTACGTAGAGCATGACATGCCGGAGGAGTCTTTTCCTCAACTGAGAGAAGCCATAGCAGTGATGAGCCGATTCATGGAGTACTTCTCCAAGATAACCTGGAAGGATGCAGGAAACCAGTCTAGGAGCTTCAACTGGGATGCTGAGCTGTCAGTAGTGGATTTTGAAGGATGGGAAGCTAGAGCTCTGAACCGAAATGAGGCAGAGGAACTGACATGGAGCTGTGGCACCAAAGAGAAGACATCCCCTGGAGGGGAGAGGCAAGTAATAATCCATTGACATTGGCTTCTCCATCATGAGGAAAGCGCCGCTCTGCTGGGAATCTTGCTGAGAGCCATCGCTGAAAGGCTGGCTCCACACTCTACCCTCTTGTCTGAAATCAGGGAGTGGTTTGCTCCCTCCTATGCACCTAAAGTGGCTATTCCAGACTCCACCAAAGCTCCTATCTCGCTCACAACTCTGCACTTTCCCTTCATGGAATACACTGTCACTAACCCTGAATTCATAGCGACATTCGAATACCCAGACTTCCCTGTAGAAGAAGAGCTACCGAGGCCGAGTCCAAGTTACCGGGAGTCAGTACTGCCATCTGACACTCCAAGGATGGAAGTTATCGAGATCTACTCCGACTCGTTGTCATCTCCAGCCAATGCCTGGGAGGAGGGCAGCTATTTTGTTCTGAATGGATGTTCCCCAGCATTCAATGTAGAGGAGGAGTGCAGATTCATTTTAGAACAAATTGGAAGAGCAGAGCCCAGAAGGAGGAGACCATTCCCCTCCCCCAGCTATGATAGCTCTAGCCAATTGGGGCACTTACTGTGCCAATGGGGACAAGTTAGTCTCATTACCAGCAACTGAAGGATTCAGTCTTAGCCCCATCTTGGTCGAACATGGGTACCTAGTTATGCTAGCTGCTACAGCAGCATACTTGAAGTACTACACCAATTGTTACCCTACTGCCAATAACATGGATGATTTAACCTGCTATGCACTCAGATTCAGACATCAGCTGAATATCGCAATCCCAGATAACAAGTTGAGCCTACTTCGTCTTCATCCAAGCCTGCAAAAATATGGACACTCAGAGGGATCTTGATCACCTCCAAAGTTTTGAGGCCTTCGGCTTGTACTTAGTACAGGACAGGGTTACTAGCACCCAAATCTCCATGATCACAGTGCATAGTGTTGAGCAAAGATGGTGAGAGATGTATGGTTATGCCAGGAACTTATGTGTTGAGATGCCACTACCCTCCATTTGCACATGAATGGACAGCTCAGTGTTCTCAAGTGCTCAAGCATATTGTTGAGGACATGACTGAACTCAGGGCCAAAGTGCGAACAGAGGCAGAATGGAAGGATTATCTGGTGCAGTTCTATGCGGACTATGGGGATTTCAAAGAATACTGCATGATGCTGAGGGACATAGCATACAGAGTGGAACTCATGAAGGTTGGCTATGCGACTGGACTGGGCAAAGGTGGCTATTAGGGACATGGTCATTCCAGAGGGATGCAATCAGGCCATGGAAGAGTAGGGGGGCTATGTAAAGGTGGAAAGACGAAGATGAGGCATAGTAGTACTCCCCCATGGCCTGTTGCTCTTTTATGACATTGTGATTAGTACTATTGATTATGAGTTAGGTATATGCTGTATGATTAGATTAGATTGGCTGCCTTCTAAGGAAGGCAGCCTCATGCAAATGGTTATCTCTTATTTTACCTCTAACTGGCATTTGCTCTACTCTGGTACCGTGTTTGGACCGAGTGAGTGTCTAACTGAGTGCAAGTGATATCTAAATTCTCTATTCTCAAACTTGATCGTGTTTATTCTCTGAAGTAAAGCTTGGACGACGCTTTACACTCCCTCCCTCGGTTCTTCCTACATGTTCCACCTACCTGGTAAGCACAGTCACTTAGACATCTTTTATGCTTGGCTAGCCATCCCACCATGGAATCCTGAATATTTGAGCCTGGAAATTCGGTTTTCAGGGTGGACCCTTGACTGGCCAAACATGACAACATTGGTGTCTGTGTATGTTTGATTTTCCAGGCTGACTTGGTAAACCACAGATGTTTTCACCAGACTTTTCAAACTGAGACATGTGAGTTGAATCAAACAGACTTTCTCACCAGGTTGAGCTGACTTCTAGCCTCCAGACACACTCCAAACATGTCTTTTCTCCCTAGGAGGGCACTCCCATTGTCGTGCCAGATCTGGAGTTTGATTTTCCCTCCCTAGTCAAGGCATGCATGGAACAAGAAGAATTCTTCGCCAACCTTGATGCCCACGACCCGTTTGACAGTAGCTCACCTCTTACCATGCCACCCTCATCCCCAGAAATCAAAGCCTTGCTGGGTCTGATACTTGACCTGCCTACAGCATCACCAGCATCACCACCAGATGCACCTATGTCAGACATGGGCCCCCCTCCAATGCCACACACTCCTTGCATGCCAAATGTCAATCAAAGGCCAACTGCAAGCACAAGCAGAGGCTTGTGAAGGAAAGTGGCTTGATCTTTGAATATGAAGCTCCCCCCAGTCTACAAGCCAAGTATACGCATGCATCAATCCCCATTCAAACCGAATTTGACATTGAACAAGCCCCTCATGTGTCTACTGCATATGTCAGAATACATGAAGAGTCCTGGAAAAAGTGCCAGAGCATCCTGATGACCCTGACTGGGATGATGTGCACACCGAGGCAGTGGATAAGCTCAAGACCTCTCATAAAAATTGCAAACTGGACAAGGAGCATTGGCACCATTGACACAGGACCTTTGCCACCTTGAGTAACAGGATATCTCATGGAGGTGGTCAAACAGTGAGTGACATCTACAGCCATGAACTTCCCACCACTGAACCAAGCACGGCACCCACAAAACCTTCACCACAATGCAAAAAACACCGAAGTTCTTTCAAGCCTGTTGGACTGTGTGGCCTTTATTTGCCTAGCTGGCTTTGGAAGCAGTCTGTCTTTTCCCAATAGAATCATTTCTATAGCTAACTAGTATGCAACAGCTGCTTTTTCAATGTGGGCCCCATCCCTCTTCTGCTACTACGCCACCTATCTGTGCAACCTCCTCCTCCATGATGCCACCCTAGTCATGAATTGGGCCAACAGCATATTCACCTGCATTACATTCAACTTTGGCCTGCTGATGCTATGTTTTTGCCACACAGATTCCGGAAACCTCTCCTTCAGTTGGTGTGCCATAACTGCCCTCAGTAAATTCAACTACTGCTGTGGAGGACACCTCATTTTGTGGGACCTAAAGCTGGTCATCAATTTTCCACCAGGATCCACCATCCTCATCCCCTCTGCCATCCTCCAACATTCCAACACCAGCCTCACTCATGGTGAGTGGTGCTACTCCTTCACCCAGTACACCTTGGGAGCCCTTTTTTGTTGGGTAGACTACAGATTTCAGAGTAGCAAGAGCTATTGGGCCTCCTTGGCTACTGATCAATGGGAGAAAGCAACACAGGAGCGAGAGGAAAGGTGGCGACTGGGCCTCAGCCTATTTTCAACACTTGAGAAACTGCAGGCTATGTAATTCATACCGTAGACATCATATGCTATGAGAAATAGAAATGATTTAAAGCCTTACACCTGTCCACAACCATCTGAGAAGCTAAGAAGCAGAGGAACCAAACTTAAACAAAATACAAGTAGTAGGTGTTGCAACCATAATTGGACATGGAGTCATTTACTACTTATGCATTAGATGTACAGTTCATCAGTGGTACCATCATTGCCCTCCTTCACAGCTAGGCCTGTCAAATGATGGGACATATTGCTATCTCTGCAAACCTTATTCTTGCCCACCCTACCCCATGGTGCCACCAGATAACCTCGACTTTTCATAGGGTGTGGTGAGTTCGGGACAGTAATGGCGAGTTCACCATAGACCAAAAAGAGTAGATGGCAGAAATGCTGGATTTTTGTGCCTTTATTCATGACACCATACACCTTGTGTCTTAACCATGGATGTCAACTCAGAGCCTTCCAAAAAACCCAAAACGTGGCATGACTTCCTGGACAATGCTGACCCGTTCCTGGCAGCTTTTGCAAGACAGATGCGGGATACCCCTGCTAAAATTTGCATGTCAAGGAAATATTATACTGTATGAGTGATCACGTCTGTTTGAGAAACAAAATCTTATTTCTTTGCAGTCACCAAGAAGACTTGCAAGAGAAAGCTAAATTACAAATGTGGGAGTATGTTACACCTTTGTCATTGTTTGGACTTTCTGACATTCTAACAGACATTGTCATGCAATCAAATCTTTGTCTCTCCAAGAGCAAGAGAGACTGAAGGCGGGAGTGCATGCATCACAGGCGCAATGTAGAGCATCCAAGCAGGAGGAACTTGCACACAAGGAGTGAGTTTGCTGACAGAAGAGTGGGACTATCAATTGCATGTGCCGGCTTGCCAACTGATTGATCTGGAACAGAGAAGGAGTGTGCGGTAGTAAAGGGCAGTAACTAGCAGTAATTACATTGATGTGGTGCTTGGTGTTTGAAGTTCTTTTGGACAGATTTGATATTCAAGTACACCAGTATGAGGAGGGACTTTCAATGATTTATTTGAAACAAAGATAACGAAAGAAGGTAAGTTTTACGTGATATGGTTGCATAGGTACAAAGGTTTGAATTGGAATGTACATCTAATCTGAGATATTTCCCTCCAACATGCATGCGGTGGCCTCTTCTTCAGATCCCCATTCATCCTCTTCTTGTTCCTCCCAATCTGGTGATACGCCGTCTACGCATTCACACCTAGATTTTGCAAAATTGTAACAATACATTTGCACATCTATCCTATACTAGTGATAATAAAAGGACTATAGCTGAGGCTTCGAGCTGATAGTTACAGCAGTATGTGACTAGTGAAGCCAGGACTTAGGTGCGATACCACTAGTGGGTCAAATCTACCAGCCGGCCATACTAGTAACTTGAAGGCTAGCCGGACTAATTAATATAAGCCCACTAGTGGATGAGTAACGTGACTAGCACACCAAACAAGAAGCAGGATAGACAGATCTCATGAAGTCCAGTCACTAGCAGGCCAATCAGGGCATAAACGCCTAAGTCAGGTTAACTAGTCACGTGGCAATCTCGAAGCAGGACTTAGAAATGAATTAGCAATGGATTAACCTCGCATTGAGATCCAACTAGTGCAATCGGATCGGTTACGATCAGACACGAGGCTAGCCAGGCTGCACTTTCGATCATGGCCAACTGTGTTATGGATCCAGAGGCATGGCTAGTCATTTATCCTTGGCACTAGTGGCACGTTGCTAGGTTAAGAATGCAACCTAAAGCCGCCAGCGTAGCTCTGTGGCTCACTAGTTGTCCAGCAGCAGTTTCTAGACCGACTATTGCATGCTTTTTCCCAATATTTCGTGACTAGCCAAGAAATCCATACCAAAAATACCCCACTAGTGTAGCTGTTTGTGTCACTTTGTACCTTTCTTTACAGTATATAAGTAGTAGAGTAGGCAGTCGCATGGGCAGGCAAGCCATCCCTGCGATTGCAAGTGACTAGCAAGAGTCTAGTGCTCCCAATTAAAGGCTTTTGTGCTTAACCTTGACGAAGCGGCTGCTAGTTGCTAAGTCACCTATAGAATTGAGTGAATTGAAGTCCCTTTGAGTCTACTATTGTGTCCTGCAAAGGCCAAGAGTGCTCCGAAGTAATTCTTGCAGTTTCTCGAAGTTAAAGTATTATTCTTAGGCCAAGAGTGCCACTAGTAAGCCAAGAGTGCAAACTAGTCAAGTGAAGATCACTTGTAGGAAGTAGTACAGGGCCAAGAGAGCCAATATTTCGAAGCAGTCATAGTCCCAGTGAGTGCAATAGCTCAAAACCAAGTCACATTTCATTCAATTGTGTCTTACCCATCCCACTAGTGCAAGTAACACATTTGTAAAGCTCACTAGTAACGAATAAAGTGTCTTTTGAACAACATCCCTTGATTATTGAGTCTGCAGAGTGCTTCCATCGTACTCGAAACACCTGAATTCAATCAATTGGTGATAGTGTAGAGTTGTGAGAGGTTTAGTGTCGGTTGGAGATCATTTCCACCCACTAGTCTTTTGTCACTCGCCGTTACCGAGCACATCACTGGCAGAGGGTCGAAGAATTGGCCCCTGATGTGGGGGCAGCAGATGACAGCACCTACCAAAAACTTTTCATGGTATTGTCTGAGAGCTTCATAGAAACTCTTGTATCCTTTTTGATGCACACCTGTGACATTGTCTGTGAGCTTCTTAACTAACAACCTGAGGATGGATGAGCAAGGCATGCTAGGGAAGGAACTGATGCACTAACCAATCATTGAATACACCAACATCTTGTCCAACAGTGACAGCATACCACATTTTGGGAGATGGGTCGACATATGGTGGAGGAACTATAGTATTGGGGTGTGGGATGTGGTAGTGGATAGGGCCAAAGACAGGAATGGTAGCCCTCTTAGTGGTAGTGGGGGAGGCTGGGAAGGAATACCTGGGAGCAGTTGGAAATGGAGCATGAGTATCTGGGGTGTTGCAGCCAGAGAAGGGAGCAAACAAGGTGCAAGATGCCAGAGTGCAGGGAGTTGGAGTACAAGGCAACGAAGGCATGGTGGTCCTCTTGACAGCCTTACTGTGGAGGGGAGTGGAGGGTGAGGTCTGAAACTGGCCCTTGTTTTGCATCTTGGTACCAGTGGTGGGCTGAGGAGTGGCTGAGCGATGAGTAGTTGTCATGGTAGTAGTGACAGTTTTTGTCATTTTTTTCATTACTGTGATCTCGCAGTCATCTAGGAAAAAAGTAAAAAGTAGGTCAGAGCTGTTGTAGTCAAGTGGGTTTCAAACAAACCTGGCAAAGGTTCATTGTCATTAGAAGAGGCAGTCATCAGTTGAGAACCCCTTGTGGTAATCTACTTGTTGATGGGTAAGTACTACTTACTGGGAACTAGGCGATTAAAGGACTCACAGGTATGTGACTTCTTGGAGGTACAGAGGCTTGGCGACATTCAGTGCATGGAGTCTGTGAGCAACAACACTGATGAGGGGTAGTTGGAGCTCATGGTGACATGTCTGAACAAGAAACAGCCCAGCTTATAACCTCATGGAGAGGGGGTTCTGTTGTAACTAGAGTGGGTGTAAGCTGGGCTTGAGAAGAGCCATTTGCAAATAGAGATAGCACCTTGAGAACTTCAGTGCCCTCTGCAAAAGAGTGTAAGCAATTTGACTTGAATTTCGGGGTAAAGTTTACCAAGAAGTGGTTTTAGAAAAAGTGTTCGAGATTTCTTCTTTTCGGCCTTCTTTTTCATGATACACTGAGCAGCTAATTTTCTCAGTAAATCCAAGGTACAAGTTCTCATGTTGATGAAGCCAAGATAGTAACTAATATGCTCTGATAGCATGGTAAACCCAGGAGCATTCCATGGAAAGAGAAAGCTCTTCTTGATGGGGGAGAGGGAGGATTATGCTATGGCCGTCAAGGAAGATCGTGCAGCAGAGCAGCTTGCCAATGTTACACATTGGTATTTCAAGCACTTCCCCATCTCCATACCAGACAATGTCAAACCCACTGACGAGGAGCTTTCAAAAATCGATGATGATGTGCCAGACCCAGAGCCCACAGTCCCAGACAAGAGTTCACTAGATCCCAGTGAATACCAGAAGCAGCTACAAGTGGTGAAAGTTGAGGGTGAGGAGTTGTTGTACAAAATTAAGGTGAGTTCCTGTTAAGGCACATCAGACATGCTAGATGCTGGTCACGTTGGTTGTGGGATCAGAAGCTGATGACTATGACTTCAGCAAATTAGGCACTGGCTCTGGTATCAATACTCAAAGATGCACAACTTGTCTGCCAAGGAGTCTGGAAAGGACAATCCTTATAGGATTATGCTTTATAGACTGGTCAGACTCTCTGTTTTGAAGCCATGCAAGGCACAGGCTTTCTCTCTCTGGGTGAAGGTGAATTCAGCAATGGTTCAGAAAGCTTGGGATGAGGAGTCAAAGAAGAGGGCAGTACCTCCGGGCAAACGAGCAGCAAAACTGAACACATTTAAGAGCAAGCTTTTCAAACTTGAATTGAAGGAAACTCAGGATGAATGGTCAGTGACTGCAGAGGAGGAGCATGAAGAAGCAGTGAAGGAATACAATGAGAAAATGGAGTCACCGGTCTCCAAGGATCCAGCAGAAATACAAAGGTGTGTATGCTTGTAAATTTATGATATGTTTCTAATGCTGTAGTGTTTAGATGCCTTGAGAACCTTTCAAGCATGGTGCAGCTGTTCATTGAGATGATCATGGAGGCTACAGGATGTCCTGGTGATGTGCATTGTTGGAGGCCCTCAGCTGGCAGACAGAGGTCATCTGCATGTCTCCTCATGAGTTGCCTATTACTTTCTTGGACTCCAGCATTCACTATGTTTCGAATTACAGCTTTCATGCTGGCAAGACTTTGGGAATAGTCAAGCAGAGCGTGTTAGCTACAGAGCATATCTGGTTCCAATGTTTGGAAACTTTCTTAAGAGGTGTTTTAGTGCATGTTATTGGCTACACTTTATTTCATGCTAGGTTGCTAACTGGTTTCTTAGCTGTGAATATGTGCAGGGCATGAGCTCTTGCACCAAATACGCCTACTATGGAGAGTATAGAGTTTGCCTCAGATGAACAAGGTATCACTCATGACTGTGTGGAAGGACCAATGTTCAACAGCGATGGCAAACAAGGCAATGGATCAGTACTGCCTTCTAAGCTGCCAACTGTGCCTCTGGCATCAGCCACAAAGACATTGATGTCCAATGGACCAGTACCTCCTTCTAACTTGCCGGCTCCAGTAGCCATAGGTGACTTTGACATCCAATCAGCCAGCATTGGCTCCCAAATCACCCACTGCGGTGTCTGGGACTCGCATTGCGACATCACCTTTGCCTTCATTTTGAGCTCCATCCATTGTGCCATTCCCTCACCTATCTCGTGCACCTAGCCCAGTGCAGGGGCCTCCATCTCATGTGCCATCTATCAGACCATCTCTACCATCTTGTGTGCCCTCTGTAGCACCATCTCCTGTCTGATCTCAAGCGCCTATGCCCATTCAGCCAGCAAATCCTCCAATAGCGTCAGATGGAGGCTCTGACCAGAATGCAGAGGAGGCTGGTCAGAATGAAATCATCAGCAACAACAACCTGTCAATAGTTCAAAAACCAAAGTCATCTGCCCTTGGAATGTCAGGGCTGTTGAAGAGTACCTTGGGGAAGAAGTGGACGAGGGAGGACAATGGTGTTGAACCATGTCCTCTGAAGAAAGGTATGCTGTTATCATGTTAGAGGTGCTGTTACTGACATACCATAGGCAAGAAGAACAGATGTAAGGCACTGCCAGTAGGGGAGATTTTAAAGTCAAACAAGGCCCTGCCTTTGCCATCCTGTGCAGAAAAGGACAAGATGATGCATGGTGTAACAGAAGCTTTGCCATACATTGCACCTTGGTGGGCTGTCAATGGCCTGGTGACTTTGACACATGAGATGACCCCCCAAGAGTTTTCCTGCCTCATTGACTTATGGATACAATATGAGAAGAAAGAGAGCTTCAAAGAGTCAGCAAAGTTTGGTGCCTATCAATGCCCACAGGCCATTCATGATTGGATAGCTCGTGGCCGTTCACCAAAGTTCTGCTTACAGTCTGTTCCAAAAGGAGTAGATCCGGTCAAGGAGTTTGACAGCAAGTTCTGGGCATGGTGGTCCAGTCTGCAGCTGAAATCTCATCCTCGAATTGATGGTTTGCTCGAGATGGGTGAGGATGGAAGGCCATTGAGAGGTGTTGACAATGACTGGGGTCTGTTGAAGTGCCCTGGTGCAAACGGCTGGCTAAGTGTCATAGCGGGTTTATGCTTTTGGGCTTGGACAGTGAAGGGTATGAAGAAAGATGGACATCGGGAGAAGGCTGCTGCACTGAGAGCTCATGAGAGCTGGGTGTATGCTGTAGAGGATGTCAAGTGGGTTCTTGGTCACCTCATGTAGTGATCTGTAGGTGTCTGACCATCTTACTTTGTGAGTTTTCTGACTTCTTTACATTTGATTTTTAGGTTACATAGACTTAAAACATTTATTTAATAAAATTGATGAAAAATAAGTAAATGATTGATTTTTGCTTTGTGTGACTGACATTCTAGATTACAATTTTAGGTGAATTGTTTGGTGAAATGGTGAATGTGTGGTTTATGGTATGTAACTCCGCAGGGAACATTAGCTGATTCACCCTGGCCCGGTTTCATTCTGACCATCATTGTTCCCCACAAACCAAGTCAACCCATGATCTCATTGTCTCCAACTCGAATTGATGGCAGAGTCCCCATACCTAGAGAATCATATCTTTTAGTGAGTATGGTCATTTTCGGCCCAATAGGATCCAGCTGATCACCTCATGATAGTAAACTGTTGATGATCACAGCATCATATCAATCAAAGTGGCTTCAATGCTACAAGCCAAAGCTATTCAATATCATTGTCGAGACTGTAACGCACATGTATATGAATGCCGCTGGTGGGAATTATGAGGTTGTGGAGAGAACCTGGACAGTAGAAGATGAGCTGGTCAATTGTGGAGCATGGCAGGAAAGAAGATGTTCAAGAAGGAGATCCTGGTCTGTCTGAAAGGATCTATAGCAAGATGGAGGAGAAATTGTTGACGAAATCCCATGTATGTACTCATATTTGTTTTTAGCTTTGAAAGTTCATCTGTGTGTATTAACTAGCTTGCATCCACCCTTCCCCATTCCACAATGTGCCTCACTACAGTGCCGTTCCCTTACTAATGAACTATTTTTTCTACCCTTTCTTTCCTGAGGGATTTTGCCACCTATATGAACAACCTAATCCATGTGCTGGTAATTTGTGTGTGTTACGCTGCATGTCACCAGCCTCCACTTCACATCCTATTCCAACTTCAGTTCCTAACTCCAGCAAGTCTCACTATCAGACTCCACGGCTCCAGCTGCTTACCATTACTCTGCCCCATTTGATATTTCATTCATCATTTCATTTGCTAATTCATATATTAATTCTAGAACCTGAATCTGGTAGCAAATAGACCTCCTCAGACTCTGACAGACTCCAACTCAGATTTACCTACTCATATATATACTGTACAATTACTTGTAGATACTCAGTTCAAATATCAACTGGGTTTAGCCAAATCTCTCTCTGACTCCAAGTCTAATCTCATTGCTCTCAGGTCCGTGGCCTCCGCTCCATTGGACTATCTCTTATTCTCCAATCCACTCCATGTTCTCTGTGGACTCTGCTCTGCTAATCAACTTAAGGGCTTAGGCTCAAGGGTGACATTGCTAATAGCTTCGCCAAGGCCCATGCACTCCGTGGACCTCCGCTCATGCAATCTATCTTGATCTATTTGGCATGTCTCTAATAGTATATTTGAACTCAACCCCTTGAGTCAAATTCTTCTCAAATCATGTCTACTACATTCACCTATCCCCCAGACACAGAGAATGGTCAAAGGAAGAAATCCCCAATATTCTCCATGGACGACATTCCAGCTTTCACATCCAAGGAAAACCCAGAACTCTTTGAATCAGCCACCGTCAGAGGACAACCATCCTGTAGGAAAACCTACACTCATTCTAACTTCACTGCCCGACACTCCAATATCAATTCCAAAACTCCTAATGTTTTCAACACACCTAGAGGAACCTCTCGTCACCAACAGACTGGCATCTTTGACAGATACAGTGACAATCTGGTACCAGAAACACTGGCCCCACAACCCATGAATGGAGGGCAATCGGATTCCCCAGACACCATAAGTGACGACAAGGAAGAACCTGAAACTCCAACCCATACTCCACACCATCGCAATCCAGAAGATGACCCATCTGACAACCAACCTGGCAGCCTGAATGGCCCCAGAGGACCAGGTGGACCAGGAGGACCTGGTGGGCCTGGTGGACCAAATGGTCCTGGCAGCTCCAGTGGTCCCAACAATGGCCCCAATGAGTAGTCTGGCTGGGGTCTGGTTTGGTCCAGGTTCAGGCACATTTGCCTGAACCTCAAACCTGGATCTCGAGGTTCACCTCCCACCTCTTCAAACCTTGAACCTGAACCTCAGGTTCAGGTCCAAGAGGTTCGGTCCAGGTTCAGATCGGGTTCAGCAAAAAAAAAACCTATGTGCACAGTCACGCTGTGAACAATAGACTTTATATACATCTACTACGCTACAATTCAATACATGTCCTGCTCCTCATTGTTGAACTGAAATTTGGTATCAATAACCTATATTGATAGCATGAGCCTTGAGGAAACAACAAAGAACAACATTACTCACCAAGCAAGAAGTACGATGCACAGAACAATCACCCACTCTTCCAACAATGCCATACCATGTACAGGTGATCACGCAAGCCAAGTAGTCAAGTCCATGAATACCACAGAACATGGTGATATCATGGTACCCTGTTAGGGACGTGCCAAGTAGAGCAAGATAGATCACACGAGCGGAGGTCCGCGGAGTGCGTGGGCCTTGGCGAAGCTATTAGCAATGTCACCCTTGAGCCTAAGCCCTTAGGTTGGTTAGCGGAGTGGAGTCCGTGGAGATCGTGAAGTGGATTGGAGAATAAGAGATAGTCCAATGGAGTGGAAGCCATGGGCTATGAGAGCGATGAGAATGGACTTAGAGTCAGAGAGAGATTTGGTGAAACCAAGTTGATATTTGAACTAAGTATCTACAAGTAATTGTACAGTATATATATGAGTAGGTAAATCCAGGTCGGAGTCTGATGGAATCCGACGGAGGTCTGTTCGCTACTGGATTCAGGTTCTAGAATTAATATGTGAAATAGTAAAATGAAATAGAAATGAAATATTGAATGGAGCAGAGTAATGGTAAGCGGCCAGAGGCCACGGCGCTCCGATGTTATACATGTTGACTGGAATCCTTGTTTGAAGTCGGTGTGAAGCGGAGGTCCGTGGCATGCACGTAACATACCCAGCCCTGAATGTAAAAAATCAGATCTTGAGGGTCAGTGAGTTGACATTGGGCATATCGCATGCCATCAGCCTTCACCTCTTGCTCAGAGTTGGTAGACTGGGTATCTGGCCAAGAGGGGAAGGACATCAGCAGAGGAAAGAGGTAAGATGATAAGTAAACGCACCTTATCATCCAGACTCTCAGCAACAATTTTGGTACTGTGCCACACCTGGTGAGTGCACAAAAGTCAACACAGTAGTAAATATTAAGGAATATTGAGCATAGCAAAGGTGGAGGTGTTAGGGTGAGACCAGTGTGCTGGAAATGCGTAAGTGGTGAGTACAGACAGCTTGACAGAAGCACTGTGGAAGTCGCAAGTAAAGAGGTAAAAATTTGTCACATTATTGACTGTCATGTAATCCCAAGGTTCACACGGTTCAGACCGGGTCCTGAACCGGGTTCAGAATTTTTGACCAGGCCAAACTTCGAATCTGGACCTACGTGGCTGTGCCAAACCTGAACCTATGGGTTCGGTTCAGGTTCAGGACCGGGTTTACATGGTTCTGGACCAGACCATGGCCAGACTACCAACGAGCAGGATTTCTTGTGAGAATTCATGAATCTGTTGTGCAGAGTTTCCATCATGCTAAACAATCCCTGACCCAATCCTGTTTGCACCAAGGTCAAAGAACCTGATGCTTTTGATGGTTTGGACCCGCAGAAACTCAAGGCTTTCATTGTCTCCTTCCAGTTGAACTTTAATGACAGACCCACAGCCTTTGCTATGGATGCCAGCAAAGTCAACTACACCATTTCCTTCCTTTCCAGCACCGCTCTTGACTGGTTCGAACCAGACATCCTTTGCCCCAATCTCCGGAACCCGCCAGCCTGACAGTATTCCTATGCTGCTTTCCTTGATGAACTCAGAACCAACTTTGATCCCTTTGATGCCATTGGAGATGCTGGAGATGCTCTTGAACACCTCCAGATGCGTGACAGAGACTGAATCATGAAGTATATGGTTCAGTTCAACCAATATGCTTCCCAAGTTGGCTACAGAGATAATTCCCTTTGCCACACTTTCTACCACAGACTCTGTACCCACATCAAGGATGATATGGTCCATCATGGGAAGCCTAACAATCTCCATGACATGTGTTTCCTAGCCCAGGAACTCAACACTTGATATTGGACTCAGAGAACCGAGATATGCCATGAAAATCAGGACAACAAAGCCTCTGGCCCATATTCCAACAACCCTAAATCCAAGGGATTGAGTCCCAATTCCAACTCCAACTCCTTGGCCTCCAGGTCGACTCCAAAGTCCTCAGATTCTACTCCTTCAGGATCTGCCTCCACTCCTAAGCCCTATGCTGACAAGCTAGGCAAGGACAGCCATCTTACTCAGGAAGAAAAGGACTGCCACAAGAAGAACAACCTCTGTATGTTCTGTGGAGGTAAGCACAAGACCAATGACTGCAACAAGCGCAAAGCTGCAGCCTCCGCTAAAGGCCATGCTGCAGAAGTTGAAGATCCCAGTTCCTGCCTCTGAGGAACCAGCTCCTACGGAGTTGGAAAACTAGAGGGCAGCCCTGCATCCTCCGTGCGAGATCAGGGTTGCGTTGACTGTAATTGCACATTGGAGATTGTCACCCTCAATGCCGCCGCTCTTTCCAATCATTTATTAACTGTATCACTCTCATCTGAAGTCGGCTCCGGTACGGAGTCCGATGGATCTCCAATCATTACCATCCTTTGTTTCCTTGCCTTGGTTGACTCCGGTTCTAGCCATTGTTTTGTCGACTCCAAGTACGTTAAGAACCACAACCTTCCTACCAAACCTATCCCTCCTGTTCAATTACGACTCCTTGATGGCTCCGCCGGATCTCATATCTCCTAATCCATCACTCTCCCCATCTATTTCCCTTCCGGAGATATCCTTTCAGTTGACTTCTATGTCACTCGTCTAGATTCATCCAGGCATGGATGTAATATAAGGTCTACAGTACAGGGATATATCCACAAAGTGGCTAGGCTCAGTCATGGATAATATCCATGGCACCCTTTTGGAAGTGCCAGCAGCTCAAAAAATGGGCCCTCCAGCTTATTCAGCCCATTTTTCTTGCAAAAATGAGCTTATAATGCTGTTCAATTTATTTTTCATGGATCATCAGTATGAAATTTAGATTTGGCCTAGCCAGTCAAATAAAATTTGGCACTCCAGGTTATATAATGATGTCCAGACACTGCCATGGCCAGTGACTGCATCCAGATTCTACCACTCATATGGCCTTGCACCATGTACAACCTAATACCACAGACTACACCCAATGCCATCGATGGTAACAATGGTAACAATGCTCAACAATACTCCCACTCCCGCCAATACAGCCCTGCACCCCCATTCTGACTGACCTAGTGCTGACATTGGGGACAGTTATAATTGCAGACTGGTGGACCTCACATCGACAACTGAAAATGGACTGAAGGACCGAAAATTGGCAGTTATCTGCAAGTAGAAGAGGGAGCATCAATCAAAGAGCTTGGATGATGACTAACTGGATGACGATGATGACATGAGGGACTTTGAAGGCTTTACAACAGTGTGGGATACTGCTGTAGAGTATGGCTGGTCTGTGGTGGATGGTCAAGGCTGCAGGGGTGTGGAGAAGGAAGGAGAAGTCAAGTGGGTAGGCAGGAGCGACATCAAGACCCCGACGGCCAATGATGAAGACAATTCAGGCACATTTTTTGGAACTGATACAAGACTTCAGGATGCACTAAATGCACCAAGGACTACAGCTGTGCGACCATCACAATGCCTGTCACTGCCTGGCCTCTCCCTGTCCAACATTGAATGCACCCTGTAAATACGGCTGTCCTACCATCACAATGTCTACTGCCCCTTATCCCTCCCCATCCAATAATGGGCTCTCCCATGTCACCTAGCCCACTCTACGCACCCACAATTCATGCATCTCCCATTCTTTGAGTGGGAGATCACGAATCTTGGGTTTCTTTCTCTTCTTGACGCTGTCGTCATCGCCCATCCGCTCCCCATCCCAACATCCACATGTTTCATCTCATATCAGCCCTTTCAGCACCACTGTTTTTTCCACAATGCAATCACCACCATTAGGTAATGCAGCAAGGAGTTCCATTTTCCTGCATGACTCCATCATCACCGTTGGACAGCTGTTGACCCTACCCATGCAGTTTTCCCTGCTTTCCACTAGCAAGCTCTCACTTTCGATGATGCCCAGCCTTACCTTTCGATGGCAACAATGCCATGGATGACTTTGCCAATAATTTGATGTGCCATGGCTACCCTCAATGTCTGCACTCTTTTCTGCTTCTAAACATATTCTACTTGTATGTAACAGGCATAATAATTTTATTATGCAGTTTATTCAAGCAGTGACCCTGTTGAGACCTTTAGATTTCATTGAGAAAAACTGAGATCGGTGACTCAGACAGCTCAGACCGAGTCCAAAATTTTGAACAAATATCTATAGTAAGGACTGACAACATGTTTTGAAGCAGAGAAAAGTATCTAGGCATGTTTAAATATATTAGATTACATTACAGTTGAATTTTTGTAGTCTACAATGGAGTCCCTCTTCCAAAATACCCATATTGAATTAATATCATATTAAAGTCAGCAGGCAACATGAACCAAGAACCAGTAATGAATGTATGTTATGCGCTGTCCAAAACTGCTACATTCCATAGGTGCACATATTGCGATATTAGCATGGATCAGAAAGGGTGGTTAGGTAGTATCATGTATATAATGTAATATCTAGCACCCCTTATGCTGTCTGAGGGAACACAGAGATGTATGAAGAGCATATAGTATTGAAAAAGCTTGAAAAATGGTGAAATTTCCATTAAATCGCAATTATATGCTTCCCATTACTGTTTGATCTATAAATTTGTACATATATATATATAATATAAGTTTGCTATTCAATATCCTGAAGGCTTAGGAGATGTTGGAGTGGGTCTTTCAAGTCACGGGTGAATTCCGAGCCTTTAATCCACTCACTCAATCACTTCGGTCTGACCAACCGAGTAGAGATTGAGTGGCTGTGCTCCTTTTCTCATGGTCTTTTACCACCACCTCAAGCATGACAACATCCCATCCATGCACGCAACAGTCCTCTCACAGGGTGCCACAAGGTATGTACTTACTTTTATTGATACTTATTATTATTTTAGATACTTTTCACACATCTGGCGGCCCCAAGAGCCCTGGTGATGAGGCTGGTGACAGGCACCCATGAAACTGAGCATGGCCTAGCATGAACAACACACCAAAACCTACACTCAATCCCACAAACACACACACCAATCTCAAATAAGTGCGGAGGGGAGCAAGGAATTTAATTCTACTTGTGCACCAACAGTATCTCAACAATATCTCAAGAGAGCTCACTCAATGACATGACGTGACGTGAAGTAACAAGCAATATCTCCAGTTCTCTTTATTTCTCCTCAAAGCTTTTACAAGAGAGCACAGCGAACCACACAACCCTCAAGGCAATGGTATCTTTCAATAGAATACAAACGGACACACAGATCCACGAAATGACCAAGTTCATTCAGTGAGCTCACTAAGTACGAATCGCCACTAGGTCCAACTGGGCACGACTTCGCCTGTCTCTTAGCTCGCTAAACCTGAATCCCAACTTGTCACGACAAAGTCCACTCAGTGAGCTCACTAGTACGAAGTGCTGCTAGGTCCAACTGCGCACACCTTCGCCTTAATCTAGTCCACTAAACCTGAATCCCGACTTGTCACAAATGAGGCCCTCAGCACTCTCAAACAAAAACACAATACAATCAGGTCTTGCACACAGCGAGCTCGCTAAGTAACAAGGTACCGCCGGATTTCTTTCAGCCCATGCGCACCCACTGCACCTTGTGCAGCTGTCACAAAACAGCCCAATCTGACCAATTCCTTCGCAACTCTCTCAACACAAAAACTTCTCTTACACTGCACCAGAAATGGAACAGAGCTTTCTCTCAGATGTTTTTCTCTCAGTTTTTCTCTAGAGACTGACTCAGCTTCACTGATTCCAAATCTCATTCTTATCTCAAGTAAAACCGAAGTTTTATATCCAAAATGTATCTCTGTTTTTATTTCTCTGTGAGCTCGCTAAACTCAATGAGCCTGGAAGTAAACTAATGACTCTCTTGCCAGAATACAGGCTCACAGCACTTGTCTGTTATGATTTCGAAGGCCAGCAACTAGTAGGCTCACTGCGCTCAAGGCAGGAGACCCACAGATTCCGAGCTGGTCCTTCTCAATGTAACTCTAGCCGTTCACACAGTTCCTTAGCGGAGAAGAGAGCAAATAGTAACTTGATTTGTACACTGGCTAATCGGACTACTTATATACTACGAGCGAAAGGTGATTACAAACGGTCCATGAGTAAGGTAAAAGGTCTAGACATTTCAATGATTTTCTATGATTTTCAATGTCAGTCCGCCGCAACTGCAGTATTCCTTGGCAGGTGAGTCAGACTGTCTCTGATTGGTTTCTCGAGGTGTACCCTATGCCCTGTGACACCAGTGCATGTCAAGGGCCACCACTGCTGATTTAGGACCTTAGCAACTAATAAGTAAGATTTCCTATTTCTGTGGCATCACTCTTCAGCAGCTCGTTTCTGGTGGACAACTCCTTTCTTAGGCATATTAGCCATCAGGTCTTTCGGATCACTAGCCAAACTTGCTAATCTCTCAGCCAAAACTCCTTATACTAGGCCTGCCTTGTGGTATCTCTTCATTTCCTTTCTTGCATGAGGTTATCTCTGGATTTTCAGGCACCAGGCTTCTTTCATTAAGCGAACACATGGCTACCATCCTTATTATGTTGCGATCCAGTTCTAAGCTCATCCTACTGATGCGAATGCAAGTCAAGCTTATTGGAAGGGGTGAGCTCACTAATTGGCCTTCTTGTCAAGTATGCTCTTCTGGTACAGTGCTATGACCAAGTCCTTAGTTAACTCTGATGTTTCCATTGACATACTGCGACATCATCTCAGTAACCTCACTTAGAACCAGTATCCACAGATCTGCTTAGTGAGCTCGCTAACTATAGCCTATAAGCTAATGCTAAAACATGCCAAATTGAAAATTTACATAGGTAGCCATGCCGCAGGCGTGACACTGGATAGTGACTATATCACTCCCTCCCACCCCATGTGCAAGCCCTTTCAACATGCATAGCCCCATATGAAGGACATGACGCTCACCACCACCACTGACAATGACAACAGGCCCCCAATAAAGCCCCCACTGGTTGCAAGTCCACTCCCGGTTCCCATTCCGACCCATCCAGTCTATCTCGCATTGACATCTAGCACAATCACTATTCAGCACATGATTCGTACAACTTCACAACTTTGAATATGCTTGGGGATCCTATATCAGCTGCCATCTGAGCATAGGAAGGCATAATTTCCACAGACCAACAAGAACAAGAACAACAAATACATCGATGATAGTGATGATGGCTGGGGGCAGGGCTCACAATGCTCTGCTGCTGGGCCATGGGCAGACCTAGGGCAAGGCTCACAGGGGCAGGAGGAGATACAGGAGGGCTGCAGGAAGGTGGGAGGGTCCAAGTGGGAGGTGGGAGAAAGATCGGGACACTGACAGCCAACAACAGTGACAACGAGATAATGTCTGCAGGCATGAATGGACGACTTGAGGGTGAATCGAATGTGCCCAAAAATATTGATATCCACCAACTATCCCCACTGCCGCTGCCCACCCCATCCCTGACAAACATTGGGCTGGCCCGCACCAACCAGCTTGCCTATGGACCCCAAGGTCACGCATCTCCTATTATTTGAGTGGGGGATTATAAACCTGTAGTCATTTTCTCTTCCTGACATCGTCGTCGCTGTATGTCCACCCACCATCCCAATGCCTGCCTGTTCAATCCCATATCACTCCTGCGATGCCCTCAACTCCACAAATGTCTTCCTACCCCTGTTCTTGAGCACTGGGAATCGAGTGGGTGGTTTCATTTTGCTATCCAACCCCACAATCACGGTCAACCCGTTGTCGACCCCGAACCCCCATCTATTCTGCATCTCACCAGTCTAATCCTCCTCTCTATCACTCTGCGACCGCACACTTCAATGACTATGATGCATACATCACTGACGACACTACGCCTCTGGCCCCCCATACCCCATACAATGGGGGCTTTTTTTTGTGAATATTTTGATATTAATCAGTGGATATATATGCCATAATTACTACAGGTTATATGGCTTGATAGTCCAGTTGTTATACAGTAATCAACCGGTCTTCTGTACACCACTACTCCTTTGTACACCATATAGAACATCATTCCTCACATATTCTCAGGTGATGTTGGGACTTAAAATTAAGTATAAAATGTACACTTCAAATTGAGATACTTTCTGGGCCAGTACGTGCACTGTGTGAATTGTGGTGGGCCTCCGAAGTCAGGGCTCAGAATATATTATGTAAGACCATTCATTTGTACACCTGTAAATCGCTCACTGGGCCTCGGCACATTATTCTAAAATCATGAAAATATTTATATATAATGTACAGCCATATAGAAAACTTTAGTACCGGACACAATTATGAGGAACAGCCAATGAAGATAAAAAAATTCGATATCAAGTTTTGATGTATAGAAGACCGGTTGATAACTGTATTGTTTGTCTGTCTGTATTATTTAAAGGTGGTCTTAGGTTCAATTCTGACTGCTATCATTTTGCTTCCTGCATGCTCCCTAAATTTTAATGCTCATCCAAACCCAACACTTCACATCTATTGAATGTTGTGCATGGTCAGTCAGGGTTGCTGTGGTATATCCTTGACAATATCTTTTTGTCCTCAAATCTCATTTTACATGCCTGTACACTGAGCACAACAGTGGGAATTTCAATACCTATGTTTCTGCACACTGAAATGATCATGTTTCTGAATTTGGATGTGGCAGTGGCTGACAAAGCTTGGCCATGCTGATTTTTTTTTGATCTTAGTGCAATTCATAGGCATTGGGAGAAATATAAGATTTCAAGGCATAATTATCTGTATTGGGTAGCCTTTTGGCAGCAATTGCTAGTGCAATTGGCACTGCTGAGGCCATGGATAATATCCATGACTGAGCCTACACAGCTCTGGGATATATCTATGAGCTTAGGCCTATGACTGCAGCCATCTGTGATTCATCCTGTAACATTGTTCTGGGATACAACTGGCTCTCCCACTACAATCCGTTGATTGACTGGGTAAAGCACAGTATCACTTTCCATTTGCCATTACTAGGTGCTTCTATCTCTGTAAGCACTTCCACGGATTCTGATGCAACTGCATCCACCCATGTGGACATTCCTCATCCAACTTCCAATCCTATCCCAATTCTGGTTTCCAAACCTACTCTGAGATCCCAACAGGCTCCACCACCATATGAGCCTATCTATTCCTACCCTACCATCCCTTCCTTCTCTGCCATGGTTACACCCAAGATATCTATCATCTCTATGGCCACTTTTGTTCGAGCATGTGCAGAAGATAGAGCTCAACAATATACCCTCCAACCTTCTGCACCTAGCATTATTGGCAAGGCCAGCTCTATGGCCCTGCCGGATATGTCTGATGTACTAGCAGAATATCACGACTTTGCTGATATATTCAGTGACTCGCTCTCCGAGAATCTCCCTGAGCATAGACTATATGATCTCATGATTAACCTGGAGGAAGACACATCTCCTCTGCTCGGTCCTATCTACTCCCTCTTGGAATCCAAGCTTAAAGCACTACATGAGTTTATTGACGATAACCTCTGTAGCGGATTCATCACTCCCTCACGTTCTCCCCATGGAGCTCCAGTTCTCTTTGTCAAGAAAAAGACCGGCAAACTCTGTCTTTGTGTCGATTTCCATGGCTTAAACAAGATATCCAAAAAAGACTGTTACCCCCTTCCACTCATTTCTGACCTCCTCGACTCCGCATGCTCCACTCGCATCTATACCAAACTTGATCTTCACCATGCTTATCATCTAGTATGCATCACCAAAGGTGATGAATGGAAAACAGCCTTCTGGACCTGTTACAGCTCCTTTAAATGGCGTGTCATGCCTTTTGGACTCACCAATGCTCCCATGGCATTCCAACACTTCATGAACAATATTTTCACTGACATGCTTGACATTTCCATAGTCGTATACCTCGACGACATCCTCATCTACTCTGATAACCCTGTGGATCACCAAAAACACATATGTGAGGTTCTGCGCAGACTAAGAGCAAATAGGCTCTACTGCAAAGGATCCAAATGCGAGTTTCACTGGGATTCTGTGGAATATCTTGGCTACATTCTATCACCGGAGGGCCTCTGCATGTCTGAAGACAAGGTCAAGGCCATTTTAGACTGGCCAGTTCTGCAGAAAGTTAAGGACATTCAATCTTTCCTTGGCTTTGCTAATTTCTACTGCCGTTTCATTCACAAGTACAGTGACATTGTCATACCTTTAACTTGCCTCACACACAAGGGTACTCCATGGAAATTCAATGACAAGTGTATGGCCGCTTTCAATGAACTCAAGCAAGCCTTCACTCATGCTCCTATCCTTACCCATTGGGTCCCCAACTAACAATTAGCCATGGAGACCGATGCCTCCAACTATGCTATTGCTGCTATCCTCTCTATCTACCTTGAAGATGGCAAAATTCACCCCATCGCATTTCTCTCCCAGAGCCTTCACAATGCCAAACTCAACTATAACACCCATGATAAAGAGCTTCTAGCTATCTTTGAAGCCTTTAAATACTGGCATCACTACCTTGAGGGCTCCGTGGACTCCATTGACGTTGTCATGGACCACAAGAATGTTAGGCCTAGCCTGACACATGACCTTATTAACGTAAGGCACACTAGAGCTGTCTCACATTCGGACAATCACTCGTAGTAGTGCTTAGTCAATTGGTGCTAATTGTGGTATTGGCAAGGTAAGATAAACTTTAGTTCGAGACTGGGGATATACAGTGAGAACTATACTACTTATATACTAAAGGCTGAATGCTATATATAACTATGAGTACATGTCGAGCGTTTGGTAACCATGCGTAAAACATAAGAGAAGTCGTGCTAGGTGAGCGATGGTCGCGAGCTGTAGTAAAAGAAACAGAGTCGTCCGTTATCAACGTGGTGACCATGACGCGGTCGGTCCGATGTCCGTAGATAAGTGATGAGCGCCGAAGATAAGATGAGATTAGATAGGCACTCGAGAGATAAGATAAGGAAAATAGAAAAATCGTAACAAAGAATCTTGAATATTTCTCCACCACCAAGATTCTTACCTGCCGGCAAGTCTGGTGGTCTGAATATCTCTCCCAATTCAACCTAGTAATCTGCTTCCACCCAGGGAGACTTGGAGGAAAACCGGATGCACTCACTAGACAATGGGACGTCTATCCAAAAGAGGGGGAGAGTCAATATGCAGCAGTTAATCCTCACAATTTCCAATCTGTCTTCACTCAAGAACAACTCTCTGTGTCCCTCCATGCTACATTCCTTGAAGGTCCTACCCTCCATGCTAGTGCTATCATGGACATACACAAGCTCCATTCTGATATCAAGCAAGCACAACCCTCTGACTCCATGGCCTCTGAAGGATTCTGACAGGCCAAATCCTCCACTCCCACTTCCCCTTCTCGGTGGTCCATAGATGAATCAGACATTCTCTGTCTTGATAATCACATCTATGTCCCAGACTCCAAGGATCTCCATCTCTGTGTCCTACAGAATAATCATGATCACATTTTGGCAGGTCATTTTGGTCAAAACCAGACTTTGGAATTAGTCCGACAGAACTATACCTGGCCACAGATGCGTGAATACGTTCACCACTACATCAAATCTTGTACGGTTTGCAGTTGCAACAAGACACCTAGACATCACCCCTATGGTTTGCTCAAACCCTTGCCAGTCCCGGAATGTCTGTGGGATTCCATTTCTATGGATTTCATTGAACAGTTATCAGACTCCAACAGATTCACCGCTATCCTGGTAGTAATTGACCATGCAAGCAAGCAAGCCATCTTTATCCCTACACACAACACTGTTAATTCCAAAGAACTTGCCCGGTCATTTGTCATTCATTTTTTCTCTAAACATGGCATACCTAACCATGTCACCTCTGACCGCAGCTCCAAATTTGTCTCCCAATTCATGCATGCCCTTGCTAAAGCCCTTGACATGGAACTTCACTTCACTTCTGGATATCATCCAGAGGCTGACAGACAAACTGAATGTGCAAACCAAACCTTGGAACAGTACATCCACATCTACTGTTCTTATCAACAGGACAACTGAGATTTACTACTACCCATCGCTGAATTTGCATACAACAATGCTCTGAACACTCCCACCAGAATCTCCCCATTCTTTGCTAACAAAGGCTACCATCCCAATATCACTGTTCACCCTGAACGCGATATTGCCTCCACTCAGGCTCGCAATTTTGTAGTCAATCTAGATGAACTACACCAATTCCTATGTGATGAAATCACCCAGGCTCAGTCTCACTATAAGATCCAAGCAGACAAGTGCCGGAATCCAGCTCCTCCCTTCAAAGTAGGCGACAATTTTTCCTTAGCTCCAAACATATCAAGAATACTTGCCCTACTATGAAATTTGCAGAGAAATTCCTTGGTCCATTCAAAATCATAGCACAGCCAGGCTCACATTCCTTCACTCTCAAACTCCCATCAGACCTCCATGCCATTTATCCTGTTTTCCATGTCTCACAACTCAAACCTGTAGAAGAAAACACCATCCCTAATCGTACGCAACCTCCGCCACCTCCAGTAGAAGTTGAAGAGCAATACGAAATAGCTCAGATCCTTGACTCCAAAATTGACCGCTGGTTCTGTTGTCTACTTCTCTATAGGATCCAATGGCTTGGATACGAAGGTACTGATGAGGAATTTGCCTGGTTACCAGCCACCAAATTCTCCGCAGATAAATTCATTGAAGATTTCCACCACTGCTACCCAGACAAACCAGGACCAATAGCCAAAGTCACTATCCAAAAATCCACCATATAACTTTCCTTCTCAAACTGTACCACCACCGGTTTCCATCAGCTCTGACTGTTCCAATTTCAAATCGAATTCACAAAAACTATTGCAAATTCATTTCCTAATTGGGAACAGAGCCCATTGGCTCCATTCCTCTCTCTTAACACCTTACCACTTCAGTCCCAAGAAAAAGTCAATATATTTAGGGGCTATTGGGGCCCTGGCTATTCATACTATGCTATCAAGAAAATACAAATAAAAAATATATACAAGGCAAGAAGAGTTCAGGCAGCATCAGCACTGGATGGACCCACCATCTTCACATTCTTCTCAATCTCCTCCTGTACCAACACTTGCTCCAAGTCCTCATACATTTCCATCTCACTTTCGACCTCCTCACCCTTTTCATGCTTCCTGGCCCTCATCTTTGCCATCACCTGCTGATGGTACTCCTTCTCTGCCTCTTCTTCCGGATCCTCTGTGGGCATTAGTCTGGCCAGGGTCCAGTTTGGTCCAGGTTCGGGCACATTTGCCTAAACCTCGAACCTGGATCTCGAGGTTCACCCTCCACCCCTCTGAACCTTGAACCTGAACCTCAGGTTCAGGTCCACAAGGTTCGGTCCAGGTTCGAACCGGGTTCAGCAAAAAAAATTCTTACATGCACAGTAGTGCTGCAAAACATAGGCCATATATATGTCTAATACATTAGAATTCAATACATGTCCTACTCCTTATCGTTAAACTGAAAATTGGTATCAATAACCTATACTGATCGTGTGAGCCTCAAGGAAACAACAAAGAAGATTACACATGAACGACAAGTACAGCGCACAGAGCAATTATCCACTCCCAACAATGCCATGCCATGCCCAGTAATCACACAAGTCAACCAAGTATTCATGTCTATCTTGTTGAAAGCACTCCTGAGTGTAACAAAAAGAACTTAAGGATTGGTGAGTCAATGTTGGGTTTGTCGCGTGCCATCTGCTATTGCAAAAACTCATCAACGAGGTAGAAATTTGATCCTGGATCTGCTGTGTAGACAATATTGTTAGCGAGATTGGGAAATCAGGCGAGAACATCAGCAGAGGAAAGAGGTAAATAGTTAGTAAACGCACCTTGAACCAAGCAATCACCCAGACTCTTGCAACAATTTCGGTAGTGCCTCACCTGGTGAGCACAAAAGTCAAGAAAGTAGTCAGAAACCACAGAATGTTGGTATACTCCAAGCATGGCAAAGATGGAGAAGGTGGTAAGGTGACCAGTGTGCTGGAAATGTGGTAGAGGTGAGTGCAGGCAGCTTGACAGAACCATTGTGGAGGTCGCAAGTGAAGATGTAAAAGAGTTGTGATGTTGTTGATGGTCACATTTGGGTCACATAACCTCCAAGGTTCACACGGTTCAGACTGGGTCTGAACCGGGTTCAGAATTTTTGACCAGGCCAAACCTTGAACCTGGACCTATGTGGCTGTGCTGAACCTAAACCTGAACCGGACCTGAACCTGTGGGTTCAGTTCAGGTTTGAACCGGGTTCACAGGATCCTGGACTGGACTATGGCCAGACTAGTAGGCATTGGCATTTTGATCAAGGCATCCAATTCCGGGATACCAATGGATTCCGCTCCTGGAATCATATCTGTTCGAATTTCCTTCTCCAAGTCAAGAGGCTTATCCAAATCTTCAACCCTATAACCCTCCTGATCCTTCAACAGCCTTTTCCAAAGCTGCCATTCCACCTGGTGTCCGCATGTATTATAGAAATCCTGATGGGCCTGCAAGAACTTATTGTGAGCCAACATCTTGTCATGCAAACCAGCGGCACTGATGGATCCAATCCAGAACAACTTGTTGAGGATTTTGTAGGGATTGTCCACTCCGAGTGGCATCTCCCAGGTTAGCGCTTGTAAATCCTCAGCCTTAATCAAGGCCATATCCCTATTCAGCCTATGTTTCGCCACTTCACATAAAACCTCACAATATATGTCGCTGGTTTTGTGGAGCTCCATTCTTGATGCCTTGAATTCGGCCTTGACAGACTTTGGAATGAAATCCTTGGGGTACTTGACTTCATTGTTGACATCGTAATCATCGACAAGATCCTCCATGTGGCCCATGACAGTCTCCACCTTGTCCTCCAAGCATGCCAGTCTTGCAGAAATGTCTTGAAGTATCTCCAAGACACTTGTAGACTCTGCGGAGCTGCCATTGTCACCACCCTTGTTGAAAGTACATTGCACCTTCTTGACGTGACAATGCTGACAGGTGCAAACTCCACTGTGGACAAAACAGGTGACCTTGTCAGTCCGACATTTGCCACAACACTCTGAAAATGCAAAGTTAGCAAGCAAATCGGAAGCTGACAGGTCCACTTACCACTCCCAGTATAAACCTTATCTTGAGCCATTGGCTCAGGCTCTGTTTTCAAATGCTTGGGTACTGATGGCCCCACCAATGCGTTTTTGGGTCTCCACAGACCCCACCTTCTTCTTCCCCTCTGCAATCTTGTGCCTTTTTCTCAACTTGGCCATTGCAACAGCCTTCAGATCCATCAGATCTGACTTGCTATCTCCCTCCTCACCAGATGGAACAAACCTGGTAGCTGCCAACAACTTCTCATTGTCTTCATCCTCCTTTTCCTTTGCCTTTGCCAAGTCATCCAACACTTTTTTCACCATGGCCTCTGCCAACACTTTTTGCTTCAATCTCTGCTGTTTTTCTTTGTCCTCCAACCAGAGCCGCTCTTTTTCCTCAGCCTCCAATCAGAGCCATTCCTTCTCCAACGCCTGCTGCCTCAAAGCCTCCAACTTTGGAGCCCAGGCCACCTCCTTCAACCTTAATGCCTCTGCCTGGGCCTCCTTTGCCTTCATAGCTTTCCACTCCTCATGCTTACTCACAGCCTCTTCATACCTTGCCTCCATGGTGTCCTGTTCAGCAGTCAAAACCTCATAATCCTCAATGGAAAGATCAGCGGGTGTTGGGGCAGGTTTGTATGGCTCGGGGGTGGTGGACTGGCGGTATTCAATGGAGGCCAATATGTCAAACAACGAGAAAGAAATTAGAGGCAATGAAAGGGAGATGATGAAAGTAGGAGTTTAAGCTGTGAAATTCTCATGGTAATTTTTTTTGCTGCATGATTATACTGATCAGCCATTGGGATCAGCACTCTTAAGGGCAAGAATGCTAAGGGGAGGATACTGTTACATGCATGCTGCGGAGCTCCACTCCACACTGACTTCAAGCAAGGATTCCACTTTTACAAATCATACCATCAGACATCTGCAGCCTCCGGCCGCTTACCATTACAACTGTCCCAATTTGATATTTCATTTCCATTTCATTTTACTATTCCACATATTAATTCTAGAACCTGAATCTGGTAGCGAACAGACCTCTGTCGGATTCCATCAGACTCCAACTCGGATTACCTACTCATATATATACTGTACAATTACTTGTAGATACTCAGTTCAAATATCAACTTGGTTTAGCCAAATCTCTCTCTGACTCTAAGTCTAATCTCATCACTCTCAAGTCTGTGGCCTCCACTCCGTTGGACTATCTCTTATTCTCCAATCCACTCCACATTCTCCATAGACTCTGCTCCACTAATCAACCTAAGGGCTTAGGCTCAAGGGTGACATTGCTAATAGCTTTGCCAAGGCCCATGCACACTGTGAACCTCCACTTGTGCGATCTATCATGATCTATTTGGCACATCCCTAACAGTGAGCTTATAAGTTAATATGCAATCGAGAATATGCTGAGGTAAATAGTATATTACTGTAGAACAGAGAATAAATGTAGTTATGCTGAGTATAATTGCTGATAGTCTTGATGAGTAGTGTAAACTTGATAGGTGAGATAAACTGAGATTAAATGATGTTTTCTAACTTCTTTTATACTACAAGTATGAAATTATAAATAGAGTAAATATGTGTGACTTAGTAAGACTGTAAGGCCTTGGCTTAGTAAAATCCATAGTGAACATATAGTCTCTTGACTTCAAAAGTAACAGCAACTCATTGGCATGTATAAATGAAAACTATATAGTTTTATTGAGTGATATACAGATTGTTAGGTGCTGTTTAGCTGTGGACTGCTGAGGTATGGTCTTGATACTAAGGTGCATGCTTATATTGACATTGTTTCAGGGTCTTGGCAAGGTAACAGCCTTAGTAAACATAGTTATTAATGGCTGTGAGCTTTAATTATCATAGATAGATTGAGTGGCCATATTAATCATATTATTTCATTAAGTGATCAATTAGTGTATCAATGTAGTGATAGAAAGTGATGTAGCAATTCCATTTTGAGATAATTTGTGATTGAAGGTGCTTTACTGTGATAAAATATAGCAATTATGATGTGTAACAAGATGGAATGGATAATAAAGTGTGTGAGGAGTAATTGTTATAGCATGAAAGTAGTATCAGCATGTGTGCAATCTTTGGTTTACTGGAAGTCTATTGAGTGGGTAGGAGCATTAATTAATGCATAAAATCTATGAATTCTAAGCATACAGAGTGTGCAGGCTCATCACTGGCATGTCCCTTCAAGTTTTTGGACAGCCACCATTCTAGTCTTTATAATGGCTCTCTTTCTGATCTGCACACATCCATCTATAGCTCTGGTCAGTTCAGCAACAAGTGGTAATGAGGTGTTGGATTGCACCACTTCTTTTGACCTTTTAGCAATGACAGTAGCCTGGAAGGAAATGTAAGAATCAGATATAGTCAGTTTAATGAGAGACACCTATATTTTTGCTCTCATACCACTAGTACATGCTCAATGATCCCATTATCAGTATTGAGTTGCAGTAAAGTGACAGTGGCAGTGAGAGAGAGAGGAGGAGGGAGGGAAAAATCAATTTGGACTCTGAGTTAAAGTCCAACATAATATGGGCATGTTCTAGACATACCCTGGTGGTGTTTAAAAGAACTCAGCAGATTTTTTATTGCTCCTCCACTATTCCTTGTATCATTTGCAAGTGGCTACATTGCAATGTCACTGTGACAGATATACATGGGCCTTCAATATTAATGCAATATCTATAGTATTACTTTAGTAGTGCCATGCACTATTCTTATGCAATCTTGACATGTGTATTGTCTGAGATTCACAGCTCATAAGTTTATAAAACAATCCAAGTGTCCTGTGCCAACTTCAGTTCATATATATACTAACTGCAAGGTTATTTGAAAAAGACCACCCCAATTGATAAGATCAGAAAGCTGCAGAAGACCTGGTTTACTAAGACCAAGACTTGATCATTTAAGAAAAAGTGATGAAAAGAGAGCTAAAAAAGACCAAGCCCAGAAAGACTAATTCTGAGTTTTGCTGATGAAGATGCTTGCTAGACTAAAAGAATGAAACCCTTCAAAAACATAGTTAATGGTTTCCTTTAGGGCTTTATATTATACTGTATACAGTCTATGGCTATATAATAATGGCACAATAATTATAAACTGGTGAGCTTAAGATACAATAATACAGTCAGTATACTATAGAGATATATAAGTGTTGAGTAAATAGTCATAAAGATAAAGAAACAATTACCTCCTGAATATAAACTTAAACTGATACAGAATAACTGCCTGGTACAGGTTCTGAACTTGTGCTGGCTGCCTGATGCAGTTTCAAGACTGATACTATATGCCTGGTTGTAACTTTAAAACACACTAACTGTTCTGAACTGTTTCTCTGGACTGTTTTTCTGATCTAGCTTATACTGTTTACTTGCTTTACTGTTCTTTCACATACAGAGTGACCAGGTCATAGCAATTTTATTCCAGATGAGTCTACAACTCAAGGCTCTTAGCCAAATAAAACCTATACTATTCACCTGATAGCATTCCAGAGGCCAGAAACCTCCTTCCCCACTAGTTATATAACCTGTATTTATACTACTCTACTTATCTGTTATTTCCAATCTTTTTCTACTAACTAAGATACTTACTGACCCAATCAGATGGGTATAAACTTACTGTCTGACAGATATGAGCTCATCACTGGCTACCAGATTGATCAATCGTACTAGATCAAAATACTCTGTGATTGGATACTTCTGCCAGAATGCTAGGTGCTTACATCATATAAGTCACACAGCCTGGGCTCTCAGTCTACTGGGTAGAATACCTGACTTTCAATCTAAGTGTTAGAACAACTCATTTCTAAGTTCTCTAGTGGACTTCTTATAATATAGTATTTTCTTTGTATCTTACTTGTGTTTACAATGTAATCAGTTTATATTGTGATAAAAGTTAAATTACATGCAATTTTCTAGAGTGTACACCTAGCAGATGTATTAAAGGTCTAGAATTTAATTATAGCTTATCCCAATAAGAAATGGACTATATTTTTGAGAAACATTGATCTAACATTCCAAAACCAACTTTAACTTTAAAAACAGCAAAAATATACAATTGATGCTAAAAATAGGAAAAATATGAAATTGATACTAATAATAGACCCTCTCCTTATTACCCTATTCTAAAAATAGTCTCACTTAAATCTCTTACCTATATCACAACTATATATAGAATATTGCTAGTATTGCTGATAATGCAATATTGCCTATTATTATAGGCTCCTTATCTAATAGAAATTGCTATTATAATAGCAATATTTACAAGAGGGCTAGAGCATTAGGTGTTTGTGCAGCATGACATGTAAAAGCACATCAAAGATGCCCATTATAGATATAAAATGAGTCTCCTTATGCACCACATATTTTATTTTATTAATACATTTGTTTTACACCACAAGCTCCACTGCTGTCTCTTCTCAATGTCTCCCAAACATTACACACTGAAGCCCCCAACTCAGATAGCATGAACAATACAAAACTCAGTCTTGGCCCAAGGCAAAGCCTTGTATGCCTTGCTCTCTGACAAGAGCTGCACAGTTACTGGAATGGAAGACAGTGTTGAGCAAGGAGGAGGTGCAAGAGTGGAGGCAAACATGTAAGAATGTAAGTGGTGGCTCTTTGGCATGCAGTTGAGAGTACTTACACAAACACACTCTGCAGCCTAATATCAATTGATTATCTCCCAGCACCACTCCTCATTCTCACCACACACAAGGTTCCCAAACACTAAGCTGAAAACTTGGATTTTTCACTGAAACAATTTTTTTAAATCTTATAAGCAGACCCAGACAGAGCGAATGTGAGAGATAGAGAGGAGATGGGTTAAGGATGACAAGCACCTTCCATTGACTCCAACTTATATGCACACTCACCTATCTATAGCTGCCTTCCTCAAACCACGACCAGCACATGACAGTGTTCCTGCCTCTTAAGTCCTTGACATCTTCAGGACCTGGCTTTGCATTGAGACAACATTGGCATCTCACAAGTGAGCCCAGGATGATGTGAAACTTCACATATATGAGACTCCTTCATCAGGAAAACAGCATATTCTTCTTTGGTGTCTTTTGTGTCTTGGCCAAAGCTGAAAGATAGAAGACATGATGTCTTATCAAAGGAAGGTACATTTTCTTTATAAGTTATATTGCGGCTTATTAAGACATCAGCTTATCTTGATAAGATTTTTCTGTCTTCATATAAGCATTCAATGAAGAAACATGAAACCAGTTTAATTGTGCATAATAGAACTGATGTACTAGCTATTCATTCTACTCTAGGTCTTGCTGGGCTCTATATCAAGATCATCTAGTAAATCAATATTCATCGGGGTATTCTCCAGGATATCCGGTGGATCTGAAGCGGGTATCTCACCATCAGATTCCTCCTCGATAATCTCAATAGAAGACAAAGAACATATTCTCAACCCCTCCTTGTGCTTCCTCTTTCCAGAATTATCCTTGATGGAAGCCTTGACTGCTTGCATGAAACTCTCCCACTTTGAATCGGTCCAACTATTGAGCATTTTCAACCATTTTGAGATGCACTTAATCTTCACAGTCTTCATCTTGGCTGAGTTGCTATGCTTGGCACATTCCTCGATGCTGATGGTGTGATCTTCCTTGAAATCATTATAATTCTGACGAGAGAACTCTGGTATGTTGTTCGTTACAAGAATGCCAGTCGTCCACATTGAGAGTGCACACTTGACCTGTTACTCAATAGGATTAGATGATTTTGTATAATAGTTGACAGTGAAGTGATGTACTGCTTGAATTGCCAGTAAAAGAGTGCCCTTAGGTCTAGCGATGCTCTTCAAATCACTACTAATAGGTGGAAGCATACTGAAATGAGCCAGCACTAGTGTATCAACAATGAGCTGATGACAAAACAGGCCCTGCAGACTCTCATAGCATTCCAGTCAAGTGTAAGAAAACATACTGCTCACCGACTTCTTTGTGGTGCCATCTGCCTCAAAATCATACTGCCATCATAGGAATGGTGCAGTCTGGGCTTTCCCTTCAGGTTCAATAAACTATGCTACAAACTCCATGATTTGCTCTGGGGAGGAAAGCATCTCTGAATGTTTGTTGAAAAACTTCTCAGTACACTTGATGGCTTCAGCACCAAAGGCATGCCATGTGTCATTCAAGCAATAGCCAATCTGTTGATTCCATCAATAAGACACTGCAGCCAGGCTGCACCACATACCAGTCCAAATATTGTGCCTTTGCTTGCAACTGTGTATGTTCCTGGTGGATAAAACTGATCCACAGTGGTCTGAACCTCGTCAGCAGTCAATGGAATCCAGGGGTTGTTACTGGTGCCAACCAAATGCTCATGGACATAAGGGATGATCTTCTTTGTGAATGCATCATGCATGCCTGGGTCAAGGTGTGCCAGAGTCCACTTCTTCACTCCTCCACAGGCTTTAGTGGCTGTAACTGATGCTTCTTCCTTCAGAGTAATCTTGACAAGAGACTGTTTATGTGACATTAGAGCATTCTGTCTACAACTGATGTGACTGGACATGTACCAGATGTTTCAGATCTCCATTTGTTTGCTCTAACTTGATGACATTCCTATACTCAATAAGAGGATCCTCATTCTCTGCTACTGGGCCACCCAGATGTACAAGGGAATTGTCAGCTTCTGATTCCTCTGTAATGCGAAATTGAATTAGCCATGTAATGTTTAATATCAATGAAATACTTTACTTTTGACATGCTTGGCTTTCTTCCAGCCCTCAACTAATCCCCCTTTGACTTTAGGTGCTGCACTGGACTTTGCCTTCTTGGCAGGATTCACTTCTGAGCTCACCTGTAGCCTGTTGTCTGGATCAGCATGGAAACATTACAATGATTTGAGAAACAATGCCTTTGGTCCTCTTCATCATGGTCCTTGCGCTTCACAGTTGTGCTGGTGGATGGAGTCCCTACAGCACTGCTCATGGTGCAAAATGAAGCAATGGTGGCACAAGCCATGGTCTTCTCTTTCCTGCCTTTCTGGGCTGATGTCTTGGTTATGTCAGAGTTCATCTTCACAGTCACATGTGCTGTAGTCTCAACTTGACTCGCAACTTGCTCACTCCCATCTGAGGAATCATCATTATCAACCTCAGGATGAAATCCAGACAAATCATCTCCTGAACCCTCTGAGAAGTTGACGTTCTTAGCCTTTGATGTAGCAGCTGCAATATTATCAATGACTTTTACCGACTCAGGTGCTAAAAATATGACTCACTCTTGGCTTTTGTGGCAGCATGACGTTCTCTTTCCATTATGGACTCCAGATCCTTGCTGGGCTCTGTAATGTAAGCTGTATCTGTCATCCGATTCCCAAGGTACACTGAGTCTTGCTTACCACAATCTTGCGACATGGCACCTGGGCTTGCAGCATCTGGCACTGGTGTAAAACTGGTATCCGCTGGTTTAAAAGGCATATAATACTCCATAACGGGTACCAATCTCAACAAACAGACATACCTGTAGTTATATCTTTGCTCTTCTTTATTGCCTTGGCTCTAGGATGGTTAGCATTCAAATCATGCACTACATCCTCTCTGCACATCTGATCTTTGACTTGGGCTACCTTGATCTTACCCACATCCTGCTGCTTCTTCAAAATCACTTTGCCAACCTTCTGCTCCTCTTTTGCTTCAACTTCTCTGCACCGGTGTCATGCCTGCAGCATGTCTAAGCACATTGTAATAGGGGAACCTGTTGCCATTGGCAAGAGTGAAGCACTGTTTAGGCCTGTTTGGCAGTAGTGTTAGTGTAGATAGCTGGATTCCATATGGCACAAACCAACAGAGAAGCATCACCACCGATCCTTGCCTCTACGGCCCACCTCATTGTGGTGACAAGAGCATGATTCAAACCAAGTGAAGCGATTTGCGTATCCCAGAGAAGTGAAATAAGCAAGCGTTATACCAAACACAGGCAAAGAAAAAATCCAGGCCTCTACCACCATGCAGACTGGGTGGACTGTTAGATAGCAAAAGACAAAGCTGTCATCAGATTCCACCATACCAAACAGCTTGAAAGAAGACCTATCTTCCACTGTCAGCAGTCTTTCATCTGGAGATTCTGACATACTTTTTGGATTATTTGGCACCCATCACTGGACACCACCAACATCTAAACCACCACAACCAGTACCACAACCAACAGTACACACTAGGTCACGGATCCAAGAAATGTTGTCAAAGGAAATGGATTTCTGGTTCGATGGCATTGATAGCAAGATGAGTCCAGGCAAGTTCATTCGCTGATTCATGAGAGAAATGAAGGGAGGAATGGAGCAGGACAGGCTGGAGAATTTCGAGTACTACCTGAAGGAGGGAAGTGAAGTGGATGAGTGGTTCAGAGGATTGGTTGCAGACAAGAAGAAGAAGTAGGCAGATTTGAAGGCCAAATTCAACATATGGTTCCCAGGGGTGAAGAAAGCGAAGGTTAGTCCGGTGGAGATTGAAAGAGAGCTCATTGATATGAGGCTCTCAGATGATGATGTCGGGGTGAAGAACTCAGAGACAGAGGCATACAAGCATGTAGAGTTTGTGAACCTGACTGATGGCCAAAGCGAGAGTAGCAGGGATAGAGAGTGGGAAGTCCAGCATCTTGGCAGTGTGGGACAAGCTACTAAAGATACTGAAGGAGAAGGTGAAGGAGGTGCAGGCAGACTGGAAGGCATTCACTGATGAAATTGCTGGAGTAGACATGGAATGGATTCACAATGAGTGTGAGAAGGAGAAGGAGGTGAAGAAGAGGGAAGAAAAGTTGAAAGAGGAGCTGCTATGAGGACTACAGCAGACACCAACTCATGGACTTGCAGCTGCTATGTCCAATGCGCAGCTGTCATCCCCTGGTACAGGTCGACCAGCAAACTTGAGATATGGGTGACCGACAATGGCTCACTAAATCCCAACAAATCCTTTTGCCCAGGAACCCATGCAGACTCGCTCACAACCATCCTCAGATGAGCTTGCCACTGTACGACAACACACACAGAAGTCAGCCCCGCCTCTGATGAAGGAAAATGTCAGCAAATACATTGCCTAGTGCACAGCATGGGAAGCAAAACATGGACCTACAGAAATCGTCACCTTCAATACACCATATCCCTCTGACTCCAGGTTCTGCACCACCAGGAAGCGGCAAACTGCTTCCGATGCGGACAAGCCGTGTACCACCAACCATGCCCCATACCCAAAGACTGTTGGATTCCATACAAGGAGAGTGAATGGTGCCGCTTATGCGATCTGGCAGCAAAGACGAGCAAATGCACTGCTCCAGAGGGAACTGCACCACGCAGTGTCAATTTCATCAGCCATTTAGCCTGGACTGGTATTTTTGAAGACAAACAGGGAAAAGAGGAAGGGCCATCCAACTAAACCACAAATGGGTGGCCCAAGGTGATCATGTGGTGAAGCGAAAGACCCTGATGCAGGAGAGAGCATTACATCAGGGATTCAAGAGTGTTCTCATGGACTTTTATTCAGACAACAGCAATGTAATGCATTTCAATATGAATTCTATTATTGTTGACGTTTATTCCGTGGGATATGCATCTGAGACCTGTACACCTTTCAAAGCATCTATAATACTAAGAGAAGATGGAAATGGCATCAAGGTGAAGGCATTCTTTGATGATGGAGCTATGGTAGCGGCAATGGACCAAAAGCTATTTCATGAGGTGATGAATAGGCTTGAGGGATGGTCAAAATCAGAGAAAAGATTGCGAGTAGCAAATGGCAATGTAATCAGATCAAGTGCCCAGTGGCAAGGAGCTGTGACTTTGGGTGGAGTTTCAGTTTTGGGAAGCTTTAAAGTCTTCAACAGCGGAGGAGGGTGGGATTTCCTCTTCAGAAAACCACTCTTAGAAGCTTTTAAGGCAGTACACAACTATGAGAAGGATATCATCTTCATTCCTGCTGCTAGTGGAACAATCATCCCAAATGAATACAAAGCCGAGATGAACACAAGGAGGGCCAATGGAGGTGTGGACAAAACACTCAAAATGCCTCTGATCAGGCAAGTACAGACAATACACATAGAGGATCCGCTTGCTGACATCAATGTGGTGGAGATGCCGGTCTTAATGGAGGCTGCAAATACCAAGCCAAGTCAGGTCCAGGAACAGGGACACATGACTGGTCAGGTACACAGGGAGGTGCTCTCAGAGATGCCGTTCTTTGATATTGAAGATGTGCCAGAGCTGCTTGGCAACAAGAAAGAATCATGGAGGCTTAAACAGTGGCGCAAAGAGAGGATTGAAGCTGAGGAAAGACTGCAGGGGGTTTTGAGGGAGGAGAGACAAGAGTACTGGCATACATTCAAAGGCCAAGGAAGTTGGAGATGGTACCAATGGGCAACACATCTAAACCTATCACAGATAGTCAAAGAGACAAGGTGAAGATATAAGAAAGCCAAAAAGGCAATGCGTGCAAGCTCACCAGGGGGAAGTAACGCACCCCCTTCCAGGAAAGCTTGCAGTCCTACCCCTATATGTGTTGTATCCCACTCACCAGATTCTGAAGGTGAAGTTGGATCTGAGGTCATGGTTGAAGGGCTATCAAAACATGCCTTACACATGAGGGATGAAGGACCAGATGGTGCTTTCAAATCAGAGTGAGTCGAGGAAGTGCTACGCTAGATCAAAATTGGAACAGACCTCACAATGTTGCAGTGATCAAAAGTGGAAGAACTTCTTCGATCATATGCTGATTGCTTCGCACTTTCTGTTACCGAAGTCCACAAGGTCGATGGGGCTGTACACAAGCTGAACATACCAGAAAATACCTCCTTCTTGAAGAAAGTCCATCAGAGACCCCTTACGCCTCCACAGCGACAATATCTACATGAAAAAGTTGATGAGATGCTGGCTGCAGGGATTATACAGCAGTGCAACCCAAGTGAAGTGAAATGTGTATCCCCAATCACACTGGCACAGAAGTCACATGAAGGGAAAGGCCTGTCCCTAGAGGAGCTACAGCATAAGGTCAATGATGAATGTGTTGCCGCAGGCCTTCCGACCGTTTTTGACCTACCATCACAAGGTCAACCGCCTACTCAGCCTGAATCAGCGCCAGCCAGTATCAAACCTTCAAAATGGCGCATATGCCAGAACTACAGAGAAGTAAATAAAGTTACAGAAATAGCACCAATGCCGCAGGGCGACATACATGCTAAGCAACAGGCGGTTAGTGGCCATAGATGGCTATCTCTCTTTGACTTTGCGTCGGGGTTCTATGCAGTTGAAGTTGCGGAGAAGTCACATCCTTACACTGCATTCTATGTTGAGGGGAAGGGTTACTTCTGGTACCTACAAATGTCATTTGGACTCACTGGAGCACTGTCAACATTCATGCACTTGAAGGCTACGACACTGAGCAATCTTGTTGCAGACAGCACTATCGAGCTCTTCATGGATGATGGCGCTACAGCCTCCGATGACTTTGAAGCAATGATGGGGAAGATACAGTGTCTGCTGGAACGTGTCTGTGAAATGGGGCTTTCACTGTCAGCAAGCAAGTCAGAGTTCTTCATGATGGAGGGAATTTTTGCAGGTGCTAAAGTTGGGCCAGATGGAGTCACAGCTGACCCAGCCAAGCTAATAGCTATCATCAATTGGGAACAACCATCCAACACCTTGAACCTGTCCTTGTTCCTAGGTATCACAGGGCATTTCTGTGATCTGATCAAGGGATATGCAAAAATCAAAGGGCCACTATGAGACCTGATAAAAGAAGTCAATGTTCCAGCAAAATGCTCCAAGTCAGTATGGCGATGTGTGATAGCAAGCCACAAGCTCAATCAGCAGTGGACACTAGAACACACAAAGGCCTTTATTGGCCTCAAAAGGGCATTGGCTTCCGAGCCAGTATTGAAGAGTCCAAAATGGGATGGCAGTCACTTCATTGTCATGATGGATGGTTGCAAGGAAGGCTTTGCAGGTGTTCTGACTCAACACTTCTGCACAGTCCTATCCTAATGGAAACGTCATTGAGAAGATACATCCAATAGTGTTTGCATCAAAATGAACCTCATCCTCAGAACAAAACTACAAACCATTTCTACTTGAGTTCGCTGCTCTAAAATTCTCCTTAGACAAATTCTCAGATATCATCTGGGGATACCCAGTCAAGATTGAAACAGACTGTCAAGCCTTGCGAGATGTTCTGGTCAGTGAGAAGATGAACTCTGCTCATGCCAGATGGAGAGATGGAATTCTGGCTCACCATATTGTCAATGTTCGCCATGTACCAGGACGACTCAATGTTGTTGCAGACGGAATGAGCAGGACCTGGGAAGGAACACCACATGTGCCAGGAGATGGTAGCGAGTGGACCAGTCAGCAAGGACTGGGAATCATCCCAAGGCCTAGCAAATGACCTATTCATGGTCAACCACCATGAACTGTCTGCACTGTGGAAAAGATTTAACAAGGAGCCAGTATTCCAACAGGTCGTGGAGGCACTGGAAAACAATCAGATATCAGAAGGTGTGCAAACAAAACAGCATGCATGGCACCAAGCATTGAACTACTCCATAGCAGATGGGAAATTATGGTGCTTTGGGAGTGGTCCAAAAGCATGGCCAAGGGTAGAATGTGTCACACAAGAAGAATCAGTAAAACTGGCATGCACAGAACATGAGAATGGCGGGCATTGGGGACGAGATTCAATAAAAATTGCACTCCTTGATAGAATTTATAGCCCTAAACTTGACAAATCTATCACCATGGCAATCAAAGCTTGTTCTCGATGCAAGAACTTTGGTGGAACCCACATTCACTCACTGTTACAGCCCATCACCCGGAGACACCCATTCAAACTTGTGGTTGGAGACTACCTGTCAATGTTGAGTGGTAAAGGAGGTTACCACACGATCGGGTTATATCTGGACATGTTCTCCCAACACATTTGGGCATTCAAGTATAAAACAGCGGGCAGCACAAAGACTACAAAAGAGGGTTTGTGTAGCATCTTTCATGAATTCCACCTATCAGAAACCTTCATGACCGATGGTGGGCCTCACTTCAAAAACCGGGAAGTCAGGGAGTTTTGCACTGAATGGAGGTAAAACACCATGTTATTGCAGCATATTCACCTTGGATTAATGGCCTAGTGGAGGGGACAAACTGCCTACTGCTGCATATCCTCAAATGCCTATGTGCACCAGAGTTAGGAGAGGACCTTCCTAATGAATATGCATACACGGACCTGCCAAGATTGTGGCCAGACCACCTCAACGAAGCAATTCACTGCTTGAATTCACGCATTTTGCCAGCACTCAAATACACACCAAAAGAGCTTCTATTGGGACTAATAGTCAATACAGCTACCTCAGGCCTAGAAGAATCATTGTCAGTGCTTAGAGAAGATGATGCGAAGAAGCACATGGCATTTGTTGCCCAACAGCAGCTAGATGGATATGACAGCATGGTCTGGCATGCTCTCAAGCGCAAAGCCACGTTCGATGCCAGAGTCTTGGCGCATCATCCAAGAGAAGTCACATTCGAGATGGGACAACTGGTCCAGATCTATCGAAGCGACCTTGACTACACCTTCAAAACAGAAAAGAAGCTTCTCCCAAAGTGGTCCTCACCATTCAGAGTACGAGAATATCTCGTAAATTCATATAAACTCAAAACACTTGAGGGCAAAGCAGTGGAGGGCAAGTTTAGTTCCAGGCGACTGCATCGCTTCACTCCAAGAGAAGGTACAAAATTGATGGTGGAACAGGCAGAGATCAAAGCCCACCTCTCAAATGGCGATGAACTGAACACCTGAGTGGAGAAGGAAGAAGGCTTGGCCAGCAACAGTGAGTGAGTGTCGAGAACGCTGCTCGTTCTTTGAGGAGGGCACATGTAGTAGGAGAACCTGTCGCTGTTGGCAAGAGCGAAGCACTGTTTAGGCCTGTTTGGCAGTAGTGTTAGCATAGATAGCTGGATTTTGTATGGCATGAACCAACAGAGAAGCATCACCACCGATCCTTGCCTCTATGGCCCATCTCAGCGTAATTTTGCGAAAACCAATAAATTACACTTAGGCACTGTGTAAGTTTAGTGAGCTCACTGACAGTGCAAGTGGCATGAGAAGGAGCAAGGTCACTGAGTCAGAATGCCCTTCTACCAGAAAAAGAAGCCACAGAATTAAAAACATAGGACTTCGCCACTGCACTGTACCTCACGGGCAGGCATGGCAATAAGGCCGACTTGGCGAGCTTGCTTGCAATAACATCCATTGGCACTAGGGATTCAGACTTGGCAGGACATGCTTGTACTCGGACCAAAGCTAATTTAGATAACTACATGTCAATAATCAATAACACATAGGCCCTAGAGATCTGGAGAAGTGATACCATGCAAGAGATAATCAAGAGAACCACCAGGCATGGTCTGGAAACAGATATTGACTGATGGGATTAGTAAGCAGACTGGAATTCTGATGTGTCTCTTGGTTACCGTGTCTAGACTATGATGCTGTCACCTTCGGAGCAGAACAGAGAACCAAAAATGATGTGTGATCAGTGATTGCATGTTGAACAGCTATTGAGTGCTAGTCCGTGGACAGCCTCTGCTGGTGGGTGAGTGATCAGTGCCACCCAGTCCTTTGAGACTACCAAACAGAGAGAAAGCGGTGCTCTGCCAAGAGAGCTGTGATGTTTCGGGCAAGGGATTATTGGCCAACGCAAAAGTATTTTACTAATAACTAGTTTGTAACAATCAGTCTCTCATAGTATAAGTAGGGCAGATTTTCATGTATTATAACAAGCTACCTACCCCCCACATATAGTAATAAAGTTTCAGTTTGAATCTGGACTTGTTGTGATGCATAAGAGTTAGTAACTTTAAGTCTCAGCTATACCAGAGAGTTAGCAAGCTTACTAGAGAAATTGAAAACAGAGATATATTTTGGATACAAAACTTCGGTTTTACTTGAGAAATGAATGAGACCCATGACAGTGAAGCTGCACCCACCTCTAGAGAAAAACTGAGAAAACATCTGAGAGAAACTCTGTCCCATTTCTGGTTCAGCAGTATAAGAGAGAATTGAGTTGTGTTGGCCTCTGTGTAGGCTTTGAAGGAGATTTACAAGAGAATCAGCCAGCCTGAGCTGTTCTAGCAGTTGCACAAAGTGTGACAGGTGTGCACAGTTGGACCTCACAGCACTGTTGTTAGAGTGAGCACACTGTGTGAGAGGACTCATGGGGACGTTTAGCAATAGAATTGCATATTGTGTTTTGAGAGCGCCGAGAGCCTCTAGCATGACCAGTTTAGGACTCAGGCTTAGTGAGCTAAGAAAGGAATCAAAGGCATGTGCAGTAGAACCTAGCGGCACTTTGTATTTAGCAAGCTCACTGAATGAACTTGGTCATTTTGTGGATCTGCGTATCTGTGTGTATTTTCTATTGAAATATCATTTGCCTTGAGGGTTGCATGGTTCACCATGCTCTCTTGTAAAAGCTTTGAGGAGACAGTGGATTTGAGATTTGCTTGACAATTGTGTGTGGTTGCATGGCATTATTTAATGAGCTCGCTGAGATAAATTGAGATACTGTCAGGGTGCAAGTAGAATTAAATTCCTTGCTCCCTTCTGCACTTATAGAGATTGTGTGTGTGTGTTAGTGGGATTGAGTAGAGGTTTAGGGTGTTGTTCACGCTAGGCCACACTTAGTTTCACGAGTGCCTGTAACCAGCCTTGTCACCGGTTTCCATATCATCAGGATCAATCCAATCATCAACGGTTTCAGGATGCTGGTTCTTGTTTGTTGGATGTGTAATACAACGGCTCATGGTTGGAGGGAGGGTTAGCTGGCTTTTCTTTGACTTGCTGGCCATAGTGGAAGATGGGAGAAGGAAAAAGACAGTGTTGTTTATCCAGATTTGTGGCATGTTGGACTTCAGCAGGCAAAATTAATTTTCTCAATCATATCCGACTCTGGTACTGCCTTGTTTCATATTTTATCCTCCTAGTGACATGCCTCGCAGTCTCCTCAGATGCACCATTCCATGTAAATATGTACCAGAATGCATAAATATTTTCCATCGCTACAGGGACGTTCTCTACATGTGCCTACCTGTAAGGCTGCACCAAAAAGCTTTGGTCCAACCCTACCCATCTCAGATAGGAACCCATCTTCATCTACCCCTGTCCTCCAGCCTGCTGCAACAACCTTCAAGTTCACTGGATCCCCATGAATATGAAGGAGATGCAGACCCAGACCTCACCGATTGGAATTCCCTGAGCTGTAGCCTATCGCCTATCCCAGAAAGTGACAACGACAAAGCTGGACCATCAACCCCAACTACCTCTAGGGAATGTGCTCAATACCACCCTACAATCAACTGGTATCTGTTTATTTTATACATCTTGCATGTTCCTTAGACTGACAGTATCTCAGGAAAGCTGTGTGACAAGGATGGAAATATTCTCCCTGCTCATTTGCTACCTCCACCTTTCATTTATCTGCCTCTGACAGACTTCTCTCCTTATGAAAATTGAGCTTCGTTTGAGCTTGCCAATCTCATTTATTGTTGTAACCAAACACCAGCCACTCAGATTGATCATCTGCTGCAAATTTGGGCAATAACACTCTCTGAAATGGAGTCCCCTCCCTATGCTGATCACAATGACCTGTATGCCACAATTGATGCGACGACCCTTGGGTCAGTCCCCTGGGAGTCTTTTTTGGTCTCATATAATAGTGACCCAGGGACTGATAAGCCAGCTCCATGAATGACAATGTAACACAATGTCTGGTTCTAAGATTCATGGGCTCTCCTTCTTAATCAGCTGAGCAATCCTGACTTTGCACAAGAGATAGATTTCGCACCAAAGTGTGTCATGGATCACTATGGAAAGCACAGATATCAGGACTTTATGTCTGGCAATTGGGCCTGGCAACAAGCTGTACGTTACTTGCCTGAACTCAGTGTTCATACATCTTACTAACAGGGCCCTAGGATCTCATTGCTGAAGATCCATTAATGCATGACTCAATGTTCTGTCCAGCCATCCTTGGCAGCGACAAAACCACAGTCTCAGTGGCTACTGGACAGAATGAATACTATCTGCTATACTTGTCTAATAGACTCATTCACAATAATGTTTGATGGGCACATCATAACAGCATCGACTTGCTTGGCTTTCTTTCAATACCAAAAAGTGAGTCATTGATTATTTTTCTGAGAAAGGCTATTGATTCTGGTGCCTCACAGCGGATCGCCAACATCAAGACAGCCCTGAATTTCATCACTTTCACTGATAGCTGTTTCATGGATCACTCAACTACATTCTACAGTTGCTGTGACCTGGAATGACTATGCCAGAAATTGTTAGATACAGCAATGGACACTATAGAAGGACTATTTTTAGACTTGGTCCCTATATTGGTGACTATCCAGAGCAAGTTCTACTTGCCTGCATCATTCAAAGATGGTGTGCGAAGTACATTTAGTCAATATCTCCTCTTGTTGGCTATCTTAATGCTGTGTAGATGTACAGGACATCAAAACAATCTTGATGGAGAAGCCACCCAGCATTCACATGTCCATACCATGGCATGTTTTGAAGCCATGTCACCCAAGGAACTATGGGACAACTATGGGATAGTAGATGGGATCATAGTAAGCTCAAATGAGGTAGCTTGAACCTTGATGCTCACTAACATTATCGCTCCAAGCCATTCACACATGGATTTCCATGCACTGACATTCACGAGTTACTCTCACCTGATCTGCTCCATCAAGTGATCAAAGGGACGTTTAAAGACCACCTTGTTACCTGGGTCAAAGAGTATATTGTTCAGGAGAATGATAAGAAGGATGCAACTCAAATTTTAGCTGATATTGATCGACGGTAAGCATAGAGTATCACAGAATATCATTCAACCTGCATACTGATCCATTGCTGACAGAATCACTGCTGTTCTGCTGTTTCCAGGCTTACGCTGATTTCCAGAAGGACGTGGGTTCAAACAATGGACAGGTGATGATTCAAAAGCTCTAATGAAGGTACAGTGATTGCTTAGATGACATGTTTATCAGTCACTGAGCAATGTTCGCAGGTGTATCTACCAGCAATTTCTGGTCATGTCCCCTCCCAGATGATGCACACTGTTGCCACATTTATGGAGTTCTGCTACCTGGTCCAATGTTCAGTCCTGGATGAGGATGATCTTGTAGTGCTTGATAATACCATTGAGCGCTACCACAGAGAACAAGAAATATTCCACGATGTTGGAATTCAACCTGATGGCTTCTCTCTTCCATGGCAGCACTCTATTGTCCATTATCGATGCTTGATCTAGAATTTTGGTGCTCCAAATGGACTATGTTCTTCAATAACAGAGTCCAAGCACATCAAAGCCATCAAGAAACCATGGCGATGTTCCAGCCAGTTCAACACCCTGCCACAGATGCTCCAGATCAATGAGCGTTTAGACAAGTTGCATGCAGCACACGTGAATTTTCAGGTATGTGGGATGTTAAATGGCTCTATGTTTGGTACCATGGACTTGGACATTTCCACACTGCCAGATGAAGATGACAATGGTGGGGAAGTCGATACATTTCATGGGGATATTCTTGGTGAGGTAAAGCTTGCATGTTGTCATGGTACAGTCTCTCTCCTAATTACTCCTTACTCTACTGATATATGTTCAAGTTTTCAAATGGCCACATAACCTGGGACTGCTTGCTCGGCACTTATGACTTCCTGAGCTGCCAAACCTTGTTTGATATTTCCTATTCAAGCAAATTGCTTCAAGGCAAGACCTCGACATTGATACCGATGTTTCAATTCATAACTGTCCCAAATATCATGGAAAGATATACACTTATACCTCTGCCATTGCAACCTACTACACATCTAGTGACCTTTCTGGCATTAGTGGAATGCACTGTGAACACATTCAATCCACCCATTCATGGTGGAACAGACCTCCTCATTATGATTGCATGTTTGCAGAGGCAGATAAAGATTTAGCCAGCTTTTGGGGTCTGCATGTTGCCCGTATACTCCTGTTTTTCAGTATTCAGCATGAGGACATACTTTACCCTTATGCACTGGTTACATGGTTCTCAGAAATGGACAACCAACCTTGTGAGGAAATGGGTATGTGGATTGTGAAGCCCGATCTGGATCATCGGGGTGGGCGACTCATGTCAGTGATTCATCTGGACTCTATTCTTCGCAGAGTGCATTTAATTGGGGTTTCTGGGACTTCATCATTACCGGTAGAACTCAAACACATAGACAGTCTTGATGCCTTCCAGTACTTCTACGTAAATAAGTATGCAGACCACCATTCCTATAAAATCGCATTTTAAATAAATGGAATTTTTATTTCTGACTGATCTTAGAGGTAGTGATATCATCCATGGTAAGAATTTCTTTTTTTATGCTGGGAATGACACCATAGTGGCAGAGGTAGATCCTTACCGAGACCTAAAAAATTGTGGGACATTCCAAGGATTGAACCCAAGCATCTGGAAATTAAGTTTAGCTTAGCATTAATAAGACCACTACACTACAGTGGAGTTAAAAGAAAGCATAATCTATACAAGATAATTAAGACAGTAAGACACCTGCCAGCAAGATGAAGACCTGTTTCACCAAGACACAGACACTGAAAGATAACTAAATTAAGACAAAGATATCAAAGCAGAATGTGCCTGTTTTTCTGATGTTCTCTTAGATAGCAACCTCAAGAACAAGACATTAGGCTTGAGCAACAGTTTTAACAAATAATGATGGTGGAGTTGTCAGTCAACATAATGTATGAGTCCCCAGCAAGTGAAGGGATTCAAGATATATGTGCATTAGCTAATTTACTTCAGCACTAGTATTTGGCTGCAAGTCTAGTTTAGAATTTAGAAGTGTGAGGTTTTGTGATACCAATGGAGTGTACTTATTTAATAAAATATAGCTATCTAAAATACTCTTTGTGTGCCTGAAAATCCCCAAATTCTTCGAACTATAGTTGAGAGAGTGTGAGTCTCACAATTCTCTTAGAATAAATTTGAAGCAAGAGCAGAGAGGCTTTCTTTTCAGAAGGAAAGAGATCATCTGCTCTTTTTTTCTAGTAGTATTCTATTTAGTAAGTGATGTACTCTACATGGTATATAACTTCTCTTTCCCAGACCACAGCTAATGCATGAGGTGAAGACAGTCATAAAAAGAATGCTGAAGTCCATATCATGGAAAATCCCAATACAAACCTTAAGGAAAAGTCTTCACTAAGTATATGGTGATATTTTAGTTAATCAATATAAGTATAATAGTGTCTGATAAATCAGATAGGTGCAAATTGATTTTTTTTGAATACAAATTGATTGTTGGAGTGCAAGTTTGCTTATATCTCCTGCAAGTTAAGACTTTTTTTACACAAGTTCACCATTAGGTATACTTTAAGAGTAGGATCTAGATTATGATATGTATATCTCCCTTGAGCTGGCCAGACACTGATCATTTGTTATATATTGTATGAATTCGAAATTTCTAAGAAGGAATACAATACTTATGCAAATCAGCCAGTCATATTGCAAACCTCCTACATAATATGGGAAATCTAATATTTTAGTTTAAATATTAAATTCTATAACTATTTATTTTTTCTATATGTTGCTTTAACATATTAAAATAATATTCAAAATAATCTTTTAATATTTCAGCTTAAATGCTGAAAAAAATAAATAGTTATAGAATTTAATATTTTAAGCTAAAATATTAGATTCTCCATGTAGTGCTACCTTTTTAGAATTTTGCTCTCAGTACATCTCACTGAATTCAATTTACCATCAGCTTTCTATCTCTACAGTGCAGAGCCTTTGAATTCAGGCTTAATTATTTGGATGGCATCAAAAGATATACCAGTTTCAAAATATATCAGAGCACAAAGAACATACATACTAAACTCACAAGGATAGCCTGCTATTAAGGAGTCTCAAATTTAAAGATCAGATACAAAAAGGAAATAAATATAAGTTTGTTGCATATAACAAAAATAAATAAAAAGTAAGTCAAATAAATTAACTGGAGGAGTTTGAACTATAGAGGAAAAACTCATAGCAAAATAATATTAGCCCTTTGAGCTGCATTGTTCTAACTCTAGTGGTCTCTGACTCTCAGTGGTCTAAACTCAAAAATAACCTAACTTGTGGAGGAATAAGAACTTGTGTATTTAAAATCTAACTTGTGACCAGACAATGTTAACTTGCATTCATCTAAATTTTTATATGCTATTATGTTCATAAATCAAAGATATTAGTCACATTTCTTTCTTCTGTAAGTTGCTGGAATCTTTCTATGTCCTGATCCTGATCAAGTCTGCATTAAAATTTCAACCAGCTTGTTCTTGATTCCCTTGACAACTTCTTCAGAACTGCAGGTAAAAAACTAACTGAAAGATATAAGTAGTAGGCTTTTTGGTGAACCAGAAAGCATAGCACTAATCTTGGCTCTAGTATGATAAGCATCACTAACTGACTTACTATCATGCCACATCCAACTAAATTAATGTCAATACTTGTGTATCGACACAGAAAGCAACAACTTACTCTTGAATGTCAACAGTTCTTAACTACCATTCAAACCCATTTCCAGAAACAAGACCAGAGAGGTAATTTGAAGCCACTCTAAGAGCTATTCTCTCTCCACTAGAACTTAAAAGAGAGTAAATAACACTCACAGCCAGCTCAACATGCTGCAGATTCCAGAGGGGATGAGAGTACTGGTGCATGCACATAGGCAGAAGTATCTGAAGAAAGGTCTTGAGAGAAACTGACACCAATGAGTATCTCTTGAGGATATCAAGCATGCTGAGCTATTTAGCTATCATCTGATCATGATAAAAGGCTTTAAGTCCTTGTGGAGGATAAAATAATAGCTTCATCAAATGAAGCCAAGAGGATATTTTTAATGTCTTTGTTTATTGCCAGTTGTGAAAATCCCATATAGCCACTAAGGATCTTGAATAAAGCAACTGGCTTTCCAATAGGTAGCAATGATGAGCCTTCAGGCTCTATACACTTAGAATTCATGAATTTTATGCATAAATTAATGCTTCTATCCACTCAATGGACTTTCAGCAAACTAAAGATTACACACAAGCTGATACTACTTTCATACTATAGTAATTACTTCTCACATGCTTTGCTATCTATCCCATTCTGTTATACATTATAATTGCCATATTCCATTATGGTAAGGCATCTTCGATTGCAAATCATTCCAAGACAGAATTGCTGCATTACTTCCCATCACCACATTGACACATCAATTGATCACTTAATGAAATAACATAATTGCCATGGCCACTTATTCATCCAAGATATTTTGAGCACACAGCCATTACAGACTGCATGTACTAAGGCTGTTACTTCACCAAGACTTTAAAACAACATTGACACAAATATACATCTTAGTACAAAGACTATACCTCACCAGTTCACAGCTAAACAGCACCTAATGATCCACTCATTGCTCCTTAAAACTATATGGTTTTCATCTATATACAGCAATGTCGATGAGTTGCTGTTACTTTCAAAGTTAAAAGACCATACATTTGCTATAGATTTTACTAAGCCAAGACCTTATAGCTTTGCTAAGTCATGCATATTTACTTTATTTATAATTTTGTACTTGTAGTATAAAAACCAGCTAGAAAATATTATTTAGCTTTAACTTATCTCTATCATCGAGTTTACACCACCCATTGAGACTATTGACAATTCTGCTATGTTTATATACTATTCTACAGCAATATACTTTTACCCCAGCATATTCTTAATTGCACATCAACTCTTAAGCTCACCAGAGTTATTCCATAGTTTTTGACTGTGTAGGGTCCTTTGACACTCACTCTTCACTCTTAACACTATTGGTACATGCTCATATTGTGCCAATATATGATTTCTATGCCATATCTCACCCATGTTTATCTTTTATAGGTTATTATCATTTCAACTTCACAGCATAGAATCTTTTCACATTTTCTCTTTCATCATTGTATTGTTGCCCACTTGAGTAGTCTCCAAGCAGACTTAGGATCGTTTTCACATCAGTATAGGATAAGTTTCAGCATAGTTTTCATATAAGACAGTTCTTCAAGTGAACTTGAAGATTAGTTTTTGACATAGAATAGGATCACTTTAGCATAAGACCAGTTTCAACATTGACATCAGTATTTTCACACTGTATAGGACCAGTACTATTGCTAGTTTCTATATTTCCATGTTTTTTCTCAACACCTCACCCTCAGTATTTTATTTTATATTTTTGTTCTACTCATCACTCTCAGCTCCAGTTTCATATTTCCATATTAATTTCCCACTCTATTAGAGACAGGCCAAATAGATCAAGATAGATTGCATGAGTGGAGGTCCACAGAGTGCATGAGCTTTGGCAAAGCTATTAGCAATGTCACTCTTGAGCCAAAGCCCTGAAGTTGGATAGTGGAATAGAGTTTGCAGAGAGTGAAGGATTGGATAGAGTTAGAGATAGTCCAATGGAGTAGAGGCCACAGACTTGAGAGCAATAGAGTACATTTAGAGTCAGAGAGAGAATTGGCTAAACCAAGTTGATATTCAAACTGAGTATCTACAAGTAATTGTACAGTATATATATGTGAGTAGGTAAATCTGAGTCAGAGTTCATCAGACTCTGGAGAGGTCTGTTCGCTACCAGATTTAAGTACTAGAATTAATATGTAAATTAGTGAAATAAAATGATAAATGAAATATTAAATGTGTTAGGCTCTGCCTGACACATGACCTCATTAACATAAGGCATAATAGAGCTGACTTGCGTTCGGTCAATCACTCGTATTAGCACTTAGTCAATTGGTGCTAATCGCGGTATTGGCAAAGTAAGATAAACTTTAGTTCGAGACTAAAGATATACAGTCGAGAACTATGCTACTTAAATACTAGTTGTCGTATACTAAGAATATATCAGGATTCGTGGATACCACGAGGTATCGGCGTGTCAAACGTAAGAGAAGTCGTGCTAGGTGAGCGATAGTCGCCAGCCGTAGCAAAGGTTCTGAAGTCATCCGTTATAGTCGTGGGAACGGTGCATAGATAAGCGATGAGTGCCAAAGATAAGGAGATTAGATAGGCACTCAAGAGATAAGATAAGGAAAATGGAAAAATCGTAACATTACCCTCTCGTTAAGGCAGGCGTCCCGACTGCCTAGGGCTCTTCTTCGGTGTCGAGTTGAGAGTTGTATTGGGTGTTCCAGTATTCTTCGAGGAACCTTTCCCAAAGGTTGACGTCGGGATTGAGAACCCATTTCTGAGTCCCATCTTCTCGTTGGGCAAGGTAGCATACGTTGCCATCAGGGGTATATTCATGGTCGAGTACCATTGCAAGTGGTGACCGTGTTTTGGTTACGATTTCTCGTATGGCTTGTCCTTGCTTTCGCTTGGCTTTCTTCTCGTAGTCGGCAATCGCCTCTTTTGCGTTGCCCATGTCTATCTCGTGTACCCAGGAATTGTGCTCTCTAGTCCAGCCTACCCACTTGATGAAGTAGTGTATCACCGTCTTCGATGGTTGTCCGCGTCGTCCTCGTACTTTGGATGACCTGGAGTCGAGGATTTCTTCGATCTCGTATTGTTCTTCATTTTCGATGAGATCCGGGGGTGGAGGTAGGGGCTGTTCCTGATTAGGGAATGCCAGGGGCATGTACGGGGTTAACAGTTTCTTGTTGAAGTGTGGGTGGATTTTCCAATGGGGAGGAAGTTTGAACTTGTAGGCGGAAGCGCCGGCTTTGTCGATGATTTGGAAGGGACCGACTCGTTTGTCGTCTAGCTTCTTCTTTGGTCATGGAAGATGGAGGTTAGTCGAATCTAGCCAGACGCGGTCTCCGGGTTGATAGTTGACAGCACTCCTTCGGTGTTTGTCGGCTTGCTTCTTCATTCTTCCTGCGGCAGCTTCTAGCACAGCTTCGGTCTCCTTGTGAATCTTGGTCATCGCTTTGGAGAAGTCAGTGGCAGAGGGTACGTCGTTGTTGGGGGTACGAGGAGAGTCGGGGAGGATACGAGGGTTTCGGCCGTACATGATCATGAACAGGCTTTTGCCGGTGGCAGAGTGAACGCAATTGTTGTGTGCGAACTCTGCAATGGGGAGCCAATTGGCCCAGTCATCTTGTTGGTAGTTGACAAAGATCTGAAGGTATTTTTCAACTTCCTGGTTGACTCGTTCTGTCTGTCCATCGGTCTGTGGGTGAAAGGCAGTGGACGTGTTTTGCTTGATATCAAGGAGTCGATAGAGTTCGGTCATGAACTTAGAGACAAATTGTGGTCCTCGGTCTGAGATCACCACCTTTGGCATTCCATGTCATGCATAGACGTGGTCGTGTAGAATGCGTGCCCATCCTTCGGCTGAAAGGTCTTTGTTGCAAGGGACGAAGATCACACCCTTGGAAAAGCGGTCCACTATGACTAGTAGTGCATCGTACCCGTTTGACTCCGGGAGTCCGGTGATCATATTGACGGAGATGTGGGTCCATGGCTCCGTTGGAATAGCGTTCGGGTGGAGAGGCGCTGCCTTGGCTTGGTTGCTAGATTTGGTTTGTTGACAAGTTTCGCATCCAGCAATGTACGCCTCGACGTCTTTCTTTAGCTTCAGCCACCAGTACTCGCGTAGTATGAGTTCACTGGTCTTGGCGATGCCAGGATGTCCGGCGGTGATATGGTCGTGACTTTGGGCAATGATTTCGCCCCTAATGGCTCGGTGTTGAGGAACGTAGATTCTGTCTTGGTAATATAGAATCCCGTCCTTTTCCGTGATCCCACGTTCATGTTCGAGAGACGTGGCAATGCCTTTGTCCCAGAGTTCCTTCTGCCGTGTGATCTCCATGACTCAGGAGTTAGCATTGGCTGTCGTGGGCATTATCATGGCCCTGAAGTGTTCGGGGGAGAGAACCGTGATGTCTCCATTGTCATCTTCTCCTTGGTCGTGATCCACGCGTCGGCTGAGGAGGTCTGCCTTGACGTTGGTGGTGCCAGGTTTATGCTTGAGTATGAAGTGGTACTCTGCCAATTCCGTCACCCAGCGTGCTTGTCGCCGGTTTAGCTTCTGTGGTTTGCGGAAATACTGCAGATTCTGGTGGTCCGTCCAGATTTCTATGTCCTGTGCTGCGCCCATGAGATAATGGCACCATTCGCTGAGTGCGAGCATGATGGCGAGTAACTCCTTGTCGTAGATTTCGTAGTTTCGCTCGGTTTGGGTGAGCGCCTTGGACATAAAGGCTACAGGCCTCCATTTGCCGTCCTGTTCCTGACTGAGTACGGCGCCAACGGCTCCGTTGCTCACATCTGCTTCTACTCTGAAGCGCCCATCTTTGTTTGGGATGGCGAGGATCACGTCCTCAGCCATCTGCTTCTTCAGCTGCTGGAATGCCTGGTTCTGCGCAGCACCCCAAGTCCACTCTGCCTTGCCTGTGAGCTGGGTCAGAGCATGTACTACCTTTGAGTAGTTCTTGATGAACTTTCGGTAGAAGTTGGTGAATCCTAGGAACGACTGAAGTTCCTTCTTCTTTGTCGGTGTGGGCCATTCTGCAATGCCGGCGAGTTTGACGGGGTCCATGCGTACAGATCCTTTGCTGATGATGACACCGAGATACTCTATTTCGAGGACTTCGAACTCGCACTTTTCTGCCTTGAGGAACAGTTTGTTCTTGCATAGGCGCTGAAGTACTCGTTGTACTATACGTCTATGTTTGTCCAGATCTTTGGTGAAGATCAGGATGTCGTCGAGGTAGATCGTGACCTTCCCTTCGGAGATGAGATCTTTGAAGATGTCGTTCATCATCCATTGGAAGGTTGCGGGGGAATTGGTGAGCCCAAAGAACATGACGGTGGGTTCGAATAGCCCTCGATTCGTGCGGAAGGCGGCTTTTTCCTCATCACCCTCCTTAATCCTGACGTTGTTGTATCCCCAATGAACGTCGAGCTTCGAGAAGTACTTGGCTCCCTGAAGCTTATCGATGAGTTCTGAGATGAGCGGGAGTGGATATCGGTTCTTGATTGTCATCTCGTTCAGCTTTCAGTAGTCCTGTACAGGACGCAAAGAGCCATCCTTCTTTTTGACGAAAAAGAATGGCGAAGCAAACGGAGATTTGGAGTCGCGGATGCGACTGGATTCCAGGTTTTCGTCGAGGAATTTGTCGAGTTGTTCTTGTTCGTTTCGGTTCAAGGGGTATACCTTGCAATCAAGCGTCGACTTAGTGTTGGGGATTAGCTCTATGGCATGGTCCCATGGCTTGCGCTCGGGGAGTTCATCAAAGTTCTCTTTGGAGAACAGGTCGCGGAAGGAATGGTAGTCGGGTGGTACCATTTCTTCGAAGGTCTTCGAGGGTTTCTCTGCGTTGGCAGCGGCAGCGAGATCGTTGGCGTGATGCACTGCGCGGATTTTGTATTCTTCTTCCATGTTGACGGCGAGGATACAGTCGCCGTCTTCGAGTTCTTCGTCCCAAGGGTCATCAGGGTCTGTGTCAGGAAGTGGGAAGGGATTCTTGACGCATTGGCAGCGCCCAAACAGAATCGTTCCCGTTTTCCAGTTGACCGTCAGGTTGTGACGTTTCAACCAATCATGTCCAAGATATAGATCTCTGGAACCTAAGTCGGTGACCGCAAAGTTGATGCGTTCGCTGTGATCGCCGATCTTCATTCAGCATTCTACGTATTCAGTGATGTCACCCGCAGTGTTGCGAGTTCCATCGGCATTGTAGATGCGTACTGGCGTAGCTACCCTTCGGGTGTCGAGGTTGTGTTCCTTGATGTATCGTCGGTTGATGGCGCTGGATGTACATCCACTGTCAAGCAACCCTCTCGTTTGGAGAGTCTTTGTTCCTGTACAGGGGTTCAGCTGAATGTCGATAGTGAAGTCCCTTTCGCTGGATCGTGCCCTTCGAATATAGAGAGGCGGTTCGTGGAGCTGATAGAGCTGCTCCCAGGCTGTTTCTCCCCTGAGGCGTAGAGCAGCGAGGAGTTCGGGGGTAAGTTCGGGGGTGCAGTCCTTGTGCGTCCACACAAAGAGTGCAGCACAGGCGGCGTTGTCATTTCGTGCTTCGCGGATGGCGCGAAGTGTCCAGTCTACCTCGAAAGGTTTGAGCCATCGACCCTCATCCATGGGAGGGGCTCGGGGTTCAGTTGTCGGTGGGGTTATCTTGGTGACCGCCGGTGTCTGGTCTTTGGCGAGCCAAATCCGGTATGCCATGTCATCGTCTTCGTCAGGAACTTCGATCATAGTTACCTGATGCCCCCTTTCTACCGCCTGGGCGCTAGCGGCTTCCTGTCCTGCAGCTGGGGTCGTCCTGGATCGGATCCCTGCTGAGGATCTTCCCCGTTCATTCGGGGGCAGGATGCTGGGGTCGTCTTCGACTTGTCATGGTCCATCCGGGGGCGACGTGTCGGGAGAGGCTTGTGCTGGTCGGCCAGACTTATCAGTCTCTCCCGTTCCCAGCGACGTTGTCGGCTGCCTTTTTATTCCCATCCCGGGATGAGGTATCACCCTCGTCATGCCTGGCCCGGCCCTGGTCTTCTTGTCGTCCTGGTTTTCATCAAACTCTTTCTGGTTCGTCGAAAGGGTCAGAGTCTCCCGAGCTTGAGAGGCGTCGCTAGTGGTAGCAACAGGTTGGGTCTGAACCACGAACGCAGATTTACCAATCCTTCCAGTTTCCTCTGGCTGCGTTTGACCATTCAAGGGGAACGGCGCTATGCCTGGGAATTGGGGAGGAAATGTAGCCAGTCCTTTGGCGTCGAGGTGAGTCTTCTTGTCATCCTGGGGGATACTCCTTGTGGTATTCTCCAACACTCGGGCGAGCCCTTGACCCCGGTTAAGGTGATCGCAGGTCGCGGGAGCCGCTTGCTCGTCCGAAGACAAGGCTTCACAGGGGGTGTATTTCAACTTGTCCCATGTCCCATCCGTCCTGTGGGGAAAGCTCGCAGTGTCGATGGGTGTCACTATGGTGGGTGACTTTTCGTCGGTGACTTTCACTCATCGGGTTTCCCGTTGTGAGCTACTTGTCGGACGGTTAGCTCCTTGTCGTGGAGCGCCGTGGGGGTTAATGGCCGCGTCCCCCTCCTTGTCGGAAGAGGCGATTGAGGCCAGGTCATTGTCGTCGGTGCCTTCGATGTCGAGAAGGGCGTATCGGTTGTGTGATTCTAAAACTGGGGTGCTAGTCATGCTGGAGACGTTAAGAGCGGTGAATTTCGTATCGGGTATATTTGAATGCGCGGTAGATAAAACATGTGTAACTAAAAAAGTAGAATAAGCCTGGCCAGCAGAAGACGAGCGCATACCACCAGTATGTAAGTCCTTGGTGATCATAGGGGAATCGGACCCTAGACCGCCGCTGCTTTTACCTCCTCCTTCACTTCCTCGACCTTGCTTACCGTCACCGGTTCACTAACTTGTAGCAACCAGATATCTCGGTGCGTCTTCTTGTCGGGGCAGTCTCTCCCCAAATGTCCATGCTTTTCGCATCGGAAACACAATCCTTTTGCGTGCATCTCACCTATGTCCATTGGGATTCCTGCTCCCCCGTGCGTCGTCCATCTTCCCCCTGAGTCGCGGCCTGCTCCACTACTCGTCGGTTTTCCTAACGACGAACTTGTCGCGCCCCCTGCTGCTTTTGCGTAGCTGCTGGGGGCGGTAGTATTGCCCTTTTGGGGAGGTCGGTTGTCCCGGGCGATCCCGGGGCCTTGGTCGAATGCCCATTTCTTCTGGCGCTCGTCGTACATTGTGCAGACTCTGGTTTTCCAGTCCGAATAGGTTTCGGGGATGTCCTTCCCGATGTCTGCGATAATTTTTGTGTACGAGTCGCACGGTCTTGACGAGCACTCCTCGCTCGCTTTCGTCGTTCCTCCGATTGGCCAGCTTGGCCTCTCGCTCCAGTTCGTAGAAGTACTGGGTAGCAGAGAGCTTGCCCATCTTCAGCTCGAACATCTTCCGTTCGTGGACTGCCTCAGAGGCGGGGTCCCGGAAGTGTTCTTTGATTAGGGCAACAAATTCGGCTCAGGTTGGGTATTGAAATCGTGCCGGGTAAGTGTTGCTGGCCCAGAACTCTGGGCGCTTGTAGACCCACCAGTCCTTAGCGGTGCCGTCGAAGTGCGAGGCCGTGAAGGTGACCGTCTGGGAGTCGTGGAGGAAGTATTGGGCGAAGGCCTCGTAGTAAGCGAGGCAATCGCCAATGAACCATTCGATGTCATCGTGGGCCCCCTTGAACGGCTTGGGGACTTGGATTAGGATCGGTTTGATCCTGAGGTAGGCGGCGTCGGGTGGAGCCGTGCCTACTGGTTGCGGCAGGGGGTACTTCCTGCCTTTGCCTGGGGGCAGGCGAGGAATGGAGTAACGATCACTTTGCTCGTGCAGTGGTCGTTGGGGGTTCGGGACAAAGGGGCGTCCTCATGGAGGGCCTTTTCCCTTGTCGTCGGGGTCGTCATCGTTGTCGTCATCGTCATTGGGGAGAGGAACGTTGAGGTTCCAGACTTTATTGAAGCCGATAGCTTCGTCTTGGGCAGCCTCATATTCTTGTTTGAGCTGCCGTGCTCGCTGCCGCTTCTCCGCCGACTTTAGTTGTGCCTTGGCTAGCTTTCACTGGGCCGAGGTGGGTCGTGGAGGCTGGCTAGATCCTCCCTGCTCATTGTCGACGGGTATGCTCGTCGAGTCACCTCCTCCCATGAGGAAGGCCGTCTTGGGACCATGGTAGGTCTCGGGGCGTCTGGGGTTGCCGGGTGCTCTGGGAGCCATTGGCCGGCCGAACGGATTGCGGGGTGTTGGGGAGTCGGGAAGGTGAGGGGGTGAAGCAGTGAAACTGCTTCTGCCCCAGGGGTCGGTGGTGTAACCACCAAACAATCCCCCTGTCTTGTCCTCAAACCTGGTCAGGACTGTCCAGGTCGGGTCGATCTCCCAGTTCTCTTGTGAGAACGAGAAGTTCGGTGGCGAGGGCCAACTGCTCCTCGGGGGTTCGTCGTCGTAGCCTGTGTAGTTGATGACCGGCGGCGGGCGGGTATAGAGTTCATTCGCGGTTGGCGAACACACGGGCCTCGAGAGTCTCACTCGTGTCCTCGAGGTGGGGTACACAATTGTCTTGCTGGCGGGCAAGATAGTCTCCCATCGTTGGTCATGGGGGGGGGGTTGTTGTTGGGGGCGCGGTCTGCGACATCGCGCCATCGTATCTCCCAGGCTGCTGAGTGCTGGGGACCAAGTAGTTCTCGGTCGATCTCGGCCAGTATGGGCCAATCGTAGTCCCCCCCGAATTCGTTGAGGGGATCGTTGTCGCTCCTCCCGGGGGGGGAGCTCGATAGCGACCTCGCAAGGAGTCACGGGGTCTGGTAGTCGCTGCTCTCGCTGCCTGGCGAGGGCGACCTGTTCTTCCCAGTCTCGCTGCTCAAAGAGCTCGGCGAGGCCGTCCAGGGAACTGGCATCGCTGGACGAGTCGTCTGACAGGAATTGTCCCGCCGGGATTCGTTGGTGTCGGAGGTGGGGTGGGACATATGGCGGTCGGGGGAAGGGGTCTCCATGTCTGGGACGAGTATCTGGTACCCGGGGGCGAGGTGCTGCTGCCACGAGTATCCGCTCGGGGCGTCGGGGTATGAAGTGCTGCCCTGGTCGTGGGAGCGGCTCATAGAGGTGTTCGTAGGGCGGGGCAGGGGAGGGGGTCCGGAAGAATTGTCGAAGTATTTCACCATGTTCCTCGGCTGAGGTTGGGCGAGCATTCTGGCCGCTGCTGGGGCCAGGCATGGTGTTTCGTTGTTCCTCCCGACGTGGAGGAAACTCGGGCGTGGAGGGAGTGGGGGAGGCGGGAGGCTGGACCGAGCGTCGTCTTGCGTGCTCTCATCCAGGCTCAAATCCCGTGGCGCAGCGAATCTGTTGTGGCACGTTGAGGGCTGGGGCCCATCTTGCAGCATATGGTGGGACATAGCCGGCTGGGAGAAAGGGGTACTGCTGCGGGGGGGGTATCGTTGGATGCCTAGAAAGCATCGGATGCGTTCTTCGTGGGCTAGGACTAGTAGCCCCACGAGGAGAGAAAGTAGAAGAGATCCTCCTACTGCTGATGCGATGGTTATCGTGTACTGGTCGTCGTTCATGGGGTTGGGGTCCTCTTGGTCGTAGTGGATACGGAGGAAGAGGAGAGGAAGTCTCGAACTAATTGTTAGGCTCTGCCTGACACATGACCTCATTAACATAAGGCGTAATAGAGCTGACTCGCGTTCGGTCAATCACTCGTATTAGCACTTAGTCAATTGGTGCTAATCGCGGTATTGGCAAAGTAAGATAAACATTAGTTCGAGACTAAGGATATACAGTCGAGAACTATGCTACTTAAATACTAGTTGTCGTATACTAAGAATAGATCAGGATTCGTGGATACCACGAGGTATCGGCATGTCAAACGTAAGAGAAGTCATGCTAGGTGAGCGATAGTCGCCAGCCGTAGCAAAGGTTCTGAAGTCGTCCATTATAGTCATGGGAACGGTGCGTAGATAAGCGATGAGCGCCAAAGATAAGGAGATTAGATAGGCACTCAAGAGATAAGATAAGGAAAATGGAAAAATCGTAACAAAATGAAGCAGAGTAATAGTAAGTCACAGAGTCCCATAGTGGGCATTGCTAGAGTTAGAATTGAAGTTGGAGTGAATATGAAGTAAGGGCCAGCAGCATGCACATAACACACTCTCAGACCTAGTTTCATATGTCTATTTCCATTCTCTTCACTTTTTTCACTAGGATTGCTGTCTAGAGACATTTTCTAAGACCATCTCATATTTTCTATTACAGATTCATAGTATTCACATCATATCTGTTTCTGTCCTCTCTTGTTTTGAGAGATCCCTACCAGCTTACAGCCAGAGCTTCTAGTACTCAACTACCAAGCAGTACTACTTTGCTAACTAAAAAGTTGCAGTGTATATTTATATATAAAGGAATTGATTATTACACAGAGGTGCCTCAAATACACTCATATACATGATTGTCTTAATTGCCATGTTACTACAATAATTTCCCAATCTCATTCTGAGTTGGTGTTGCCATTGCCATGGAAGTTTAAGCTTATCAGCGAAGTAGCACTTGTCAATGATATAATAATAATAATCTGAAAGTCATGCATATTAGCAATAATCCAACATGGCTACCTAGTTTGTCATGTACATGCTGTTTATTTGTAATACTAAAACAAGATAACACACAATTAATATCGCATGTTAGATTGTGAGAGAGACTGCAACATAACATCAGTATTACGGGGAGGGAAAATCAGGCTTAGTCTCTATCAAGGCATTGAAGTTTCCAAAAAGTTCTATTCCATTATTAGAATAAGGAAAGAGCCTTCTAGAGATAACAATAAATATCTTACTAAAAGGAACTTAAAGATCCACGTTAAGCTTGTGAAGTAATTTCATATTGATTCTACATGAACATATGTTTAGCAAGATAAAAAGAAAAGCTTATATAAGAGCTTGAATTTGTTTGATAGTGCTATATTTGAGGGCCCACCAGAGACATTTAAGTTTTAAACAACTATAGACAACTCTGGTGGGCCTTTAAACATAGTGCTATCAAATAAATTCAAGCTCTTATATAAGCTTTTCTTTCTTGATTTCATACTACTAATACTATGCATACAATGGGAACTTTGGTAAGTCTCTAGTATTTCTCGTAGTTAGTAGTATATTTATGAAATAAAATGTCTTGAATATCTTTAATGATTATACATATCCTGCAATAATCTAATATGAAACTATAGTGGTAACACATGAAGATTATTGGAAGATAATAGTCGATATCACTCAGTCAATTATTATACTAATAATATGTTTTTATCTTCATGAAATAAATATATAATATTCTAATAACACAGCAGTCTATCTTTCTAGATCTTGATGCTGGCATAGATATTGTCCAAGACATCAAATCATCATCTGAGAATGAGGGCAGCTTTATTGCCAATGATGAGGAATACTTAGATGACATAGCAGACTTAGGAATTGTCAACTTGTCTACTGTTCTGTTAACACAAGAGGAAGATCAGATATAGAACAGCTTGCTGGAGAGAGCAAAGACATGCAGGAACTTGAGGAAAAGCACACTGGTCAGTGAGAGTAGCTATAATTTCCGTCTTTTGGATAATGCATCCAAACTTTAGGTTCTATCATATATTATGAGTAAAAATTTGATTCTGCCCTTCAATCCTGATGTTTTTTGAAGCCTGGTTGGGAAAGACATGGTTGTCTTTCACATTAGCCAAAGTGTACCATTGGAGCTTGATATCAAAGCTGCTTTTATTATGCCTCACCTTGACAAATAAGTCTGGCTTAAGATAGAGATATCATCAGCACTCAAGATGTAGCTCATTAATATCCCAGGCATGGCATGGCAAAATCAGCAGATTCAACTCCATGCCATTGAATCAGAGGTAAGCCAGTATGCTCTATGATCTGCCTTATCATCGCTTCCCATAGTGAATGGTACATAGATTAAAGTTCATTATAGCTAATTTAAAGGCAAAGTGAGGATGGTGGCCAAGGTGTATCTTTGGAAATGCAAGGTACTATTAATACTAACACTTGATATTGATGCTTGAAAAGAATCAAAGAACAAATGACAATAACTTCAAAGTCCCAATTTTAGCCTAAAACTCTTTAATCATGTGGGTTTAGATACATTAATAATTAAAGAGTTGCAATATTGCTTTAAGGACTTAGTGTATGAGCATGATCTTCTTGCTTGCTCTTTCTCCTTCTCTCAGATAGTGATTGCCAGCAAGATCAGAAATCAAATAGTCACACTTTTTGATCAGTTGTGACATCTTCAAGTTTATAAGCATATACAAGGACATCCAAGAGTTTCTAAATAATGCTTTTAGATTAGAGAAAAGATGATTCAAGTAGGAATAGGCCAATCTGAATCTATTCACACTATTGGCAAAGATAAGTTGGATATACAGTTCACAGAAGGATTATTTTCAATCCAATGGGCTGATATTTGCAAAGAGTTCAAAGTTGGACAGTACATCCAGATCACAGACAGTGCTCCTACAGATAAATGATGTGGATGGATACAAGCATTTAAGATGGGTCTTTTACAGCTGATTTTCAGCTCCAACAGTGATGAAGTTGAGATATGTCATATATTATAGAGTTGATTGCTTGAAACTGAGTTTAACTGATGGCATTTGTAGATATGCAGCATACATCTAAATACTATCATTGCTGACATTCCACCCACTAGTGGAATGAGCTTTGAGGTCTCATGCATTTATTTTTCAATTCCTACATTGATGTCTGTTGTGCTATAGAAAGGAATAAGAGTTTTGGTGACTACACAAGGCAATTTCTAGCATAAAAAGTCTAAAGAAATGATAGATATCAACATCATAATAGATTCACATCACCCTCAGTCAATCTTACAGATGTTGATTCAGCTTGATCATTACGATGTCAATGCTTCTTTCCCATCTTGCTGGTTCCCCTATCTCAATATAGTCAAAGCTGATTTATGGCTGCCTCTCAACAAGACACAGCCATTATCAGATGCTGGTAGTTTCTTTAATAGCCAGATGTCTCAAACCAATATTTTGCAGGAAAAGAGGAGGTGCATTCTTCTGCAATCCATTGTAGTAGAAGAACCTGGCAATACTACCTCAGGCCTGATCTCTTTGAATGATGTCTCTCTCCAGCATAGAATCTATCTTTCTCTGATCCCATCCACTGATGCCTTGATCTAAAACTCTTTGATGCAAAGTTCTGTATGCAATACAATAGGTGCTAAATTGCAGCTACAGTGAGATGCAGAATTAATGGAAAGATCCATTGCATCAGGGATGATACCTTATTGAAAGAAATCCTTAACCCCACCAGAGTCCTTCTAATTCACCCAAAGGTATGACATTATGATATATTTCTGGTGATCTTAGACAAATATTATGGAAAATTTGTCAAAAGCATCAAGTTCATGAAGTGCTTGCCCAATCATAGAATGGATCTGGATTGAAATGTGGTTGTAGTGATACTGCAAGCTCCTTTCCTTAAAGATGAAGTAACGGATGATACAATTGTCTTGCATAGTTCTATGATAACTCTTACAGAAGAGACAGACAATTCCAAGTGACTGAATTCAAATGTGAAAAGTGACTACAACAGCCTGCTCAGGACTATTGATGTATCTATACTAGGCTATATATTAGCTATGCTATGTCTAGAAAATCTGGAAATATCTAACTATACATTATTTTGCACTCTGCATCTTAATTAGAACACAACTCATGCTTAAGAATTTTTTCAATCATGAATTAAAGTTTATTTGTATGAGAGAAAAAAACAATACAGACATAGCTTTCAAGCAATAACAAGGTGTCCCATTCTGCCTGTTTGTAATTAAGATAAAAAAGATGCATGCTCTCTATAGCAGAAAGAGTATACATGCTTTCCATTAAAGAGCTGCCCAAGTGTCAAATCTTCTCTTCCAGCTTCATTATCTGGCTCCATTCTCTACACATATCATTTCTTAGATCTCAAAGAATGTTGACCTTATATTTGATGATCTGCATCTGGTAATAATTACTACTAATCCAGATGTAGAAGGTCAGTAATTTGACCTTCTGTTCATGCAAGTGCATTCTCTTGTGCTTTCCAGCTATGTACAACTAGTATAAAACCTTTGACAATATGTAGAGCCTTTCATGTCCTCTGCTGGTAAAGGCCAAGCAACCTTCAAGTTCCAGGATGTAAGCTCAAAAAGTCACAAAAAGTGATTGATTTGGGCTGTGGAGAATACCAGTGAGAAAGTGTACTTTAGTAAGGAGTATCAAAATTATATTACTCTTTATATATTTCCAGCATGAATACATCTATCTTTTTAACCAAAGCATGTACACTTAACAGTCTATCACAAAGATATGCTTTAGTCTTTATATCAGACTCAATCATTTTTCATGATTGTTCCTGCAGAGTATGCAAACCAGGAAATTTGAAAATGTTCACTTTGATGTACAATTGAAGATAAGATAGTGCTAAGTGTCTGGTATAGTATTGACACAACTGGTGAGATGCGCATATCATTAAATATTACAGATGACTTAACAGAACTTGCTCTTCACTCACTTTTGAACTAGAGATGTCATCTGATGCATGGTTCCAAGGGATTTCTGTAAATAAATCTAATCCCTTTAAGGAGAACTCTGATACAGCATGAGTAGGAGTGGAAGAGAATTCTGCATTATTTGTTGTTATATAAAACATTGAGTGCAATCCTAAGAGAAGAGGTGGGATAACATAGATTACAAGTAGCAATCAAGTCTAACAATGAGGATTGCAAGATATAAGATTGACTGCATATAACACACACACTAGATAAGACTGAAGAGATTGTGTTGTTGATGAACAAAACTATGACAGAAACTGTGCTAACACTTGCAATGAACTTTCTGAATCAAAGACAGTACTGAAAGAGATGGAGAGATCATTTATAAATCAATGAATATCTTAATAGGGCTATTTATATTCATCAATGATGGAAGGGTTTAATTTCTAGATATGAAGATTTCACCACTCAGGCAAATTGTAAACTATCTGTGTCTCCAAACCATTCAAGTTAGCTAGCAGAATTAGTAAGATACTAAGCTCCTTTTGCTGCTAGTGAGTATGGAACATGACTATTACTGCATCAAAAAGCAAACTGCTAGTAAACAAGTAAACTGATATCTACATTACTTAAGTATACTTGACTGATGGTATGAATACAGTCATGTAATTTCCTTCTGTCTGACACAACTTTTGAATGAAGTCAAATCAAAATGTCATACATTAAGTATCCATGCACATTATTGACTTGAACAAGATTTCCAATGCAACTTTCAACAGTTGTGTATTAAATATGCATATATTTATCAGGCTTTCAGGATATTCCATTATCTATTATTAGTATCTGATCATATCTGGTAAGTTCAGGCCACTGTGACTTTTGAGGCTTTTCTTAGTATATTCATCTTACTTTGGGTTCATCCTAGTTCAGGTTAACCTCAATTATTATGTATCCTCTTTCTTTCTTTCAGATGTGTCTTTCTAATCTTTACCCATCTCCTACACCTCCCTGCAGCTGCATATTTAAACTGGTTTAAATAATACAAAGACAATGCTATATAGCACTTGATAGTCTAAGCACTGGACTCTATGATGCTTTGTGAGTAATTTACACCTATCATTTGCAATAAAATGAAAGATGTTCACCTCATATAGCCTAATCCTCAAATATGACAGAATACTCTCAATTACCATCAAGACACTGCCAGACATTGCCAACCTTCTAGCAGATCTTGTTGAACTCTTTCTTGAGTATGCTCATCTTGATCAAATGGCTAAAGTCATTGAGTGCTCTAAAAAGGTTTCTGAGATGTCAGGTAAGATTAAGAGCAATATTTATTACATGCTTGATGGGAAAACAGTTCTTGGAAATATCAGAATGATATTCATTATCGACAATTTCAAGTAAACATGGTTTTTCTTATTGTACTTGTTTAGGGAGGTTCAGTTATTCCTGGATAACAGTAATATATAAAAACAGAAGATCTCTCTTTATAAGGGACTTCTTTACATGTTGAAGAATGTCTAGAGTGCTGAGCCATATATACTAATGTAATCACCTTATTGATTTGTCTGTCATGTCTTTCTATTTCTGATTAATTTATATCAGCACCTTTCTAAAACCTAGTGCTAGATATGGATAAATTCCATACTCAATAGCAATCAGCTAATTGTCTTATAGCTCATCAAGTTCATATAGGCAGAACTCCTCCATTCTTCCACTATTAGGTTCCCATCAGACCACCTCAACTCCTTTCTTATCGACTTCTGGACCCCTACCGGTACAAGAATAACATATTCTCCATTATGTATTCTTTAACTCTGTTACATGCATGCTGCAGACCTCCACTCCACACTAACTTCAAGCAAGGATTTCACTTCAACACCTATAGCATTGGACCTCTGTGGCCTCCAGCCACTTATCATTACTCTACCTATTTGATATTTTATTTCTGTTTCATTTTACTATTTCACATATTAATTCTAGAACCTGAATCCAATAGTGAACAGACCTCCGCCAGATTCCATCGGACTCAGACTCGGACTACCTACTCATATATATACTGTACAATTACTTGTAGATACTCAGTTCAAATATCAACTTGGTTTAGCCAAATCTCTCTCTGACTCTAAGTTTAATCTCATTACTCTCAAGTCTGCAGCCTCCACTCCATTGGACTATCTCTTATTCTCCAATCCACTCCATATTCTCTGTGGACTCCATTCTGCTAATCAACTTAAGGGCTTAGGCTCAAGGGTGATGTTGCTAATAGCTTTGCCAAGGCCCATGCACTCTGCAGACCTTCACTTGTGCAATCTATCTTGATCTATTTGGCATGTCCTTAACAAACTCAAGCATACACAACAATACACCAGCCATTTATAAGGCTCATCAGCCAGTGCAAGTGCTAAGACATGAATATCATTTCTTTAATTTTCTCCTCTCCACTCCATGCTCATCATCACACTATATTACTAGCTCAGATAGGAAATTACCTTATTGCTAAACATGCAGGCAGTGCATGAAAGGCCACAGGAAGATTGAATGCATCTGTAAGTGATGTGGTTGACCCAAAATTTCTCACAATGGCCAAGTTTGCCAACTACAGACCCATTCTTCAATGTCAAGAGTAAGTCATTTTCTCATAGTAAATATAAGATATAAATATCTTTTCTAAATAATAATATCTAAAGGCACAATTCATATTGAAAGCACAGGGCTGAGAAAGTTCTGAAACACCAGAAAGTCAAAGTGTGAGTCCCTTTCTATCACTCTAATCATCTAAATGAGTGTTTTTGAATATCTTTATCTGAAGACTTGGTTCTTCTCAAAGAGAAAGAGTTGGAAGAGATCACAAACTCTAGATTCTGACAGCTCAGTTCAACTTCAACTAAAAGAATGGGTTTTCAGGCTGGAGAAGCAGTTTGATTCTTTGGGAATTGATGACTAATGGTCTACCTATGATGACTTGAAGCCTATGTGAATGTATACATGTATAATATTTAACTTCATTTAAACCTTGATGTCTATAATAACACTGAAGAACACATAAATCAACTCTAAGGAATATCAGATAAGATGTCAGTATTTGTAATTGATCTGGCAGCGACACTGATAGCATCAACTGATTGCTTCTTTCACAGAACCAGAAATTAAGTCTACTAAGCCAACAAATGCCAATTATTCACTTCTTGACTCTGTGAGAGCTCCTTATGGACACTCTTGACTGATGGTCAACAGTGTGGATGTTCAAAGAGATCTAAGTGCATCTGGTGGATGGTATTAACATGCATTTACCTTATTTCCACAGAAGTTTCAATACTCTAATAGTATCTCCTATTGGAATTCCTTTTGTACTTTATCGCCAATCTATCTTTTTTTGGTGTACATTCTTCTTCTGAGCTTGGTGATTGTTTTTGTCTAGTTCATTATGCATTGATTATAATTATTAATCATTGAATAATGGAAGAGAAGATGCAGAAAGTGCTTAATTATTTAATAAGTGAATATATATTATATAATAAATATACTAAAAACATTTTGGAAAGGAGATCAAGGACTTTATGATATCAGTATGTCCGAGTGCTGACAGGCACTGATCTAAACTGACTTTGTCATACTTTTACTTTCTTGGCTGACATCTATAACAGGTGGATGTCAGGATCTCTTTCATACCCATTTTCATTGGCTACACAACTTGTGTTTTTCATTGCAACACCAGCAAATATACATTGACTATTCTTGAGGCCTAGCTAAATTTATCTGTCAAATACAAACAAACACACACTAGACTGATTCAGTGATTTCTACTTCTCTGAGAATCATCTTTCTTTGCTTGTACTTCTTTCAGTTCACTGTTGATTCCTTATTCGTGCAATATTTGAATGGTATATGGGTGTGTATAACTGTATGTTGTGTTTTACCAGGTATTGTTGAGTTTATTGTTGCTGGTTTATTATTTTTCCTTTTGTCTTCTGAGTCTGCATGCTACCAAGTATGATATGTACCAATATGTCTATGCCTTCTAGATTTTCTTGATACAAATCTCTGCCAAAACAATATGCTTGACAGAATAAGAACACTGATGCTTGCTCCTGTAGGTACCTGCAATCTATATTACTTATATTCTTTTACTTTTAGCCTATATTCATGCTATGTTATCCATCTCTCACTGTCTCTCTCTCTTCAACCCTACTACTGTTGTTTCACTTTCTACTTGTGTTCTGCCACCTCTGTTATTCTTTCATCATCCTCTTCCCTATGTCTGTAATGGCCAGGTACTGCTCTGAATGCCTGCTATAGATGCTGACTTGAGAGAGCACATCATGGACTTTATAACTAGTGAGTATTCTTGCTCATAATCATCACATACCTCTGCTGATATTTTGTATCATTCTATTTTCATCTCTCACTTTCTTTATTTTAGTATGTTGCCAATTTCACTCATTCCATTTATATTAATAAACACAAATACCGAGTAATCAGCCATATCTATTGTAAATATTTACCACATTATACAAGAAACCATTAATAATTAAATCACTATAAAAGAACTAGTAAAAGTACAATTGGCAGTACAGAAACATACACAACGATGCAATAGATATGGAAATAATCTTGAGCACTCTAGCATATGTCGCCAATACAATATTGTAAGGCAGTGTATAGATCTCAGGCTTCATTCTCCAAGTATATCTCAAATAAGGACTTCATTCTCCCTGTGATGTATATCTTAATCTCCATCTATAAATGCAAACCAGAACACTGAATAAAGAATGAAATTCTCACATCGGTAGCTGAAGAAGTAAAGGATAGCAGCAAAAGAAAGATAAGGATTTTTGACAGTAGCAGAGCAAAGGACAGAGAGGCTAAGGTGATAGCAGAGCAAAGGTAACAGTTGATAAGTTGTAAAGACAAACACAACACTGATTGAACAACACATTCCTGCTCCCATGCTTGATGTTTCTTCTCTCTATAATGTCACATAGGCCTCTGCACACTCAAACATATTGAATCAAGCACACACCAATCAAACCACAGCCTTTACACAGGGAGCTATTAATTCTTCATTGGCATTGGAGGCAGGTAAGCTGTCCTACAGCTGCTCTTAATTCACTTGTTAATCATCTCTCCTTCTAGCCTTACTCTGGATATATGGTGGGTTTTAATTCTGTAAAGGATGAAAGGTATATTAACTGCACAATCATCTGGTCACTAAGCCTGCTTCAAATTATATCATTTCAATGATGTGTATAGAAGTACATGTTCTATGATATACTTTGATTCTGAAAGCTAACCCTTTCTTTCCTGGCCCATAGAATACATTGACAGTACAACCACAGCAATATTTCAATGGAGTATCATGCTCAGGTATATATATAGCCCATATCATACTATCATTATACCAGCTCATATTGTTTAGCGTAATGAGACTCTACTCCAACTACTAGAAATATGCAGCCATGTCCATTCTAAAGGCAAGCAAACTTTTGTTCTGAGTACAGGCACATTGCTGACCTGATTCATTGGCAGCCTATTTCAATGTTGATAGTATTGATGCCCTTGCCTATGAGGTATGTAGTTAACATGATATTGTCTTTTCCTAGTCTGACACTGTCTTCTTTGGATAGGATTCTGTCAAGCAACAAGATTAGCCTAATGCTTTCAAGGCTATATCCTCAGGTATGCAAGCCTGTTTCCCTACCATTGTATGAGCTAATGCACTGCTTGGCTGGGTTTTCAAGATATATTGACTACAATAAGCCTAATTCTTTCTTTCTTTCTTTCTTTTTGAGTAGTGCTCCACAGAAGTGGTCAAGCTTATACCTACTATGAAGATAAACTGTTCATCAGAGCAATGAGGCTTGCACCCCAGAGAGTACATCCTCAAGCACATTGACTACCATTGTAACTATGCAATTAAATAGCTCAGAGATGCAAGTGCCAGTACCTATCACCACTCATAACACCCCATAATGGTCAATATTACCAGTGCTCAACTACTAGCATTACAAAGTGAACAGGTATGTGCCATTCAAAGGTGCAATGCTCCATGGGTAGATGTGAACAAGGCCTTTCATTGCTAGTGTAAGAGACACTATATTCACTGTCTTTTTATACAATGACTACATTGACTCCCTTCCTATGTCATTCACAACTGGAGACACCATCATCTCTTCTGTCTTGTGCACCCTTAGCATTCTGCAAAGCCTAGTGATTTATTTATCATATCCCTCAATCCCAATGACAATAATTTATATTGCAAATAAGCAGGTTCTATTCACTATGGCTCCATACATCTAGATGCTCCATGGATGTCATTGTGCTCTTGTCATATATGAGAACCTATTTGGTACAACACAATCGTTGAAAGGGTCAAGATGTTATATGGTTCTACCCTGTACAAATATTCAAATATTCTTCTTATTGTCTTTAATGTATCCTGGAAGCTAGGGCTCCAGGTGTACAAGTTCCTAGGCAGCAACATATCAAAAGTAGGCTTCATTTGCAGTGGTAGACTTGGCAAAGGTGGACATTGCTCATAAAGTAGTTGTAAGGAACCCGTCTATGAGTACTGCAAGTATCTATAAAGCTAGCTTATTAGACTAGACAATCTTTTCGACTTTGATGAGAATCATATATCAGTAGGCACACTTCACACTGATGTCCACAATAGCTAGCTTACCTCCCATTGTCAAGGTCCTTTTCTTTGATGCTCAAGGTGACTTCACCAGATCCTGAAAGCAGGACTTTAGTACAGCTTCCAAGCTCAACTCAATGTCAAGCTCAAACCTCTTCATTAACACTCATTATGTTATGAGACTTGAAGGTAATTTACCATATGCTACTTTGGAATGTTATTGACCATTATAAAGAAAATCCAAAGCCAAGAGAGACTGCTTGTTACTAGAGGAACCAATCTCCAATGACCACATATTACCCACAGAGCAAATGCCTCATCCATTGCAGCTCATTATCACATGCATACATTCAGCTCACATCACTTGGAGCACTATGTTTCATCATAGCTCTTGTTCTCATCAACCCACATGAAGAGTCAACAGGTCCATCTGCAGTGTGGCCATTTGGAAGACATGAAGAGGTGTGTCTTCCTCCTCCCTTATAAAGCCTGTGTATCATATTCAACTACCAGTCACAAACCAGCCCTGCTTTTCTCTCATCCATCAAGACATCCCCAGAAGAGTGGAAACAGAGCCTCATGGCCATCAACCCAAAACCCAACAGAGAGCTGGGGGAGTGTGGGAGCTATAGAATTTGTACATCACATGATCCATTGCATCCCTGCATCTTCATTCTAATTTAATTCCAAACTGAGCAGCATATCAGTGTATCCACATATTGACAAAGAGAACTCTTTCTGATTTAGCAAATAAAGATAAATATTGCACTGATATCGGACTAGACCCATTGCAAAAGTGTCTGCATGAATGTTGTACAATAGAAGATGCAGGCAACTATTAATCAATGGGAAAATGCTACCTTTAAACAATTAAAAAAATGAGAGTAGGGTGGAAAAAGAGGGTCAATGAGTAGTATAAATTCCATGTCTAGCTAGACTCCACAAACAGAATTGCAGAATCCACAGAGTTGTATGCAGTGAATCCAAATCCTCTTATTTCATGGACATCAATGATACAGGAGCAAACTCCTGGGTTTCAGTACTGACAGTCCCCACCTGCCACAGTGCTGAGGACATGGAGGCTGACTGCTCTGCAGGCACTTTGATTGTCCACCAGCATTTGTTTAAAGAAGACTTTATGCATCCAGCCAAGAGACAGGCTAATGTCAATCAGCAAGCATTGCCAATGTATATAGTAGTAAGCCTGGTTTATTTGTAAAACTCTGTTGTGCTGAAATGCTGTCCTTAGAACAATGAGTTGTTGAGATGGCTTTGGAACCACAGCAACCATCAGCTCACTCAAGCAGAAAAACATGGGTTTGAACCAACAGATCCAAGGTTTATGGTCTTCATGCTACATGAGGGAGGGTCAGCTCAATGAGGCTTAAAAGGCAAAAGAACAGGATCATAAGGAGTTAGATAAAAAATGAAAATGAAAGGGCAATAAACAGCATATGTTACAGCTTAAAAATACTATAGTAAGCCATTTGAAGCCTTGTCCAGGAGTGAACTGATGCAACTGTTACAGAAACAAAAGGACAACAAGATTGTCACTCTGAATGCATGTGTTAGGGATGTGCCAATTAGGTCGAGATAGATTGCACGAGTGGAGGTCCGTGGAGTGCACAGGCTTTGGCGAAGCTATTAGCAATGTCACCCTTAAGCCAAAGCCCTTAAGTTGGATAGCAGAGCAGAGTCCGTGGAGAACGTGGAGTGGATGAGAGATTAAGAGATAGTCCAATGGAGCGGAGGCCATGGACTTGAGAGCGATGAAGTTAGACTTAGAGTCAGAGAGAGTTTGGGCTGAACCAAGTTGATATTCAAACTGAGTATCTACAAGTAATTGTACAGTATATATATGAGTAGGTAAATCCGAGTCAGAGTCCATTGGAGTCCGAGGAGGTCTGTTCACTACCGGATTCAGGTTCTAGAATTAATATGTGAATTAGCGAAATGAAATGATAAATGAAATATCAAATGAAGCAGAGTAATGATAAGTGGCTGTAGGCCACAGAGTCCGATAGTGAGAATTGCTAGAGTTAAGATTTGAAGTTGGAATGGGTGTGAAGCAGAGGCCGGCAGCAGCGCGTAACAGCATGGGTAAATGCAGTGTCATCATCCATGCCTCAGGCTTCAACATCCATATTGTCATCATCCACTGGCCCTGCATCTACATTCCCGATCTCCCCATTATCCAGTAATTCAACCTCTGGAGCTGCATCATCTTCTACTGCCCCAGAGTCCAGTTCCCAAGTCTTGCTGTTGTCTACTCACATAGAAACTACAGCACCTGGTACAACATCTAGGGTGATCAGGTCTCCAAGAGTTGGGACTGGTTGCAAAGCCATTAAAATTGTGCACAATGATGTGACACTCCCCATTTCTCCCTTTTGAACAAAGGAACAAACATCAGGTTCATCATGCCAAGCATCCCAACCACAAGAAGACATAACAACAGATGAACCAGATGAGTATGGCTTTGATAATGCAACACTGAACAATGCCAGCTTAAAGGAACTCCTCAAAATATGTGCCCAGCTTCTGCAGGCAGCAGTGTCTAGTAAAGTGCAAGTAAGGAAGGAAGATGTCAGAAGGAAATATCCATCAAAGAAAACATTGGTGAGGATGGGTTAGTGTGAAAATATGAGTAAAGCTGAAATCAATGCCCTTTAGATCAGGACAAAGCTTGTTGACCTTTATGCTAGTGAAACACCTCTACTAGACATTCATTCACAAACAGTTTTTGACACTTACAGATATGACGACACTGGAGAAATTTGTCACCTACAAACCTGCTGATGAAACCTTTATGATGGAAATCACAGACATGGTTCAGGCCAAACTTCTCAAAGAAGATCACCTCGTCAATGTTAATGCATATGTCAAAGAAACACTGCAAAACCATCTGTTGGCAGCTCACCAAAAGTGGGCAGAAGCAATCTCTTGCCTTAAAAAAGACACACTGGAATTCAAGACAGAGTTGGAGGTTGTGAATCATGTAGTGGAAACAGGCCACCATACTTAGACGAAGGCACAAGGGTGTGCATCAAAGAATACATGGACAAGATTGATAAACAGAAGAGAGAGATAGCTAAAAATGGAAATCAGGCTGCTCCTGTTAGGCCTAGCCTGACACATGACCTTATTAATGTAAGGCCCAGTAGAGCTGTCTCGCATTCAGACAATCACTCATACTAGCGCTTAGTCAATTGGTGCTAATCACGGTATTGGCAAGGTAAGATAAACTTTAGTTTGAGACTGGGGATATACAGCGAGAACTATGCTACTTATATACTAATCATCATGTACTAATAATAGCATTCGATGCGTGTCCATCACATGGTAGCGATGCATGAAACAATGAAAACAATGAGCTAGGCAAGCGACCGTCACGAGCCATAGCACAAGAGCTGAGGTCACCTGGAAATGACAAGGCAACTGGTCCGATGTCCATGATAAGAGTGATGAGTGCCATAGATAAGATGAGATTAGATAGGCGCTCAAGAGATAAGATAAGAAAAACGGAAAAATTGTAACATTACCCTCTCGTTAAGGCAGGCATCCCGACTGTCTAGGGCTCCTCTGGGGGTGAGTCATACTGCGCATCTGCTTGACTGGCCCAGTACTCGTCAAGGAACTCTTTCCAGAGTTTTTCATCGGGATTCTTGATCCATTTCTGGGTTCCGTCTTCTCTTTGAGTGAGGTATAAAATATTGCCATTATCGTGATACTGGTGAGGGCTTTTCCGGAAGTCGTTACAATTTTTGCTATGACTTGATGTCCTTTTTTCCGAACCTTCTTCTCATAGTCGGTTATGGCTTCTTTGGCGTTGCCCATATCCATCTCATGTACCCAGGAGTTGTGTTCCTGAGTCCAGCCCTTCCATTTGATGAAGTAGTGGATGACCATTTTTGATGGTTGTTCTCTGCGTCCTTGTACTTTGGATGCCTTAGAGTCTAGGATCTCTTTGATTTCCCACTGCTCTTTGTTTTCAATGAGGTCTGGCAGTGGGGGCGGTGGTTGTTCCTGGTTAGAGAATGCTGGGGGAACATACGGGGTCAGGAGTTTCTCGTTGAAATGTGGGTGAATCTTCCAGTGGGGTGGGAGTTTCAGCTTGTAGGCAGAAGCGCCGGCTTTGTCGATGATTTTGAATGGCCCAACTCATTTGTTGTCGAGCTTTTTCTTGGGTCGAGGGAGATGGAGGTTGGTGGCGTCTAGCCATACGCGATCTCCTGTCTGGTATTCAACAGCATTCCTTCTATGCTTGTCGGCTTGCTTCTTCATATGACCGGCAGCTTCTTCGAGTGCAGCCTTGGTCTCTTTGTGGATCTTTGCCATCGTGTTGGAGAATTTGGTGGCAGCGGATATGGCAGTGTCAGTGGTTTGAGGGGAATCAGGAAGGATCCTTGGATTGCATCCATACATGACCATGAACGGGCTTTTGCCTGTCGCAGAATGTACGCGATTGTTGTGAGCAAACTCTGCTATTGGCAGCCAGTCGGCCCAGTCATCCTATTGGTGGTTGATGAAAATTCGAAGATATTTTTCCACTTCCTGGTTGACTCTTTCAGTCTGTCCATCAGCTTGTGGGTGGAACACCGTGGATGCATTCTGCGTGATGTCGAGCATTCAGTATAGTTCCTTCATGAACTGTGAGATGAATTGTGGTCCCCTGTCCAAGATGATGACCTTTGGCATGCCATGTTGTGCATAGACGTGATCCTGAAGGATTTGGGCCCATCCTTCCATGGAGAGGTCCTTGTTGCATGGCACAAGAATGATGCCCTTTGAGAATCGGTCTACTACTACAAGTAGGGCATCGTATCCGTTGGACTCTGGGAGTCCGGTGATCATGTTGATGGAGATGTGTGTCCATGGCTCTGTCGGAATAGCATTTGGGTATAGAGGCACCACCTTGGCTTGGTTGCTTGACTTGGTCCTTTGGCAAGTCTCGCACCTGGCAATGTATGTTTCTACAGTCTTTCTTCATCTTGGGCCACCAGTATTCTCGAAGGATGAGTTCTCTGGTCTTGGCTACTCTGGGGTGTCCTGCTGTGATGTGGTCGTGGCTGTGAGCGATGATTTCGCCTCGTACCACAGAGTGTTGTGGTACATAGACTTGGTTGTCGTAGTATAGGATTCCGTCTTTCTTGGTGATCCCTTGTTCGTGCTCCAAGGATGTGGCAATGCCCTTGTCCCAGAGTTCCTTCTGTCAGGTGACTTCTTGGACACGTTGGTGAGCATCGGCAGTGGTGGGCATGATGAGGGCCTGGAAGTGCTCAGGAGAGAGAACTGTGATGTCTCCGTTGTTGTCTTCGCCTTGGTCGTGGTCGCTTTGTTGGCTGAGGAGGTTGGCTTTGACGTTGGCCATGCCTGGTTTGTGTTTAAGCACAAAGTGATATTCTGCGAGCTTGGTTACCCAGCGCGCCTGTCATCGGTTCAACTTCTGCAGGTTTGTGGAAGTACTGAAGGTTCTGATGATCTGTCCAGATCTCCACGTCTTCGATCGCACCCATGACAGTAGTGGCGCCATTCGGACAAGGCAAGCATGATGGCGAGCAGTTCCTTGTCGTAGATTTCGTAGTTGCGCTCCATTGTGGTGAGCGCTTTGGACATGAAGGCTACGGGCCTCCATTTGCCAGTCTTGTTCCTGGCTGAGTATGGCCCCGATGGTGCTGTTGCTGGCATCGGCTTCTACTCTGAATCTTCCGTCCTTTGTGGGGATGGCGAGGATGACGTCCTCCACCATTTGCTTCTTCAACTGTTGGAATGCCTGATTTTGGGCAGTGCCCCAAGTCCATTCTGCATTTCCCGTGAGTTGGGTTAGCACGCGCACCACCTTTGAGTAGTTCTTGATGAATTTGTGGTAGAAGTTGGTAAAGCTGAGGAATGACTGAAGATCTTTCTTCTTGGTTGGGGTTGGCCATTCTGCGATACTGGCGAGCTTGACTGGATCCATGCATATGGTCCCTTTGCTGATGATGACGCTGAGGTACTCTGTCTCAAGTACTTCGAATTCGCATTTCTCTGCTTTGAGGAAAAGCTTGTTTTCTCATAGATGCTGGAGGATGTGTCATACGATTCGTCGATGTTCATCGAGATCTTTGGTGAAGATCAGGATGTCGTCAAGATATATCGTTACTTTCCCTTCGGAGATGAGATCTTTGAAGATGTCATTCATCATCCACTGGAAGGTGGCAGGTGAATTGGTGAGTCCAAAGAACATGATGGTGGGTTCGAAGAGCCCGCAATTCATTTGGAATGCCGCCTTCTCCTCGTCCCCTTCTTTGATCCTGACATTGTTGTATCCCCAACGTACGTCTAGTTTGGAGAAATACTTAGCCCCCTGAAGCTTGTCAATGAGCTCGGAGATGAGAGGGAGGGGGTATCGGTTCTTGATCGTCATTTTGTTCAGCTTTCGGTAATCCTGAATGGGATGTAGCGTGCCATCTTTCTTTTTGATGAAGAAGAAGGGTGAGGTGAATGGGGACTTGGATTCATGAATGTGTCCTGATTCGAGATTTTCATCAAGGAACTTGTCGAGCTGTTCTTGTTTGTCCCGATTCAACAGGTAGACCTTGCAGTCTAGCATTGATTTGGCATTGGGGACCAGCTTGATGGCATAGTCCCAGGGTTTTCGCTTGGGGAGTTCATCAAAGTTCTCTTTAGAGAACAGGTCATGGAAAGAGCAGTAGTCAGCTGGTATCATTTCTTCGAAGGTCTTTTTGGGTTTCTCTGCATTGGCGGCGGCCACAAGGTCATTGGCATGGTGTACTGCTCAAATGACCAGTTCCTCTTCCATGTTGATGGCAAGAATAGTGTCACCGTCTTCAAGTTCTTCGTCCCACCGGTTGTCCAGATCTGCATCGGAGAGTGGAAAGGGGTTCTTGACACACTGGCAATGGCCAAAGAGAATGGTTCCCATGACCCAGTTGATTGTCGGGTTATGGTGTTTCAACCAGTCATGCCCAAGGTACAGATCTCTAGTACCCAGGTTGGTGACTGCAAAATTGATTCGTTCACTGTGGTTACCGATGGTCATTCAGAATTCCACGAATTCGGTGATGTCACCCACTTGGTTGCGGGTTCCATTAGCGTTGTAGACACGAATGGGTGTGACCACTTTTCTAGTGTCGAGCGCGTGCTTCTTGACATAATTGCAGTTGATGGCGCTGCTAGTACAGCTGCTGTTGAGTAACCCTCTTGTTAGGAGGGTCTTCGTTCCAGTGCAGGGATTGAGCTGGACATTGATGGTGAAGTCCCGGTTGCTGCTCTGTGCTCGTCAGATGTAATGCAGTGGTTCACAAAGCCCGTAGAGCTGTTCTCAGGCTGTCTCTCCCCCCTGGTGAAGCGAGGTGAGGAGTTTGTCAGTGAGTTCTGGGTTTGGTCTTTGTGTGTCCACACAAATAATGCGGCACATGCAGCATTGTCGTTTCGTGCTTTGCAGACTGCACGGAGCATCCAGTCAACTTCAAAAGGCTTGAACCATCTTCCCTCAGCTTTGGGAGGGGCAAGGGATTCTGCCTTGGTGACCGTCGGTGTTCATTCTTTGGCGAGCCAGATCTGGTACACCATATCGTCTTCTTCATTGGGTACTTCGATCATGACTACTGAATGCCCCCTTTTCACCACCTGGGCGCTAGCAGCTCCATCCAGCGGCATCTTCATGATCTCCTCGTCATTTTGTTGCCCATGAGCACTTCCCCGTTCCTTTGGGGGTGGGATGCTGTGGTCGTCTTCACCTTTAGTCAGAGGTCTGCTCTTGGAGAGCGTGTCGGGTTGGGCTTGGACCGCGAACGTGGAATTATCAGTCTCCCCTGTTCCCTCCGATGCCGGTGGCTGCCTCTTTATTCCCATCCCAGGGTGAACAACAGCCCTCGTCCTTTCAATGTCATCCTGGAGGGAGCTCTCTGTTCCGTGCCCAGTGGGTTCAGCCGCCTTTGCTTGAGCCCTGGCAGGTGATCGTGACGATCCTTTGAGGGTTTTCTGGACCGTACCTGACTGCAGTGGGCTGAGCTGTTTCGACTTCAGATTCCCTGACGGAAGGAGCACTCCTTCACCATCTCATGGGGTATCCCATCTACTCGACTCTCCTGTAGCGGCCACAGCATCACCTGTGTCATGCCTGCTGCCCCGGGGGCAGCTGTCGAGGGTCATGTTGTTGTTTGTTGTTGCCTTTCTCAACCTGGAGTAAGGCGTATTGGTTTGTTGATTCTAATACTGGGGTGCTAGTCATGCTGGAGACGTTAAAAGCGGGAGAAACAATATCGCGGGGTATATTCAAATGTGCAGTAGGTAAAACATGAGTAACTAAAGAAGAAGTATAAGTCCAACCAGCAGAGAATGAGTGCACACCAGTAGATAAGTCCTTGGCTGTCATAGGGGAATCGGACCCTAGACAGCTGCTGCTTTTTCCTCCTCCTTCACCTCTTTGATCCTTGACTCCGTCACCGATTCAGTAGCTTGTAAGGTAGACGACATCCATAGTCCGCTTAGATCACGTGATCTTTTGTGACATGACCAAATTGGGTGGCTCTTGAAGAAAAAGTTAAATATCTTTCTTCCTCATATAGATATCTTCAAAGTCAAAAATACAAATTGTGCATTAATAGCTGTATTATTTGGTCCCAGTAGTATTTTGACCCCAGACCTCACTCTGAAGGAGTAATTACTGGATCTAGAGCTTCCAGTACCCATTACCATGTCAATTTACATGTCGAGACATGTCATCTGGCTTCCTCACTATAACTCGAAAGCGGAAGCACCTCGTAAAACAAATATTAATCATTGTGAACACTGTAGCAACCCTCAAAACTTGAGTAAATCAGACAATAAAGTAGTTCTCTCCTCGGAAAGAGAAGAGAAATTATGGCAGAAAATAAAATGTGTGTATCATTTACCTCTGTTTACATGGGAGCTCACTGAGACATGTTAGGATAATAATCCTATAGACTGAGAATCATCTCTGTGGATCTCAATCCGGCACTGAACAATGTAGTAGTGTATTCTTTACTATGCCACTTGCTGCATGCATATAGCTAATGTCCTATGGCTGAAGCCTGAATGGTATACAAGCTGATTGTACAGCCAGGGGATATATAAGTCATTGTGTGCTACTAGAAAGCATTCTAGAAGAATTTGACAAGGAGAATATTGTAGACCTGTTTAAAATAGTGCTACTTTCACGAAAAACCATTAATTACTCTATGAATTTGAGTTTGTTCGTAAATTCCTTCTATTTTCAACTGCATATACATGTTTTAAACAACTTGTATTTTGTACATTTGAGATATTAAGCCTGCAGCGAGTCCTATTCCTCCTCGAGCATTTCGTTCGCTCAATTTGGGCATCTATGTCATGCTATGGTCACACCCACATCATCTAAGCGGGCTATGGATGTCGTCTACCTTACCGACCGGATATCTCGGAAGTCCTTCTTCTCCGGGCAATTCTTGCTGAGATGCCCCTTCTTGTGGCATCAGAAACACAAACCTTTCGCCCTCATTTGGCTAATGTCTATTGGTTCCCCTGATCCTCCATATGTGGTGCTGACTACTGTCCTCCATCTCCCCTGTGCGTCACGGTGACGATGCTGGTTATGGGCACTCGTGAAACCAAGTGCGGCCTAGTGTGAACAACACTCTAAACCACTACTCAATCCCACTAATACACACACACAATCTCTATAAGTGCGGAAGGGAGCAAGGAATTTAATTCTACTTGTGCCCTGACAGTATCTCAATATATCTTAGCGAGCTCGCTAACTAATGCAACACGACCGCATACAATTGTCAAGCAAATCTCAATTTCGCTATCTCCTCGAAGCTTTTACAAGAGAGCACAGCGAACCACGCAACCCTCAAGGCAAATGATATTTCACTAGAAAATACACACAGACATGCAGATCTGCAAAATGACCTGAATTCGTTCAGTGAGCTCGCTAAGTACGAAGTGCCGCTAGGTTCTACTGCGCATGCCTTCGCCTTCTCTCTTAGTTCGCTAAGCCTGAATCCCAAACTCGTCACGCTAGAGGCCCTCGGCGCTCTCAAAACACAGTATGCAAATCTCTTGTTAATCATCCCCATGAGTCCTCACACACAGTGCGCTCGCTCTAACCATGGTGCCGCGAGGTCCAACTGCGCACACCTGTCACACTTTGTGCAACTGCTAGAACAGCTCAAGCTGGCTGATTCCCTCATAAATCTCCTTCAAAGCCTACACAGAGGCCAACACAACACAATTCTCTCCTATACTACTGAACCAGAAATATGGGACAGAGTTTTTCTCAGATGTTTTCTCAGTTTTTCTCTAGAGCCGAGCACAGCTTCACTGACATGGGTCTCATTCGTTTCTCAAGTAAAACCGGAGTTTTGTATCCAATATGTATCTCTGTTTTCAATTTCTCTAGTGAGCTCACTAACTCTCTGGTATAGCCGAGACTCGAAGTTACTAACTCTTACGCGTCGCAACAAGTCCAGATTCAGACTGAAACTTTATTACTATACGTGGGGGGTAGGTAGCTTGTTCTAATACATGAAAATCTGCCTTACTTATACTACGAGAGAATGATTGTTACAAACTGGTTATTAGTAAAATACTTTCGCATCAGCCGATAATCCCTCAGTCCAAAACATCACAGCTCTCTTGGCAGAGCGCCGCTTTCTCTCTGTTTGGTGGTCTCAAAGGACTGGGCAGCGCTGATGTCGCTCGCCTGACAGCAGTGGCTGCCTGCGGGCTAGCACTCAATAGCTGTATAATGCGCGATCATTGATCATATGTCATTCTTGGTTCTCTGTTCTGCTCCGAAGGTGACAGCGTCATAGTCTAGACACGGTAACCAAGAGACTGCATCAGAATTCTGGTCCGCTCGCTAATCTCGTCAGTCCATATCCGTTTCCAGACCATGCCCAGTGGTTCTCTTGATTATCTCTCGCTGTGGTATCGCTTCTCCAGATCTCCAGGGCCTATGCGTCATTGATTATCGACATGTAGTTATCTAAATTAGCTTTGGCCTGAGTACAAGCGCATCCCACCAAGCCTAATTCCCTAGTGCCAATGGATGTCATTGCAAGCGAGCTCGCTACGTCGGCCTTATTGCCGTGCATGCCCATGAGATACAGTGCTGCAACAAAGTCCTATGTTTTAATTCTGTGGCTTCTTTTTCTGACAGAAGGGTATTCTGACTCAGTGACCTTGCTCCTTCTCATGCCGCTTGCACTGTCAGTGAGCTCGCTAAGCTTGCACAGTGCCTAAAGGTAATTTATTGATTTTCACAAAATTACACGCCTAGACACGCTGCAGGCGTGACAACAGCCCTCCTTGTCTCCTGCACTGCTCATCGGTTTGCCTGATGACAAACTTGTCGTGCCACCTGTCTTGTGACTGGTGGCGGTAGTGTTGGCGCCCTTTTGGGGAGGTCGGGCGTCGCAGGACCCCATGCCGATGACTTGGTCAAACACCCATTTCTTCTGGTGCTCCTCGTGCATGCTGATGATTCAGGCTTTCCACTCCAGGTAGGTCTGAGGAATGCTGTGTCCGGAGAAAGCGATGAACTTGGTGTATGACTCGGGTACCCCAAGTTGTACAGCTTTTACCAAGACTCCTCTTTCCCCTTCGTCGTTACGCCTTCCTGCTAGTTTGGCCTCTACTTCCAGTTCCTGGAAGTAGGCAGTGGCGGCTCCATTGCCCATTTGAAGATCGAACATCTTCTTTTCGTGTACCTCCTTGACTGCTGGGTCGCGGAATTGCACAGTGAGAAGTCCAACAAATTCTTCGAAATCCGGAAGTCGGAATTGGGCGGGCTGGGTGTCATAGGCGCTGGAGGACCAAAAGTCGGCACGCTTGTGTACCCACCAGTTTTTGGCAATTCCTTCAAGGTGGGAGGCAGCGAAGGTGGTCATGAGGGAGGGGAGCATGAAGTAGGAGGTGAATACCTCGAAATAGACAGGGCAGTCCCCTACAAAATGCTTGATGTCATCGTGTTGGCCTTTGAATGGTTCCAGGGTTTTTAGCATGACGGGCTTTATTCCCAGGAAAGTGGCATCATTGTTTGCATTGCCAATGGGGTTGGGGATCAGGTTCGGGTGTCCCTTGCCCGGGGGTGGTCATGGGACAGACCATCGATCTGTTCAGTCGTGGAGATGTCGATGGGGATTGGGGACCTTGGGTCATCCTTGGTCTGGTTTCTTGCCCTTGTCCCCTGATTGGAGGGGGAATCCCCACTCGGTTGCATGATTGCGATGCTTCATCTCCGCTTGGTTGAGCTTCTCCTGCAGCTCCTCTATTTCTTGTAGCTTGAGTTCAGCAGCTTCTCATGCTGCTCGTAACTCCTCTGTTGTTTGTGCCGGGGCAGGTGCTGTGCTTGACCCAGTGCTGTCTCTTTGCCCTGCATACATGCAGCTGTTTCTTGGGCCGTGGTATTGGCCATGTTGTCGTACTTGGTGGGGCGGGGAGTCAGGAAGTTGGAATGGGTATGCTGGGCAGTGTAACCACCTGAAGCATAGGGGTCAGTGGTGTAACCGCTGAATGTCCCCTGGTCATAGTTGAACATGTTGAATTGTTCAGAGGTTGGTGCTATCCAGGTCAGGGCGGTCTCCCTCTGCCAGTGCCAGGGCGAGTAAGGCGTCTGCCAGGGCTTGTTGCTCTGGCTCAGTTCGAGGTCGGGCATCCAGTACCTGGTCTCCAGCAGCGGTGAAGAACTCTGTTCTGTTTCTGTTGGCAAATATTCTCGCTGTGATGGTCACCTCTCTTCCTCGTCATGGTAGCAGGGGTCCTCAGGCGACAGTGAGGTAGTATTCCATCAGGACTCTATCATGGGGCCCATTAGTAGGGCTGTGAGTCTCGATGTCGTGTTGTCGGATCTCCCAGGCCTGGGAGCGATAGGGACTGAGGGCGGCTTGGTCGATTGTATCGAGGTTGGGCCATTTGTAGTCATCGCCATGGGGGTTAAGGGGGTCATCATTCTCTCACTCAGGGATGGGCTCGTTTCCTCCATAGTCAGAGGAATCAGAGTCGCTGTCCGAGGCGGGGTATTGCGCAAGGTGCGCAAGGGTTCCAATCCGTATTGGACGGGGAGAGGGGGAACGTGAAATGGGTTGCTCAGAGATGAGCACCCTGGTCGGCAGGGAGTCAGGAATCGTAATGAGAGGGAGGTTGGGGGTAGGGGTACGGAACCGAGCCCATAGGTACCTGCCGTAGTCCTTGGCCTCAGTGGGGTCATATGCAGGAGGGGGGGTTCTTGGAACATTGCTAGGACCTGGGGTCATGTTCCGTGGTAGGAGTTCGTCAGAGGAGCTTGGGTGGTATGTCACCCTCCTCTGGGCATGGGGGTTGGATGATCCTGTATCCACTGGTTCCACGAGTGGTCTGGGTTGGATGTAGGAAAAGACATAATGTGTGGGGAGAGGGGGCTGGTGAAGATGCCCTCTGATCCTCAAGAGTCGTTCGAGTCATTCTCAGTGGTGGAGAACTAGGAGTGTGGTGCAGAGAATGAGTAGTAATGCTCCTCCAATGGCTGAGGGAATCGTGATGGTCAGGTTGTCAGGGGTCATAGGTCTTTTGTCTTGGTGGCAATGGCGGTTGAAGAGAAAGAGAAGAAGTCTCAAACTAATTGTTAGGCCTAGCCTGACATGTGACCTTATTAATGTAAGGCCCAGTAGAGCTGTCTTGCATTCAGACAATCACTCACACTAGCGCTTAGTCAATTGGTGCTAATCGCGGTATTGGCAAGATAAGATAAACTTTAGTTTGAGACTGGGGATATACAGCGAGAACTATGCTACTTATATACTAATCAACATGTACTAATAATAGCATTCGATATGTGTCCATCACACGGTAGCGATGCATGAAACAATGAAAACAACGAGCTAGGCGAGCGACCATCACGAGCTGTAGCACAAGAGCTGAGGTCACCTGGAAATGATGAGGCAACCGGTCTGATGTCCATGATAAGAGTGATGAGTGCCATAGATAAGATGAGATTAGATAGGCACTTGAGAGATAAGATAAGAGAAACAGAAAAATTGTAACAGCTCCACAAGACAGTGAGACTTAACCAAGATTTGATGAGAAAGTGCATGTGCCTACCAGGTTGCCAGAATCATTGTATGATCCTGCTTGGCTGGAATTGCTGGATGAAGACAATAGGGAGGAGTTGGCAGTATCAGAGGAAGTCTTTGAGTTGCTTGAGAGTGGGCACCTGATGAAATAACAGTAGATGAAGTGGTGTAGGTGTACTGTGACATCAATTTACTGGTTTCTTTCTACAGAAGCATATTGGTGTGCGACACCTATGGGACTGTTATAAGAACTAAAGAATGCTAGTACATGAAACTTATTGCATATAAAAAATTGAATCTCGCTCAGTGTACAACACCAAGCAAGAACAACTATGATTAGCATACAATGCCTATCATGGCTGCGGTGTGCAAGCAGGGCAAGGCCATATGGCCATGCTGTGCCATGACTCAGTCCAGATCTGAATTCCCATCAACTTCCAAATAGAGGCACTCATCTGGCATCTGGATAATATGAGAGCTTATCCATAGGATAATTCTCCAATCAAAGGCATGAATAAACAGGTACAGTTAATTTCTCTAGAGTAAAATATTTGACTGATTATTACTAGATATTATAATACTTCAGTTACAAGGCAGTGGTGACTCCTATATCATGTGACCTAGATTTACCAAGCCTCTAGAGTCTAAACCTTGGTGATGCCTCACTAAATTTAATATAAAGCCTACTATTAGTGTTGTACTCTGACAGAATCATGTTGTTTTGCCCATATTTGCTCTATCCATGTTATACACTGATAGAAATCACCTTATCTTCTCTATTGCCATATACTCAGTCAGCATCATATGCTGGTCTCTCATCTATTCTACATCTGCCTAGCACATAGTAGCCCAATCTTTTGAATGTATAGTATGTTCTTTGGTGGCACTATGTTCATATATATTGTTTATCTAGTATGCAGATGTCATTCTCTGGAAGCTCAGTTATCCAGATGACTCATATTGATGGTGGGATATACTCTTCTGCTTCTCTGTACTTGCATTTTCTTCCTCTTCCTAAGTGGTCTTCTCATACTTCAAATATACTCAATGCAAATATCACTAAATATGAGACCATAAATCAATTCTGCTGGGTATCCAATGACCTTTTTCATATAATGCTCATCCAGACCTTGAAGCCTTTTTATAGGCATCTGTTTGATCACCTCACTCTCCCAGATAATAGTATCTCAATTGAGGCCACAAGTCAATCTTCAGCTTGAGAGCTCAACACAAAATTACAAGAAGATTGGATTACACTTGAAAGCAATCTGCTAGTACTGTCTGCCTGTCTCCATTTCAGCATCCCTTGCTGAAACTTTGGCAGCCTTAGTCATATCTGAAGTGCTTTGAGTATCAGCACACTTATAGCACCTATCATAAGGCTGCTATTGCAGTGACACTGCATAGTGGTTTTAATAATTAAGGTTAAAATATTGAAATTAAAAGTTATTTATTTTTAGCAACAAGTCAATCTAAAAAATCTGATAAATAGTCAAGATATATTCTTAATATTCATGATTTTCTTGAGTTTTAAGACAAATTTCCCAAATATAGAAAAGATATTTACAGTTTCTCTAATATATTTTAAACTTAAATATGGTTAAAATAAATATTTTCAAATTCTATATTTTTAGCTTAATTATTGAAACTATCATGCAGTGTGATATGTTTGAGGAATGCATTTGTTCCATTGATAGTGGTCATTTCTTTTGGATCGTATCTCATACAATGGCAGCAAAGAGAACTTGAAATTTTTAAATGGAGACCACTAGTTATGGAGAAAGCTCATATACACATGCAATGGCTGGTGTATGTTGAGGATGTCATTTTGGATCCTGAAACCCCCAGAATAGGCAAAATCATTGATTACACAACTTGTGAATTTTTGTCCTTCATGCTTGATCTTATTTATATTTGTCCTCATATCCTCTTATACATTAACTGGGAGGCTGAGAGACCTCTATATGTGCCATGCACCATCTTATCTCCCGATGTCCGATTATGCTGTTTTCAACAAGTTCAGCACACCACCACAGTTACCCTCCACTAAAGTCCTAGCTGCTGCAACTGTTACAGATGATTCATCTCTATTGATAGAGACAATACATTAGAATTTTCCTCTAGTGAGGACTGTAAGTCTTTTTTGCTTGCTGATGATACATTTTGTATCAGGCTACCTATAAATTTTGCGATTTTAATCAAATAAGCGCAGTCTACAAGTGATACAAAGGGCTATAGTGGAGGCTTTACACTGTTAGCTAAATACTACTTGAGATACTGAGCAAGCAAGTACAAGAATGGACTTAGAGATGACATCTAGACGAGTCAACTCTACCTGCCTTTAGTATTCAAATGCTACTCCCTATACAAACCAAGACTATTATAGTCAAATCTTGGGGACTTGTCTCTATGAAGTACAAATATCAAAGCAAGCACAGAATAACTAGATAACTTGTCACCTTGATGCATTGAATAAACCTGGAATAAAGTGCAAAGTCAGAATGAATTCTATTTCAAGATGAACTTAGTCTAGAACATGAATAACACTGGAATAACTGAACAGCCACTACTTGGCACTGAGATAACTGACTAGATTGTGCAGTGATCAAAGCAATACAGTCTTAGACTGACAATTAATGATTACATTCTCGAGATACTGCACAATCCTTAGTATTGAATAGTATGCTATGCAGCAAGCCATAAAAGAGGAGTGAGGGTTCCTGCAGACCACAAGGGCACTCCTCATCAATACATCAATAGAATAACCCATAGCCATTCTGTCTAACTGAATAGAAACTGTGGAAAGGTGCAATCCTTGTAAATTAATTACTCATTATTTGTATTGATATCTAAAGCTTGTACCATAATTATTTTAGATACTAGCTCTTATACCTAGATGATGAATTGTATAAATTAGCAGCGACTAGACACATAACACCAGGGGAGCATTCCCCTCACGTTTGTGCTAGTAGCCTTATAGCTACCTAATCAATCACTGGTTTTAAGTGCATATTCTTGACTGAAGTGAATTTAAGTTTACCAAGTTAACCCAAAAGGGTGGCTACAAGTAATCTAGAAGAACTAAGAAGGAATAAGAGTTGTCCCTGCATTTGTGCTTTGCTAGTTCCTAGAACTGCTCCATATCCAAAGGCCTCACGCTCTAAAGCCAACTAAAGTGATCTAAACGTGCTAAGTTAACCACAGACTGAAGACATTGCCTAGTTGAAGTGAAATAAGCTGTAGAACACTTTTAAGTTTGAACAGTTAAAGAGTCAGGGTACTCTAGAGTCAAGGACTCTTTGCAAGTCACGTACTTGAAGCCAGGATCTGTATGTTCTTTGTAGAGTCTGTGTACTCTTTGTAGAATTTTGGTTCTTTGTTGCAAGTGTGTGTGCTTATATTATAATTGAGTCTGTGTACTCTAGATGATTGTGCTCTTTGTAGACCATCTAGGTCTTTGATTGTTAGTTGTTAAAGTGTTCTCTAGTCAAGCCTTAAAAAGCTCTTCTAGATGAAGTCAATTCGAGTCTGAACCACTCATAATTGTATCCTACCAACCTCATGTTCATATGCCTTGCTACCACGATTAGTGTATCTCATGTAAACACATTTAGAATTGAATCAAAGCTATCTTTGAACAAAACCCAATTGATTATCGCTATCTAAGTACACCATGAGTGCTTCTACTGTACTCACTCTCAGACTTAAGTATCGGTGATTGTGTGTGTGTGTGATTTAGTATCTAGATTGACAATCTAGACACTTGTTTCATTTGCACCCTGCCTGTTGATGAGCCTAGACTTCCATGGCAACAGCAATACCAACTCTGAACAAGATTGGGTAATTAACATGATAACATGGCAATCAAGGTGATTGTGTGTGCGAGTGGGTTTGGGGCACCTCCATGCAGTAAACCAATTCCTCTATACGCAAGTATACACTGCAACTTTTCAGTCAGCAAAGTAGTACTGCTTGGGTGTTGAGTACTAGTAACTCTGGCTGTAAGCCAGTAGGGATCTCTTGAAATGAGAGGGAATGGAAACAGGTATGATGTGAATACCATGAATCCATAATAGAAAACATGAGATGAGACTAGAAAACATTGCTAGATGGCAATCCTAGCGAAGAGAGCGAAGAGAATGGTAATAGACATGTGAAGCTGGGTCTGGGAGTGAGGAAACTGTGAAAATGTGGAACTATAGCTGATAGCAGTGGGAGAAGCGTGAAATGAAGTACTGAGGGCGGAGCATTGAAATAAACATGGAAATACGGAAATCAGTGATGAGTGAGAGAGCAAGAATGGAAATATACTGATGATGGTGGGGTACTGATCCTAAACAATATGGAAATACTGATGTCAATAGAGAAACTGGTCTTTATGCTGAAGCAATCCTATCCTATGTCAAAACTAACCTTCAAGTCCACTTGAGGGACTGTCCTATATGAAAACTATGCTGAAACTGGTCCTATACTGGTGTGAAAACAATCCTAAGTCTGCTTGGAGACTATCCAAGTGGGCAACAATACAATGGTGAAAGTGAAAATGTGAAATAATCCTATGCTGTGAAATTGAAACAATAATGGCTGATAAAAGATAAACGTGGACAAGGTATGGCATGGCAATCATGTATTGGCACAATATGAGCATGTACCAATAGTGTTAAGAGTGAAGAGTGAGTGTCAAAGGACTCTACACAGTCAAAAACCGTGAAATAACTCTGGTGAGCTTAAGAGTTGATGTGCATGGGAGAATATGCTGGGGCAAACAGTATATTGCCATAGAACGGTAATAAGTGTAGTAGAACTGTCAATAGTCTCAATGTGTGGTGTGAACTCGATGTGTAGGGGTAAGCTTACCCTAAACAACATCTTTCTAGCTAGTTTTTATACTACAAGTATGAAATTATAAATAGAGTAAGTATGCACAACTTAGTAAGGCTGTAAGACCTTGGCTTAGTACAATCTGCGGCCCACATATGGTCTCTTGACTTTGAAAGTAACAGCAACTCATCTATATTGCCGCATATGGACAAAAACTGTATGGTCTTTCAGAGCGATGAACAGATTGTGAGGTGCTGTTTAGCTGCAGACTGGTGAGGTATGGCTTTTGTACTGAGGTGCACGCTTGGGTCTACATTGATTCAAGGTCTTGGTGAAGTAATAGTTTTAGTAAAATACGGTCTGTAGTTGCCATGTGCTCAAAATATCATGGATGGATGAGTGGCCATGGCAATCACATTATTTTATTAAGTGATTGATTGGCATGTCAATGTGCCGATAGGAAGTGATGCGGCAACTCTGTTTTAGGATGATTTGTGATCGAAGGTGCCTGGCTATGATGGAATACAGCAATTATGATGCGTAACAAGATGGGATGGATAACAAAGCGAGTGAGGAGTGGTTGCTGTAGTATGAAAGTAGTATCAACTTGTGTGCAATCTTTGGTTTGCTGAAAGTCCATTGGGTGGACAGGAGCGGCAATTAGTGTGTAAAATCTGTGAATTCTGAGCATACAGAGCCTGGTGGCTCATCACTGTTACTGAGCACATCAATGGCTGCCAAATAATTTTCCTCTGCAGATGCCTGCTCACTCACCAAAACTTTGTATTCTTCAAAAGAGAGCTCTGGGGGCATTGGAGCAGGTTCATATGGTTCAGGAGTAATGGAGCAATGGTATTCAATGGAGAAAGACATTGATAACGATGAAGAAAACAACAGGGGAATGATAAGCAAAGATGGTGGTGGTAAATGTTTAAGTTGTGAAATTCTCACAGCAAATTTTTTTGCTACATGAACATATTGATTGGCCATCAGGATCAGCACTCTTGAGGGCAAGAACACTAAGGGGGGAATACTGTTACATGCATGCCGCCGGCCTCTGCTTCACACCCACTCCAACTTCAATTCCAAACTCCAGCATTCTCACTATCAGACTCCATGGTCTTCAGCCACTTACCATTACCCTGCTCCATTTGATATTTCATTTATCTTTTCATTTTGCTAATCTGAATCTGGTAGCAAACAGACCCACCAGAGTCCGTTGGACTCTGATTTGGATATACCTACTTATATATATATATACTGTACAATTACTTGTAGATACTCAGTTTGAATATCAACTTGGTTTAGCCAAATCTCTCTCTAACTTTAAGTCTACTCTATCACTCTCAAGTCTGTGGCCTCTGCTCCATTGGATGATCTCTTACTCTCTTATCCACTCTATGCTCTCCATGGACTCTGCTCTGCTATCCAACTTCAGGGCTTCAGCTCAAGGGTGATGTTGCTAATAGCTTTGCCAAAAGCCTGTGCACTCCATTGGACTCTACATGTGCAATCGATCTTGATCTATTTGGCATGTCCCTAACACAGCCACCCAATATTGCAATCCTTGGATTGCAGTAGAGGGATCTCAGAGAAGAAATAATAGTGCAGCGCATCTATACTGAGTATTTCACATGAGTAGCTATCATCTTGGAGGCAACAAGGTATGCATCTCACTTCATAAGAGGGTTACCATGCCAAGCTAACCACTAATGTAGAATATTCACAACCTCAGTCACTAGAGGATAGCCTAAGGAATTGGCATAACCAATGTGCTTCCTGCATATATCAACAATAATTCCAATCCAGTAGTTACTCACTATCTCTTTATCAGTGTCGGGTAACATAGCCTCTCCATTCTGGAGACAAATACAGACACTGAATGCCAATTGGGTGAGCCAGTCTTCTGCTAGCTCCTTTTCTAATTTACTGTGATCATCCTGTCCCTGCTGAAATCTCTTCATCAGATCCTGAAAGAAGTCTGTTCAAGCAATGTGAGCCTACTCATTTGGTACTTCCTGGAGACATTGATCCAGGATAGTGGCAATGGCATCAGCACAATGCCCTCACAACCATTTTGTCCCACAGAAGCCCACAAGATCTGTCAATATGTGCCTACTATCACCCAGATATGCTGATATTAATGTGAACCAGTGAAGAACATAGGTCCATTGGACAAGGTGTGTACTTTCCACCAGATCCATTTGCTGCTTGATAAATTGAACACCATTTGTCCAGGCAGTTTTTGATGGAATGATGAAATGAATGTGGCATCACCAGACCATGATCCAGCATGGTAGGGTGAGCGAAGGCTGGTTGGACTGCAAGGATGCAGGGAGTGGATAGGTAAATGATGTCTATTCAGAATGAGACTTGATCTCTTGTAGTAATTGGTGAAGCTGAGAAAGCGGTGGCACTAGTAGTGTGCAAAGGATAAATGCATGCATTTCAGTGATAATTGAGGCATGTTTGCTAAGAACAACTGGCATATCATGGTCACTGAGCAGGGAGAGTGTATTAAAATTGATTGAGACTGGCTGGGAGCAGCAGTAATATAAAGAGTGCTGGAATAGAATGGCATTTTTTAATGATAGAAAAATCTAAGTCATTCATTCTACTCAGTGCTGAGGGAAATTTTTGCAGAGACAGATATAATTCCAATTATAGCATGCAGCCAGCCAAATTAGTATATTATATCATCACATGATATGGTAATTTACTGCCACTAGAGAGGCTCTTTGTCAGCCCATATAAAAAAACATGTAAATTACAGTAAAAAAACTATTTTTGTAAAAAAAAGTAGTACTTTTTTGCTCAACCCTACTGAACAACCTGTTTGTCTAAGAGTGGCAAAAATTAAGACATGTTAATCATCACTCTTCCTATCACATATTGAATACATTGTAGAAAACATAGTGAATATATGTAAAGAAATTCCTTCTTCTGACTCTGCTATGTCTGCAGAAGAGCAGGCTCAACCCAACCCTTCAACAAATGTGGATGGCCTATACTCACTTCATACCACATATATATTCAAAACATCAGATAGTGAACCAGCCATGTCAACAAACTCCAGTAAACAAATGGCCACTGAAACAGCATCTGCTGATGGTAACTTACAGTCTGAGGTGTCATGACCTTTGCAAAGAACAAGAACAAATACAGTTTCATCAATGAATGATGATAATCCTGATCCTGATAAGATTCAGTATATTGGATAGGTGAGATCAACTACTAAAATAAAGAAAATTCATAGTGAGCTGCTTTTCCTAAAAAGAAATGACTCTGATCTCACCTATTTCCACCAGATCCCAAACCATCAGAGCTTCAAAAAAGAGTGACCTAACAGTCAACATCAAACATTTCTTTACTGAGGTCTGGATGACAATCAATGACAAAGGAGTGGAGATGAGGAGGACGAGGCCAGACTCAGGAGTTCGGCTGTCTGGCATCGATCGGACTCCAAATATTGTCTGGGATAGTCTGGACTGCCCTTTTTTCATGTTGTTCTGCTTGCCATTCACTCGCGACACATTCCAACGATGCTGTTTACCCTTGTAGACCTTATGGCTACTATACAGCAGAGCCCAAAGGACATTTCTTTCCTTAATCTCTCACAAATTGTCCTGTACATATGCATTGGAATCACATTAAAGCCTGACATCCTTCTTGTTCAACCTCTCGCCATCCATCCAACGAGCCGCCTAAGCAATTGACAACATCCTTCATCAGCTTTCTCTTGTCAGCCTGTGGAATAAGCATCAAGCATGTAGGATTCCTTTGGACTGCTTTTAAGCATATCATTTGGGAAGAGGACGAGTTCCTGCAGTCACAGAAGGACCTGGAGGCATTTGAGGCACTATTCCAGCAGCATGGGCACCAATACAGATTCAATGTGTTCATATATGACTATTTCTTAGCTCTATCTTGATGATAGCATTGCAGCTTCACCCGAAACTCTGCGTCCACCCTGTAATTCATGCATAAACCCATTCTGCCAATATATTGGATGCGATTTCAAGCTTCAGGGTGCTGTACAGCTGAATGCTATTCTTTTTACCATGTCCCATGGTCCTATACCCATCTGGGTGGTTCATTTTATGTGCTATGGATGCAAACAAATCTACCATCATAACTACTACATCAAGAACGGCATGCGATTCTACTACAACATTGTTCCAGACATCATTCAGATAGGTGACCATCAGTTTGTAGAAAAGAGGCTTGTTGAATCATGGAGGCTTAGTATGAATCTTGCATGGTATGTTACTTGTCTGTATGCATTGTGCAGTACACTAATTTGGTACATCTAGGGTATTTGCCTCCAATCTTGCCAACATCTATACACAAATGCACTGTCAGAATCTTGAGCTCCCTTCTGACTGGACTATTGGGGCTATTCTCAGTCACCAGCATGTCTACACTGGGATCATCTGTCTCTCACTCTGGGAGGATCATGATGGATGAGGATCTATTCTCTCTGTTCCTCATACTAGTATCCGCTTTGAATGATTCACCTCTGCTATGAGAGACTGAAACCAATGTATATGGCTCTTTGGAAAACTCACTCTAAAAGTGGTGACAAGGAGGTAACACATTGGGAGATGGTGGTAAATGCAGACAAGGCGACATGGTCAGCAATCAATTTGGAAGCTCCTGTTTGCTACTGTTTGTCTTGGCCCCCAAATGTCTGGACAGCCTCTCACAAGTATATATCCCTTTTGCCCCTACTTGAAAGCGTTGAAAATATTCAGTAAATACAGCAACATTTTCATGTGATTTAGAGTGTTGGATCACGTCCAAATGCCAGACAGCCAGACATCTGGGTCTGGCCTCTTTCTGAAGATGAGACAGTGCATCTGTTGTAGATGCAAATACACTTACAATGTTCAGAACAATTCACTGCTGCTTTTACTCACAGTGTCCTAATGATTGATGAGCATATTGACAAATGCAATATCTTAAAAATGCTTATCATGTTTGGTGCTAGAAGAAAAAGTTTCTGTCAATGTTGTCTGATGATGTCAAGGCATGAAAGTGTGCAGATACCTTGAGACAAAGCAGTCTGAATACACATGCCATTGACTATGATAACCTTCTTAAAGCAGTCCAGTACTCCAATATTGGGTTTCACAGATTATACCTTGAGTGGGAGGCTTTGACAGATCAGGTAAGAACTTATGCTTACCCAGCTTCATTTCTTTCTTGGCGCTTACTTTGAGTCATTGTTGTGCAGTCTATTGGGGCATTTGAGGATCCTTGTTTTGTAGCTATAATTTGCATAGCAGCCACAACTGTTAGAGACATGCTAAATAGATCAAGATAGATTGCACAAGCAGAGGTCTGCAGAGTGCATGGGTTTTGGTGAAGCTATTAGCAATGTCATCCTTGAGCTGAGGCCTTGAAGTTGGATAGCAATGTTGAAATGAGAGCTATCATGCATGCAGCTGGGCATGAAACATCTCCAAACAATACTGGACATGCCTTTAGGCATTCTTCTTGCCACATCCCTTGCTGTTTCTCCTTATCCCTGAGTTGTGGAGTCAAGTAAGTTGCCCAGTCATACCTGCAATGCAACACTCATGACCTTCAGTTCACTATGCATGAGCTCCTGTTCTATAGGATGATAGTATTTCTCAATCTGGGTATATTAGTCCTTTTACTTTGTGCCATACATTTGAATCACTCTTGGTATACTATTGTCACATTGATTTTGAATATATCTTACTTTGCTGATGGTCTCCTATTAATTGGTATCTTCACAGACAGTCAGGAATTCTATACTAAATCCTTCTGATAATATTCAAATGCAAGTATATTTCATCCCTACCATCAAGTTACTGTACAATTTCGATCGATTCATTGGTCACAGGTCACAGACCCCCTTGATGAAGACAAATTTTGGTCCTCGTCACAGATCACAGCACCTGCAGGTTGCCTATACCTGCCTTAAAATGGTAATTTATGATCAAATTTTCACTGCCTGCAGCACAAAACCTGCCTATATAAGGCAACTGATGAAACTAAATTTTCGTCAATGTGGTCACAGGTCACAGGGCCTAATGAATCAATCAAATTGTACAGTATGCTCCTGACAACAAAGGGCATCTCAATTTCAGTGAAGTATCTTAATAAAAAGTTAGTCCCTGGATTAGTAATTCATTGCAGGTATATAGGTGCTGTCAGAGAATACAGATCAGGAGGCTATTATTGGTGAATTTCAGGGTGTGATAAAGACAAGGCAAAGTTGACAGTAATGATAGTGTGTGTTTGCATGAACTCCTCTCAGCAAGCAACCAGACAGCAGCTTCCACAGCAGCAGACACCTACACCTTAGCAGAGCCCTAATACTTCTTGAGGGTGTCTCTCATTCTTTGCTATTATTGTAAATAATACAAGATAGCTGACTCTTTATGATTGACTTTGCTGTACAAAATGATCATTATAAGTATCAACCTTTGCCTCTGCTCACAAGCCTTTTAAGTGAATTTTTGATAAAACAGAGCATAGAAGTCACAATCACACTTCAACAGTACATCACAATTATCTCATCTACAATAGTGGCAACCTTAAAGGTGTGGTACTAGCTGCTGAAAGAAACTTATGATGATGATTTTAATGTGAGTCATTGTTAGAGACATACCAAATAGGTCAAGATAGATTGCACAAGTGGAGTCTTACAGAGTGCATGAGCTTTGGCAAAGCTATTAGCAATATCACCCTTGAGCCAAAGCCTTTAAGTTGAATAGTAGAGTGAAGTCCATGGAGAATATGGAGTGGATCAGAGAATAAGAGATAGTTCAATGGAGCAAAAGCTACAGGACTTGAGAGTGATGAGTTAGACTTAGAGTTAAAGAGAGATTGAGCTGAACCAAGTTGATATTTGAACTGAGTATCTACAAGTAATTATACAGTATATATATGGTAGGTAAATCCAAGTCAGAATCTAATAAACTCTGGCAGATGTCTGTTCACTACTGAATTTAGATTCTAGAATTATAGCTATTTTTAAAAATGATGGGATTTCTGAAAAGAATTAAAAAGTTTTGGTCCCTGCTAAAAGACCTCCGAGTGTGCAACCAGAGGGTTATGACAATCAACATCATAGGTTGTCTCAGATAGCTCACACTGAGAGCCAACCAAGAGCTGGGCAGTATCAAAACTTTTTTTCTTTTTTCCAGGAATCCCATCATTATTCAAAATAGCAATAATATGTGAAATAGTAAAATAAAATGATAAATGAAATATCAAATGAAGCAGAGTAATAGTAAGTGGCTAGAGGTTATGGAGTCTAATAGTCAGAAATGCTAAAGTTGGAATTGAAGTTGGAATAGATGTGAAGCAGTGGCCGGTAGCATGCATGTAACAGCTGTCCATCCTTGAAGCATTGCAAGATAGAAGAGATCCTGTTGTCTTCCCAGCTCAGACTTGCTGAAAGAGGAGGAAGGCACCACTTGCTATACTAACAGATAGGGCTATATAACATCACTTCTCATCTTTCACAACCATATCAACCTGGTGGGCACCTTTTTCATAGAATGTGTAACTGTTATTTAGCAACAGCCAGACACCAACTTGGTCAATATTGACAATGAGTGAGATGATAATAGTAAATGTTAGTATTAGCAATAACAAAATATGTATTATCTCACCTCTGGTGAAATGTTATACCATTTCATTGCATAGATGAGCCTGAAAAAAGCTCATTCACAAAGATCAGGTGCATTAGCAAGCAAATGCACTGCAGCACATGTTGCCTTCCTTGGACTCCACCTGAGAATACTGGAGAAGTCCCAAACAAAATACTCTGAGTATTTGAATTGGGTAAGAAGATATGGTTCCTTTTCCATAATGATCATGACTATGATTGACTGGCTAATACTGACATTCAAAGGAATACCAGATGCTTGGAGACTTTGGAGTGTAGCATTGATTGCATCTTGGATGTCCTTGTAGCCAGCCAGAATACCAGTATGACTAGATCCTTCAAGGACAGTATAGTTCTGAACATTGAGAAGAGTTTTCTTGCTCCATTTATTTTTTCTATGTACTGTCCACTTTAAGATTGTCCTCTTGTTCAACTTAGAGAATAGTGTTGGATGATCACACTGAAGCACCTTGACTGCTGTGTTTGGACTCCAATCAACAGCACACATGACTGGATCAATATACATTCAGAGATAAGGATGTCCTATCCTTGGTCAACATCCCCTTATGATGGTCCTCTACATTAACAGAGTACATTCAGTTCAAACTGACTTATACAGTGACATGCTCTGAAAGTGTTCATGCATGTATTTTTGCAAAATGTATCAATACATACATTTTATAATATTAAGTTACCAATGCAAAGAGGAAATGACTAGAGCGCAGTGTTTAAAGTGCAGGCAATGAGATGTCTTGAGTGACGCTAGGTGGAATGCATGACTTAACTTGAGAGTGATACTAGATAGGTCACACTATGTATAAAGTCCCAGTGCTTAACACTGAGTGCACTGATAGTGCATACAATACATGTGCCAAGAATAGAACAGATGATGCTTGTGAGATAATTAATACTTTGTGCAACATTGATCTATGATACACAAGGTACTGCCATACTGGCAGCTAGTGCTCTAGGCCTTCGAATGTCAGAATTCGAGTAAATCTAATATCTATGGCTTTGGCTGACATGTGTGAGGGCCTAGACTCAGAGCTGGTTGCCCTAGATACTATGGAAATCCCTAGAAGATATTATTATGAGACATACAAGTTGTGTGATAGGCTGCAATCCCAAGGAGATACCAAGCAACATCAATACATGTGCAGAACACTGCTAACTGATGTCACATCACTTAGAGAACAGAGTCTGGCCCTGAGCTAGAGCTCTGAGTAAGCGCCAAGCAATCACATGATAATAGTAACATATGCAGGACTCAGGAAACAGAGTTCTGCAACACAAATATTACTATAAAGGGTTGTACTAATTTGTAGAACATAGAATAAATAAATAGTGCAGTATAATTATGGCTATGTCTATTTGGCTCCCCTGGGAGTACCATTACAAATCACCTGCCCTGCCAGGGAGTTCAGGGTATGAAAGGCGCCCTTGTGGTTTAGTTATATCTCTTGGGTAGGCCATCAACTTTCATACTAGATCATCTTGAAATCTAGGTCAGAACAGTCCTTCGGCATTATTCATTGCTTAATGAATTGGTACATAACAGAACTTTGTTGTGATGATTGTGCTACAACAGATCTTGGTAATTAAGGCTACTTACCTCTTCCACACATTGTAGCATAATGACCTCTTCCTCTGCATTTACAACATTTATGCTGACTGAGTCCATCCCCTCTGAGTCTATGTTCATTGCCATCAGGGTCATTGAGTCGAACACACTTTGAGAAAGGCTGATCTTCATGAGCTGCAGTAAGTCTAGCCTTCCTAGGCTGGCCTTTTGCACGAACAGGCCAAGGGAGTAAGATTGTTGGACCAGCCTCTGCATTGTGACACACTGTTACATGCATGCTGCAGACCTCTGCTTCACACTGACTTCAAGCAAGGATCTCACTTCTACAAATCATACCTTTGGACCTCCACGGCCTCTGGCCACTTACCATTACTCTGCCCCATTTGATATTTTATTTCCATTTCATTTTACTATTTCACATATTAATTCTAGAACCTGAATCCGGTAGCAAACAGACCTCTGTTGGATTCCATTGGACTCTGACTCGGAATACCTACTCATATATATACTGTACAATTACTTGTAGATACTCAGTTCAAATATCAACTTGGTTTAGCCAAATCTCTCTCTGACTCTAAGTTTAATCTCATTGCTCTCAAGTCCGTGGCCTCCACTCCATTGGACTATCTCTTATCCTCTAATCCACTCCACATTCTCTGTGGACTCTGCTCCACTAATCAACTTAAGGGCTTAGGCTCAAGGGTGATGTTGCTAATAGCTTTGCCAAGGCCCACGCACTCTGCAGACCTCCGCTCGTGCGATCTGTCTTGATCTATTTGGCATGTCTCTAACAGGCAGGCTCTTTTCTTTTCTAAAGGGCATAGTTGTCGCCATGATTGCTGGTTGTACTGGTGGTTGAACTAGGGGAATGGGTGGAACTAGTTGTGGTAATGGAACTGGTGGTGGATTGGTGAAAACTGGTGGTAAAATGGGAACAATGGGGAATACAAAGTAGATTGTTCATTAGAGGGTTCTAAAGGGACGCTTTGTTCAAAGGATTTGTCCTTGATATCAAAGTTTATAGTGGTAGCAGTGTCTGGTAGTAATTCATCACTAGAAACAACAGATTCTTCTCTGCAATATTCTGTGAATGAGGTGTTCTCTATGTGGTAGCCTCTGAAAGCGTGTTCAGAAGAAGGTGTACCTGAGGCTGTTCTGTAGCTAGAACCAAAGAGTTCAGTGATAACTTCAGTTTCTTCTGCATCTTCTGGTTCCAAAAACTGGAAGTTTTCACTAGTAGAGATGTCTAATTCTTCAGGATATGGGAATCTGGAAGATTCAATAAAAGACCCAGGAATGGGACTACGAGGGGACTTGGGTAATGGTACATCTGTAGTGGCAGTCGAAGATGACACTTCAGAAGGGGCTAAATGGGCAGTAGATTCTTGTAACTGTAGATGTGCAGAGGTGTTTCTGAGTCCTCTGCCTGGTGCTGGGATGTAGAGTGTTTTATGTTCGAATTTTTGTGAAATAGTGAAGAATTTGGGTTCGCAGCAAGTATGAGCTGGCTACAAAGGGCAAATTTAAAGGTGATAGGCATATATAAATGTGATCAAAGAATTAATTTGGGATGTGAACTAATCCCCCTCACAGTGGGCTCCAGAAATAATAAGCCTAGACTTTCATGGCAATGGCAACACCAACTCGGAAATGAGATTGGGAAATTAACATGGTAACATGGCAATTAAGGTGATTGTGTGTGCAAGTGGGTTTGGGGCACCTCCATACAGTAAACCAATTCCTCTATATGCAAGTATACACTGTGACTTTTCAGTCAGCAAAGTAGTACTGCTTGGTAGTCGAGTACTAGTAGCTCTGGCTGTAAGCCAGTAGGGATCTCTCAAAATGAGAGAAGACGGAAACAGGTATGACATGAATACCGTGAGGAGAGTGAAGAGAATGGAAATATATTAACAGAAGGATATAAGTAAAGATCTCAGTTGGGCACAGCATAGGTGAAATGACTGTATTGAATGTACTGTACCTATTGACAGAAGGATATAAGTAAAGATCTACGAAGGAGAGTGAGTAAGTAAGCAGCAGACATGGTAAGGTATACATACCTCAGTCAGGCACAGCATAGGTGAAATGACTGAGGTACATGGGTAACAATGGCTGGACTATATACTGATCGAGTAAGGACAGGAGGTAAGGAATGTATATATATATAGTAAGTAAGATTGAGAAAAGATAACAGGTATACGATGCAGATATCCTCCAACACTCCCCCATATCCATATCATCCTACCGGTATGATGTTCACCATAACGAGGTAGCCATGGTGGGTATTGTGAGGTAGAGGTTTGGTAAACATGTCAGCAGAGTTTGCATTCCCACAAATAAAGTTAGCCCATAAGTCACCGTCCTTGACAAGGTCCTGAATGAAGTGCTCGTGTATGCGGATATGTTTAACCTTATGATGGGACCATGTGTTTGTCATAAGGGCCACAGCCCCCTGGTTATCACCATAAAGCATGGCTGGACACAGCTGGAGGAGCTGTACTTTCTCTATCCAGGACATTATCCACATCATCTGCTGCACAGCATGAGTTAGTGACACATACTCTACTTCAACAGTAGAGAGGGCGATGGTAGCCTGGTGCTTGGAACTCCAGCAAACTGGACCACCAGCCATGGTGAATACATAGCCAGAGGTGGAACACGCAGTATTGCGACACCCTCCATAATTGGCATCCACAAATCCAACTGGGGTTAATGGTTCATTGCATGAGAAGATGATACCGTAGTCCATAGTGCCCTTGATGTATCTGATGACGTGGAGTAAGGCTTTCCAGTGTGCAGGGCCTGGGTTACTTTGGAATTGAGCTAGTAGGCTCACCGGATAACATAGATCAGGACAAGTAGCAAGCTGGCCCCACATCACATGACCCAATAGTCGGCGATAGGGAAACTTAGCCATATTGTCCTTCTCCACCTGAGTAGTAGGTGACTGTGAGCTATCAAGGACAATGCCGACTGGTAAGAGCATGGATTGCAGAGTCAGGTATCCAAGGTCAAAATCCAGTAAAACGTTCTCCCAGTACAGATGCTGTGAGAAGGAGATTGTGCCGGCCTTGAGGTCTTGGTCAATTTTCATCTCCAGAAAATAGTGGTTCTCCTCCACATCATTAAGCTCCCATTTCTCCTCCAGCTCTTTCTTTTGACGACTTGCCTCAGTCACACTAGATGACGCTCCCCATACATTGTCTGTATATGTGTCTGTGATGGTATACTCCTGACCTGGTGTGCCAATCGTTCGAACGCAAGGATCTGCACGAGATGTCTGGTATCCAAGATCCTCATAGGTCTTCCCAAGCATCTCGAACCAATCATGGCTGCCTTGCATGGTCCCATAAATCATGTGAACAAGTTTTCATACCTTGTCTTCCTGGCCTTCGATGACATATCCCAGAGGCTGCCTCATGTAGATGTCCTCCTTCATCTCACTGTTCAGATATGTGGAAATGAAATCCACTTACCAAAGATGAAGATCAAGCTTTGCTGCAACAGCAGCTGACATCCGGATGGATTCAAGGCAAGTTATGGCAGCCCAAGTGTCATTATAGTTGAGACCAAGCTGTTGGGTGTACCCTTTTCTGACAAGCCTTGCCTTATCCTTGAGCCAATTGCCATCTCCATCTCATTTCATCCCATAGACCCACTTACAGTCCATTATGTTTGTGCCTTCTGGAGCATTGACAAGGTCCCACGTATGCTTCAACATGTGCATGCCATACTCGATGTCCATTGCAGCCTTCCAATGCTCTTTGTCAACGCATAATGCATCATGGTAACTCTGTGGGATGTATAGGTCAGGCGCATTCCCGGTGATGTGCTCGGTAATGGCGAGTGGCAAAAGACTAGTGGGTGGAAATGAACACCAACTGGCACTAAACCTCTCACAACTCTACACTATCACCAATTGATTGAATTTGGGTGTTTCGAGTACGATAGAAGCACTCTGCAGACTCGATAATCAAGGGAAGTTGTTCAAAAGACATTTTATTCATTACTAGTGAGTTTTACAAGTGTACTACTCGCACTAGTGGGGTGGGTAAGACACAATTGAATGAATGTGACTTGGTTTTGAGCTACTGTGCTCGCTGGGACTATGACTGCTTCAAACTATTGGCTCTCTTGGCCCTGTACTACTTCCTACAAGTGATCTTCACTTGACTAGTTCGCACTCTTGGCTTACTAGTGGCACTCTTGGCCTAGAAACTGCTCCTTACAAGTGATAACACTTGACTAGTTTGCACTCTAGCTTACTAGTGGCACTCTTGGCCTAAGAATAATACTTTAACTTTGAGAAATTGCAAGAATTACTTCGAAACACTCTTGGTCTTTGCAGGACACAATGGTATGCTCAAAAGGGACTTCAATTCACTCAATTCTATGGGTAACTTAGCGACTAGCAGCCGCTTCGTCGAGGTTAAGCACAAAAGCCTTTAATTGAGGGCACTAGATACTGACTAGTCTGTCACAATCGCAGGGATGGCTTGCCTGTCCATGCAAGTGACTATTCTACTACTTATATACTGTAAAGAAAGGTACAAAGCAACACAAACAGCTACACTAGTGGGGTATTTTCGGTACTGATTTCTTGGCTAGGCCCAAAATATCACGCATAGACATGCAATAGTCGGTCTAGAAATTGCTATTGGATGACTAGTGAGCCATGGAGCTCAGCTAGCGGTTTAATCTCGTGTTCTTGACCCAGCAATGCGCCACTAGTGCCGAGGATAAACTACTAGCCACGCTTCTGCGTCTGCAACACAGTTGGCTGTGATCGAAACCGCAGCTGGGCTATCCTCGTGTCCGATCATAACAGATCTGATTGCACTAGTCAGATCTAGATGCGAGGTTAATCCATTGCTAATTCATTTCTAAGTCCTGCTTTGAGATTGCCGCATGACTAGTTAACCTGACTTAGGTGTTTATGCCCTGATCGGCCTGCTAGTGACTGGACTTCACGAGATCTGTGTGTCCTGCTTCTTGTTTGGTGTGCTAGTTGCGTTACTCATCCACTAGTGGCCTTATATTAATTAGTCCAGCTAGTATTCAAGTCACTAGTACGGCCGGCTGGTAGATTTAACCCACTAGTGGTATCGCATCTAAGTCCTGGCTTCACTAGTCGCATACTGCTGTAACTATCAGCTCAAAGCCTCAGCTATAGTCCTTTTATTATCACTAGTATAGGATAGATATGCAATTGTATTGTTACAAAATCGCAAAATCTAGGTGTGAACATGTAGACAGTGTATCAGCGGTGGCCCTTGATATGCACTGGTGTTGCAGGGCATAGGGTACACCTTGAGAAACCAATCAGAGACAGTCTGACTTACCTGCCAAGGAATACTGCAGTTGCGGTGGACTGACATTGAAAATCATAGAAAATCATCGAAATGTCTAAACCTTTTACCTTACTCATGGACCATTTGTAATCACCTTTCACTCGTAGTATATAAGTAGCTCAGTTAGCCAGTGTACAAATCAAGTTACTATTTGCTCTCTTCTCCGCTAAGGAACTGTGCGAACAGCTAGAGTTACATTGAGAAGGACCAGCTCGGAATCTGTGGGTCTCCTGCCTTGAGTGCAGTGAGCCTACTAGTCGCTGGCCTTCGAAATCATAACAGATAAGTGCCGTGAGCCTGTATTCTGGCGAGGGAGTCATTAGTTTACTTCCAGGCTCATTGAGTTTAGCGAGCTCACAGAGAAATAGAATCAGAGATACATTTTGAATATAAAACTTCGGTTTTACTTGAGACAAGAAAGAGGATTCGGAATCAGTGAAGCTGAGCCAGTCCTTGAGAGAAAACTGAGAAGAATATCTGAGAGAAAGCTCTGTTCCATTTCTGGTGCAGTGTAAGAGAGATTTTCATGTTGAGAGTGTTATGAAGGAATTGGCCAGATAGGGCTGTTTCATGACAGCTGCACAAGGTGCAGTGGGTGCACGCAGGCTGAAAGAAATCTGGCGGTACCTTGTTACTTAGCGAGCTCGCTGTGTGCAAGACCTGAGTGTTTGAGAGATTATTGTGTGTTGCGTGAGAGTGCCGAGGGCCTTATTTGTGACAAGTTGGGATTCAGGTTTAGCGGACTAGATTAAGGTGAAGGTGTGTGCAGTTGGACCTAGTGGCACTTTGTACTAGTGAGCTCACTGAGCAGGCTTTGTTGTGACAAGTTGGGAGTCAGGTTTAGTGAGCTAAGAGAAAGGCGAAGTCATGCTCAGTTGGACCTAGCTGCGATTCGTACTTAGCGAGCTCACTGAATGAACTTTGTCATTTCGCAGATCTGCGTGTCCATTTGTATTCTATTGAAAGATATCATTGCCTTAAGGGTTGCATGGTTCGCCATGCTCTCTTGTAAAAGCTTTGAGGAGAAATAAAGAGAACTTGAGATATTGCTTGTAACTTCGCGTTGCATTGTGCCATTGAGAGAGCTCTCTGAGATTTGTTGAGATACTGTCGGTGCACAAGTAGAATTAAATTCCTTGCTCCCCTCCGCACTTATTAGAGATTGGTGTGTGTGTGTGTGTTAGTGGGATTGAGTGTAGGTTTTGGTGTGTTGTTCACACTAGGCCATGCTTGGTTTCATGGCTGCCCATCACCAGCCTCATCACTGCCATTGCCAGTATATTTCCATTCTCACTCTCTCACTCATCACCGATTTCCGTATTTCCATGTTTATTTCGACACCCCGCCCTCAGTACTCTGTTTCACCCTTCTCCCATTGCACTCAGCTATAGTTCCACATTTTCACATTGTTTTCCCACTCCCAGACCTAGCTTCACATGTCTATTACCATTCTCTTCACTCTCTTTGCTAGGATTGCCGTCTAGCAACGTTTTCTAGTCTTGTCTCATGTTTTCTATTATGGATTCGTGGTATTCACATCATACCTGTTTCTGTTCCCTCTCATTTTGAGAGATCCCTACTGGCTTACAGCCAGAGTTACTAGTACTCAACATCCAAGCAGTACTACTTTGCTGACTGAAAAGTTGCAGTGTATACTTGCGCATAGAGGAATTGATTTACTGCATGGATGTTATGATTTTTCTATTTTCTTATCTTATCAAAGTGCCAATCTTATCTGGATCTTATCGCATCTAATCTCGACGCTTACCAAAAGCACCATGGTCACATATCCACATCCCTGAGTCTCCAGAACGCTCATCACATATCAACTCCACAAGAGCCCCAACGACACACGACTCTACACCGGTCGCGCTCCCCTCACTCCCCAAGTATCTCACGGTTACCGAAGGACAGTTACATTAATAGCACGTACGAAAACAGTATATAAGTAGTGTAGCTCTCGCTGTATATTCTCCAGCTTCAAGCTAAAGTTATAATACACCAAACTTACTCTCAGACTCACTCCTCACCTAGAAACTAAGCATTCTACCTCATGACTACCATTGGCAGACTTTGACACTCATTGGGTGACTGTACGAACACGATACAGCCCTCTGTTTAGTCTTGTTTGTTTTACCAGAGTTCAGGTCTAACAATGGAGGTGCCCCAAACCCACTCGCACACACAATCACCTTGATTGCCATGTTATCACATTAATTACCCAATCTCATTCTGAGTTGGTGTTGCTGTTGCCACGGAAGTCTAGGCTCATCATTTCTGGAGCCCACCATGAGGGGGATTAGTTCACATCTCAAATCAATTCTTTGATCATGTTTATATACACCTATCACCTTTAAATTCACCCTTCGTAGCCAGCTCATACTTGCTGCGAATCTGAATTCTTCACCATTTCACGAAAATTTGAATGTAAAACACCTTACATCCCCATTCAGGGCAGAGGACTCAGAAATACCTCTGCACATCTACAGTTACAAGAATCTACCACACATTTAGCACCTTCTGCAGCGTCATCTTTGACTGCCAATACAGATGTACTATTACCCAAGTCCCCTTGTAGTCCCATCCCTGGGTCTTTCATTGAATCTCCCAGATCCCATATCCTGAAGAACTAGACATCTCTACTAGTGAAAACTTCTGGTTTTCAGATCCAGAAGATGCAGAAGAAACTGAAGTTACCACTGAACTCTTTGGTTCTAGCTATGGAACAGCCCCAGGTACACCTTATTCCAGACATACCTTCAGAGGCTACCACATAGAATCCACCTTGTTCACAGATTACTGTGGAGAAGAATCTGTTGTTTCCAGCAACGAATTACAACCAGATACCACTACCACAGTAAACTTTGATATCAAAGACGAATCCTTTGAACAAAGTATCCCTTTTGAACCCACTTTTGAACCACCTACCAAACAATCCACTTCGTATTTCCCCATCTTTCCCATTCTACCACCCATTTTTACCAATCCACCACCAGTTCCATTACTGCAACCAGTTCCACCAGTTCCCCAAGTTCAACAACCAGTACAACCAGCAATCATGGCGGTGACTAGTATGCCCTTTAGAAAAGAAAAGAGCACGCCAAATATCATTGACAAAGTCAGTCCAGGACATGAATTGATGCTTTATATCAGTGATATCAAAGGCCTCTTCTCTCGTCATAGCATTACACAAGACACAGACAAGAAGAAGTGGTTCATCTACTATCCTGGTCTTACTATTTCTGAGTTTTGGGAGAGTTTTCCAGAATACACAGACGCTCAAAAGACCTATGCAAACTTCAAAGATGCGATCATTGCTAGAGAAAACCAAGGGTACGGCGGGTTTCAACAGGTATCAGACCCTTACCCACAGGGTCTGGGTTCGGGTCCAGATATTGTGACCTGCCCTTACCCGCTTGACCCACCAGTACCCTTGCGCTATTTCCCAAAATCTGAGCATCGGGCCAAACAAAACTATACAGTTTCAACTTGAATACAAATTGACAATTCATAAAGAAAACAAGCGAGCATCTAAAAAAGTCCTACCCTTCATCACTGAACATTCTATCATGTCCACCCCATCTGGAACCGAGCCCGACATCACTGATCCATCTAATCTTGGCAAGTGGCAGCGTGTCCAAACTCAGCGTAGCAAGGACAGCAAGGCTCAAGCTACTGAGGGTACCCCATCTCCAGGTAAAAAAACTAACTCTCAGAAGAAAAATGCAGCGAGATGATGTGCTACCAAGGCTACTGCTCTGAATGCCAATCCTATAGGCTCGGATCAGCAGCTGACAACCAAACATCATCGCACGACTGTGGTCACAGAAGAAGAAGAAGAAGCTCTTACCCTTGTGGAAGGCATTGATATGGTGATTAGCAAGGACCGTGATGGTAATATTACAGAGTTGTGGCGTATTGGTGGACCTACCATCACGGTTCATCCCAGGGCCACCAGTTTGAACTCAGCACTGCCATGTAGTGCTGCATCCTACAATCGCAGTGAAGTCGGCGATGAGGATCTGCCAGATCTCTTAGATGTCGATGCAGACTCTGATGATGAGGACAGAGGAGAGGCTGAGGACAACGGCATGGAGGAAGTTTCGGATGAGGTCAAGCTTTGTGAGTTTAATTTTCTACAAACGTTACCCTGGTAATTAATGTTGATGTAGTAACAATGATGACAAAATGGTCCTCACCCATGTATGCATTCTATGGGCCAGTTCCTGAGGTCAAATACAGGGATGGCCGCAAATGTCATGTATTCCGCTGCATGGCACAGTCGAACCTGACACGCTGTGGTAATCGTATCATTCGCTATCTGGACACAAAAGATGCACAGTCTACGAGTAACTTGAGGAAGCATGCTTGAAAATGCTGGGGGGAAGATGTCGTGAAGAAGGCTGATGAAGCTGGGAACGTCGGTGCTGCACGGTCACTGCTGAAGAAGGATGCAGGGTCTGATAAGCAGAATGGTTCGATTACCGCCCATTTTGCATGTCAGGGCAAGGGCCATGTGACATATTCCCATCGTCAACACACAAAGCTTGAATCGCGGTACATTATATCAGTCTGGATTGATAATAAGCCCGCTAAATTGATTTGATAGCGCTGAACACGTACGCTGGATTTCCAAAAGCTCAAGGCCTTTTGCCATTGTGAAGGATCAAGGATATAATTGCTTGATGAAGACTGGTCAGCCAAGCTGCTATGTACCCAGTCTGAGTACCATTGCATGCGATGTCAAGATGGTATTTGGACATACTCGTCAGCATCTTTCAGACATGCTACAGGTATGTTCTTGTTTAATTGCAAATGAATATAATATTAAAAGCATACCCAAGAACCATGAAGGTGATCTGCACTTCGCGACTGATGCCTGGACCTCTCCAAATCACCATCCATATGTCGCTGTTACTGTCCACTTTGAAGAGAACGGAAAACTAGTGAGTTTGTTGTTGGACATTGTTGAGGTTGCCAAGGCACGTACCATGTTCTTTGTATCAACCACAATTCCCTCATTCCCAGTCAAACAGAATCATACTGGAGATAATCTTGCCAAAGCCTTTGTCACAATTTTGGAGGACTTTAAACTGACAGATAAGGTCTGTCTGGCAATGAGGTAGAAAAAAATA